>BSAI01000189.1:11368208-11447125 GCA_036245035.1 Adrianichthys oophorus | reverse complement strand
GGGTCCAAAAGTGTATTGAGGTGTTTTGTGTGCACCTTCCTGTGTGTGTTTATGTGCATATTGGTCGTAGAAAAGTGTTCCCAATGAGAGAGCAAAGAGATATCCACCACACAGCGCCTGGGGCCCTCTGGCAGAGAGACTAAACAAGACCTTCCCATTGGGACACACACACAGCCTGCAGCTGCAAATGACCTACTACCCACTGCACACACAAACAGACACTTACACATAGAAACAAAGCCTTTTTGATCATATAATTTGTTAAATTCAAGAGGAAAAAAGTCAATTATCACACAAGGGCTAATGAATATGAACTTGAGTTATGTATACTGTTGTTCTCGTTTTCCTTTGTTTTCTATCCAGTTTTTTTTATTCGATCTTGCTTTGAGAGACAAAGTGCATGTTTTTGTTTGAGTGTCCATCTGCTCCTGTATTTAAGACAAGTCAGGGCTTATCCTTTCAGTAACATGTTTGCTTTATAAATTTCTGGAAATATTGAAGCAATTCTCCAAACATTTGATACAACAGTGGAACATATTAATACGTGTCATCTAGCTTGAGACCTTGACAAATCCGATAGAGATGACGACTTAGCAGAGACATAATCAGTCCTTTGAATTATTTGATTATATGTTCAATAACTAAACAAAAATGTCTTTTTTGCACAGAAAAAAAGTCTAAATTTAAATCAGAGCTCTGCAGATTTAGATACATACATACATACATTTTTTAAGTCAGTACTGTTGTTAATATCTGGCAAAAGTATTTTTTTGAGAGTAGAATTTATTTCTGGTTAAGATTCAACATAAAATTAAGTGTTCTGTGTGCAAAAGATTAGTAAAAACCGAACATAATAATTTACAAAAATAAGATTCAAACCAATGTGTTCAAGAGAAAAAAATTTCTTGATTTTGTTGAGTTCTACAAATATAAAACAGCGATTTCATGTGTTGTCAAAAAGATTTTGAATTTTCCATCTTATAGATAGTTTGAACTATATAGCTGATGTGTCTGGGTTCCAAATCCCAACTGCTGTTTGATGTTAAGCTAACAAAAAGAAAGACTAAAATTCTAACACAACTTATAAAAAGAACAAGCAAACCCACAGACAAAAACTTACAAAAAAAATAATGATTAAAACCAAATGATACAATCTTTTATCAGATGTGAACCCTCCTGCCCATTCATCAATGTCTCGTGAAACAATAGCCTCTGTATTTTCCTGGCCTGAGGATGAACATATCTTCTTCATATCATTCTCAAACTAACAAATACACCACCCCTCCCCTGCCAAGACAAACTCAATGACACTACAATCAATAAAATGCTGCAAGGTGTGCATATACTACACAGATAGGGGATGATGTATGATTACCTGAAGCACATAACAATCAGCTACATTCTTATGCAGTAAAAACAACCACATTCTCACTTACAACATGAAGGCAGACCATGAAAGTCTTCATAAGCATTTTATTTAAGCAACAGCAATATTCCTTGATTACTCGATTGAATGAAAAGAAGTTGGATAAATAAGTACGTCTCTGGGTATCTACCTTGGATGTCAGCTGACGTAATTTCACATACAGCAGCAGCAGCAGAGCTGTTAGGACAGGGGAATACCACCACAAAATAATGTTTTCTCTCCTTCTGATCAATTTTTAATTTGACCCATGCAGCCGAGCCCTTGGCGGCCTGGCCCCAGTAATTATGGTGGGTTATTGACAGCTGCCTTCCCACGGGAGGCTATTTAAAAGAGGTTTAACCCCAGAGCAAGTCCAGGCCCCACACCCGCCTTTGAAGGTGTCAAGTGCATTGATCTGAACTGTGGGATGTGCTGGGACCTTCCCATTTGGAGATGAGCAAATGCCTGTGTGTGCGTTGCTTGCAGGGTTACTATTACAAGACCAGGGCAAGGCAAAGCATTTTCTAACCTTTACCCAGACACACATGTCCTCTGGCTAAAGATGGAATGATACCTGTAGCCACATGATGCCCCCAGATGGACTCAGCCTACTTTGTCCATACATTGCTATCAATAGGAAATTCTTACACTTTGAAAAATTCACAAAAAGAGCAAAGGTGAAGCTTAAGGCGGAATAAGTGAATTAAAAAGAAATGGGGAGAGACAGCAGTAGTTGAGTGATAGAGAGGAGAAACTTTCTTTGTGACAAACAAGGCCACCACAGAAAGATGTTTGCAAGCCCAGCTGATGTTGAAGAAGACATCAGGAAAAAAGAAAGAGAAAAAATGGGGTGAAGATGGAGATGGGGGGGGGGTGTCTGACAAAAATTAGCTGTGGATTTTTGTGTTTGAGTTTGTCTGTCCCTTTTCAGGGTCCAATTGAAATTCTGGACAGATAGAAAACCCCAAGGCTTTTGACACACTTCTGAAAACACCACCACCCCCTTTTCTTTTCTGTAAGTTTCCAGCAACTAGCCTGACTCGCTATCAAGAGAGTTGGAGAAAAGAACATGTGTGAAATGGAAAGAAAAAGGGTGACAGCGGCCACAGATCTGTTTTTGTATTAAAGCTGTTGGGCACAGGCCATAATTCTGTTGGCTCTTGTGTGTGTATGCCACTAACAAATTGGACTTGAGAGAAACAAACTTGCTGAATGAGCGTCAAAGCACTATAAGAGAGATTGAACAAAGTATTTCACCAAGCTGAAGACTCCCCAGAAGTTCAGCAGTAAAACCTTTATAGCTAAAAACTACTAAAATGGAAATTAGGATTTACACCCAACAAACACCAGGCATATTAAGGAAAACTTTCAAATAGTGGTTGATAAATGGTAAAGAAAAAAAACCCCTCAAAGACTAAAAGTATAGCATAGAATTTTTTTTAAGGAAATTGGCACCAGAAAGAAAATGTCTTGCTGCAGTGTTTGTGCCAATTCCTTTAAGGGGACACAAACCAACATAAGTTCAGAGCAGTATTCTTTTACCGGGAGTAACAAAAACTAATAATCCAACCTTTCAATATTCAAACTTTGCTCCCACCTTAATTATTCAAACTGTAACCTCACAGGCTTCACTCCCCTCCCCTTCAGAGCCCCGTGGCACTCATCCTCCACACCCCTAGCTCAGTCTCAGGATGCAGAGCATTGACAGGGCCAGAAGGTAATGATACAGCTGCCATGATGCAACAAGCAGACCTGTCGACTGTCAGGAATTGAAATCATGAAGGAATAAGCTGTCATTAAGAGGCCCTCTCCCAGTAGTAGAGCTGTCAGAAGCCTGCCTTCAGCCTGCCGTCTCTCAATACTCCCATATCCCCTCTGCCAGTCCTACCCCATTTGCAGTCACTCCCTCACCCTCCTCTCATTTTTTCTCTTCCAGAAGCAGTTCTCGCTGTACTACTTTCCTCTTCTGTCCCCTTCCAAACAGTCATAACCCTTCTCCCTCTCTCCACCGCAACACCCCCGCTTCCTATCTCAAGACTCTTCTCCGGAATTCTGGATGTTGCCGCAGCAACCTGCTCTCACCTGTCATTTTACCTAAAGGCTAGGGGAATAGCACCACTTCCACATGCACACATTCATACACAAATACAACACGCAACAGACCTGCACACCCAGCAAAAAAATCCCTTACTGCTATGGCAGTATGCACAAAGTGCCAGATGTCTCTAGTAAAGCCTTTGCCTGTTTTGATGCGTTTCCTGCTATGCATGTTTTCTCTACACACATCCATGTGTACATAACCTCAACATAAGGCTGAAAAATATGAAGAAAAGCTGCAGTACATAAAATCCATAATAAGTGTAGTAATGACTGTAACAAAGATATACTAAAAAAATGAACCAGTGTATGATGTTAATGTTATATCTAATCTGAGTTTCTGTTTCTGCCCCAAGTTCCTTTTCATATGTGGTATCCAATCTTTTTAAGCCACTGACCAATTTTCATCTGAAATAATTTTCTTTTTACAATCAGAATTAAAAAGAACAAAAAAGCACATTATGGTAACTGTTTTTGTATTGACCCAGCCATGGGCATTCTGTGGGAAAGGTGCATTGTGGGACTTCATTGTTTGTTGCTATTATTTTGTAGTTTTAGTTTTGATTAAGTTACATTAGATTGTTCTTTCCTTATGTTGTCATTTGTCTGATTTCTTGTGTTGTTTTAAAAGTGTTAGAAAATGGCACCATGAATGTGGGATGGGTGTGAGGTGCCATCTTCCTGATGGTCAGTTCTAGCCCACTCATTTAATCCTAAATGAATCTGGGATCTGCTTGATTGTGTAATGTTCAAGTTTAATAAAAAGCATTTTTCACAAGTGTACTGCATTGCACGAGTGAGCTTATATTGTGAATAGGACCTTTTGTGTAAGATGGCTGACATTGTCCATTGTCCAATCCTTTCTTAGGAGTGACTGACTTGGTATGTTATCCTTTTCAAAGAAAACTGGAAGATCTTTGGTCTAGCTTAAGTTTCCTCCAACAAATCACTATTTATACGGCAAATCTCAATGCACCGTATAAGGAGTCAAACAAAAGGATGACTAATGGACCATTTGTTACAACTACAATCATTATTAAAAACTACAGAAAGACAGATGTTTTACTTGTGTTGTATTAATAAAGATTGAGGTTAAATAGATTAAAAAAAACACTATGGCATTTACCAGCCAGGGTAATAACTTTAATCTTGTGCAAATATAAGTTCAACAGATGACAAATTGTAAAGAAAAAGTTTAGAAAGTCATAATCAAATCACTTTTTAAATCAACTTGCTTCAAAGGACATTTACATGTGATGTTAATCTGTTAAAAAGCTAGATTTAGTTTTTGTTTTTTGGTTATGACTTTTTTGTTTCTGGTTATTATCTCACTATTCAAAAGTTTAAGATTCATTTTGAGACACTAAACCTGTAATGTTAAGCTGCCATGGTGTAATTAGCTTTTTTTCTACAAACCATTTTTGCTTTATTTAGAATGCATTTAATCTTGGAATAAAAATGAAAACCTTTAAATCATTTAAATGCATTTTAAGCAGCAAAATACCACACTATATTAAATGCACACTTATTAAGAAGGGGTATTTTATTTATTGCACAAAATAAATGAACTAATTTCTTCAGCAACAAAACTATATGTTCTGTGTAGCCGCTGCCTTTTCACAGACATGCTTCAAAAGACATCAAAACAAATTCCATGGTATGACATAATAAACCACAAACATGTTTATAACAGATGCAGACAGCATGAGTTGACTGTAAATGTGTGCGGATGTCTTTCCAGAGCAAAGTCTACAAGGCCGGCATGTGTAGTATGTGTCTGGAAAATGGCTTGTCAGGGTACAAGAACACAATTTCTTTTTTACAGTGATGAATGAGCAGCACTCACACTACACACAGCAAGTTCTCTATATCTAAGCTGTCACTTCGCCTCTGTGCAGCACCAGGCTGTCTTCTCCCACTGTAAGAACAGCCAGGGTAACTCGAGACGGCAGTTTTGGAGTAGCTGAAACCTTCCTGTTTACACACATGGACACACATGTGCAGCACTAACCTTTACTGTTGTACACAGCTGGAGAGAGCTTTCCACAACAGGTAAAGACTTTATGCTATTCAGTGGGATAAAATGATGAAATCAGGGAAAGAAGCAAAGCAAATTCTCTCAAAAGTTTATATGAACTGCAGGCCAATGAAATTACGCAGATAGTCCTGGTCATGCTGACAAATGAGTACAGCAATTGGGATGACAATAATAAGACCGGGAGAAGCACCTTTTCTTGCTGACAAAGAGATAAGCACGACTGTTGGTGATCTTGTGGTTAAAAAAAGAGGAGAGCATCATCAGTATTGCATATTGCATTATTTTCTTCTCTGTTTCAGCTCTTCCTCTTGAATGCAGAGAAGAATCTTGCTTTAGAAGATAATATCAAGGGTTTCTTGGATGATAATGACCACTTTGACAAATATGTTTCATTTTGCTGACATGACAATATGAGCTTCAGTTCTTGGATGAAGACTATAGTGTTAAAGTATCATTTCAGTATATGAGTTTGGGTTTGCACCTGTGAATAAATGTCTTGGTTTTTGCCCCTGGGATAATGTGATGCTCTGGAGTGTTAAATTGTTCATTGTCATGTAATTTCTGCCATGACCCCGAGGCATACTGTTCCTCCCGCTTCACACTAGTGTGAATTATACAATGAATTTCAGCTGAATTAAGTTAACAGTTCATCAGTGTCTATGGAAATAAAGCACACCAAAACAAAAGTTACTGAACCCACTCAGAATTATAAGCCAAATATTTCCATTCATTCTCAAAACCCAGCTACACTGTACAGAAACACAAAAGGGTTCAAGTTAAAACCAGCTGTCATGAAACCAAAACAAACACATATGCTCACATTCATTCCCACAGTACACTTAGAACCAAGATGGTAGGTCTTTGACAAGGATAGTCCCACAGACTCTGTTAGAATTGAAGTATTACACCTAGTTTAACTTCTAGTTTAAATGTGCTTACACACAGAAGAGAACCAAAGGGTAACGCAGACAAAACTGTCAAGAAAAAAGATCTTGCAGTTCCATATGCCGCACACTTGGGGGTGATGTTGCTTGACCGTTACAGGGAAAAAAGCACAAAGAAAAAAACTGGCTACACCTACTAATTCTCTGATTTTCACATAACAAGTGCCCGTACCTCTTCACTACCCCACTTCTAGACTTTGTGATATTTTCCAAGGTTTTCGTGATTTTAACTTCTTCCGATGTTAAGAGTGCAGTTGAGCTTTCACAATTGCCATACTAAGCTACCTCTCCAAGTAAACAAACCCTGGTGTAAATCAAACTTACCAGTGTGAATGCACCCTAGGTATCCAATTAAATCAATGTGGACACAGGTTGAACAGATGAACTGAAATCTAAAAGAGCTTTGCTCAGTTTTTAAATAGGTGTTTATTTATGGGATTATAAAGCAAATTTTCAAAAGGCAGTATGATTACTTACTTCTTTAGCTCTCTCAATAAAGGGAACTTGTGTTCCAGAGCTCAGGTCCTGGTTGATGATCAGTCTGCGTGCCCATTGACCCGCTCGTACCACACCACAACCCTGAATCAGGACCAGCAACTTGGAAGGATTAGTCATGGCATCTGTGCTCATGTAAATAAAACTGGTGGGTTCGTCCTCGGATGCATCCACCTGAACAATGAGCAAAAGACAGGATGGTGTTAAGTCAAAGGGTAAAATCCACAAAATAATTGAACAGTGATTTTAAAATTATCATTTTGAATACTACTGCTGCAAAGAATAGCTTTTTAGTATTTGTGAAGAAAGTGTGCAGAATGTCCAGGAGTTTTGCCCGATCAAGCTTTTGTTCTTTGCACTCAATGATTATAATAACCACTACTCAGAAAACAGTCTTTGTGTTATCAAAAGAAAGGCAGACGAAAAGAGAAACACATAGAGTAGCTACGTGTTTTGTGAATTTGCATGCCCTACAATTCCCATCCGATGCATCTTTACAACCCTCCCAAGCATGCTTAGAAGAATCACTAAGGAGACAGTGTCCATAAAAGCCAAGGGTGGCAGCTGCAAGAACTTAATCCAAACAGACAAAGAGGGCCAAGTGGGGGACAAAATCTTACCCTTTATTCTCCTGTGCTCCTTCAGTCCTTCTGCCTATACTTGGCTGCGGTTAATCTTCTTAAAATCTGTGGTCACAAGTTCAATGCCACGCAGGTGGACGGACCTACCACTAACACACTAAAATACACATGCGCACTCCACATACTTGCGGGCGGGTGGGCAGCAAAAAAGCATAAGAGACCAATTTTCCAGAGGAATAATGAGATAAGTGGGCCAAGCAGATAAACCAGTAAAAGTGTATGGGGGCTAATGAAAGGCGCTGACTCCAGCTCTGTGATTTATGGACACTGTTCGTGCGTGAGCTAACTCTGGCATGCTTCTAAACACTGGTGCTGTCCAACGTAGCTATAAACCCAGTCTGAAAAATGATCACAACTTTTAGGAGAAGAAAAAAGGGGAATGACAAGGTACAAGGGGGCAAAAAGAGGGACAAATATGCTTCCAGCAATAAATAAAAAGGGATCAAATGTATGCTTTAAGCCTGGATGAGCTGGGCAAAGAGGAACTCCACAATGGCTGAGTAGAAGGTCTCCCTCAGAGCAACTGAATGCAAAACAGATTAAGCATCACCATGCTGCGCCTCTTTGAAATGACACATCACAATACAGTTAATTTGTTGAGAAGACACTTTTGCACAAAGGATGTGTGCAGAGGAAAGGGGAAAAAATGGAGAGAAAGAAAGAAATGAGGGACTGCAAAAGAAAGGCAAAGACAGACAGAGACCTCTGTTCTCAAAATCCACCTTTAAATAGTCTTAACAGAACCCTCAATACCATAATAATGCTATAAAGCCAAAGCATTTACATCAATTTTCATATGTAATAATCCCTTTAATCTTCAAAGAGAAAAGAGACTTTTTTCAGTATGGGTACTCACTGGTATGACTTCTTTTCTCAGGTTACACTGTTTCTCCAGCAGATTGTAAACATACTGAGTGATGATCTGGAAAAAGAAAACGCACAAACACAAGACGTGCACACAGACTGATAATACTGTCAAATGTGATTTTTCATTTATAATGACTTAAAGCCATTCAGCAAACCCAAGTAAAGGCTGGACATGAGTGAAGAAGCAACATCATCCACTGTTATTATTGGTAATTGAGAAAAACACAGAATGTCTCATGTACTCTCTAGTGTTGGTGTGGAAACACAAGTCATTTTGAAGGAGTAAAGATCCTTTTGTGTGCAGTTTGCATCAGTATCACAGTACAGTGAGAGTGTTAAGGTTATAAATGCCAGGAGAGGAAATCTCCTGTACAAGCAAAGGGCTGATGTAACTTATGTTTATCCTCGCAGCAACAGTGCTAAAGAACCGTGTATACTGAGTCATTCCAACCCCAGGCCAAACCTTTTATGGTTCAGTAATATTAACAGCTTTCCTTTCCATTTTCCTTGTTTTTCTTGTTTTCTTTCCTCCATAGCATGCTAAACTGAGAGAAGATGTGCACTTTTCATGAAACATTAGAATTCTTCTTCTTGTGATATTAAAAATGTAAGCATGAGAGCAGATCATGACACACATGACCAACAATAGGGAGCTTTTGATGCATTTATGACGTTCTATCAATATATTAACAATCCCTGTGGCTTACAACAATGTTGCATTGGCTCGACGCAATGCGAGGATGGCTGAGAGGCGTGCTGTCATGCTGTGCTATGAAGTCTTACTTACATTAGCTTTTGAAGCATCAGCCATAGTAAATCAGGAAACAAAAAGCCAGCAATGGCGTCACAGTTACAATGCGTGTCGGATCTCGAGTCACGCTGATCTGACTGACTCAAACACAAACAAGCCAAGACTGTCATAATTCACAGCACAGTGGAAGATGCTACAATGGTGGTAATGTACGTAGAAAAGGGGAACATTTAGCTTCTGTTTTAACAACAGCTGATAGATGCAGATTACAGTAAAACATTTGTTGTGAAAATACCATTAAAATGTACTTCATTCTTTGCCAACATTTGTAATCAGGACAGCCCAGTTACACTCTGTGACTTTCCTATACTTCTGTACATGTTGTAGAGGATAAAATTACGTTAAGGTATGTAAAAAACCTTTTTAAAGTAACTTATGTTTGGCTTTTGAAGCTGTTGAAGCTGAAACCAACAAAACATGTACACGGAATAAAATTTCAACATCCTTAAATCCCAATGTCCAGAAATCCATATACTTTAAAAATGGCAAGGTGAAATGCAACTAAAACGGACTCCCACAAATTTTTGTTTCTTTGCCTTAAAGTTAAAATTCTTCTACATAACAGAATAACTTGACTAACTTCATTAAAACCAACATACAATAGCTACAGTAAATCTGAAACAAATATTAACCTTTTGAAACCCAATCAAAGATCACAAGAAAATGATCTATTGGTAATGTTTACCATGTGAGTACGTTGGAGAAAAGAATTTAAAATAATACCTCCACACCACCAAATCCACAGCAGCTAATTCAGTAAAATGTCAACTGGTCTGATGAAGACTAAAGTGATTCTGAGCCTCAGTATGCTAGTTTTTAATGACATCAATAAGCTTCACAGGAAATTTCATTTACACCATGTTATTTATTCTGTGCCTCAGGTGGTTTAAGGACCAGCTGATATAGAATAAGAAAATAGAAAAATAATAAAATGGGAAACTGGTGAAAAAAACACAATTTGACTTTATTCAAACATTAACAATATGAAAAATCTAATCTTGTATTTAGGTTTTTGGGTCATCTCATCAATGTGAAGTCATGCAGAAAAAGAAATTACACTTTTTTTTTAAAACATATCAGGACTACACCTACTGAAGAAAGGAAATCAATGACAGATGCACTCAACTTCTATGAAATATAGCAGATTAAATCCCATTATTATACATGACAAATACTGACCCAAGATACACTATATTACCAAGTTTTCGCTCACCCATCCAAATGATCAGAATCAGGTGTCCTAATCACTTTGTCTGGCCACAGGTGTATAAAATCAAGCCCACAAGCATGCAGAATGTTTTCACAAACATTAGTGAAAGAATGGGACGCTCTCAGGAGCTCAGTGAATTCCAGTGTGGAACTGTCATAGGATGCCAGCTGTGCAACAAATCCTGTTGTGAAATGTCCTTGCTCCTAAATATTCCGTAGTCAACTGTCAGCTCACAACTCTGTTGCGATTTTAGACTATACAAATAATATTGAAGTAAAATTGAATTGAACTTCAGTTCATGTGAGTCAAGGCAGGTGAGCCAGTACTTTTGGTAATATAGTGTATATGAGACACAAACAAACCACACTAATTTTTCAATACGTTTTAGCAAAGCTAGAATTTTTTTTGTTTTGTCAGCCACATCTAACAAATATTCAATCATGCCTAGTATCCTCTTCATGGCCTTTTGACCTATAGTTCAAACATTCTTAAAGTTAAAAATTATTTCAATTACTACAACATGTCTTTCTCTGTGTCCTTAATACAACATCAAATCATCATTCTTCCACCGCCATGTTAGACAGTTAGAATAGGATGAGATATCTAAATTAATTTCTACATTAATCAATTCACTGAAGACAAAAGGATATTTCCTAACTATGCATATCTACGTCTTTTTCTTCCTTGTTTATTGAGAAGGCTGTTGAACACTAAGGTCTTGCATTTTTTTAAAATATATTTTATTTAATTTATTTTTAGTTGACTTAATTTTCTAAAGTCTAAGTTATGCTTTGGCTGCAATACTTGAGACACAGACATAGAGTCCTTTCTTTGATTCTGGAGAGTTTCTAAGCCTTGACAAAGCTTAGAAATTTTTCAGACCGTACTGTACTGCAGTTCATAGGAAAGAGGAAGAAAAAAAACAATATGCTAAACTGAAATCCAGCAATAATGGTATAGGTCATTTGCACACATACCAGCAAACAGAGGCAACCACCACATCAGCCTCTTAGGACTTCATCTCAGCAGCTGATCAGCACAATAAAAAAGACCTTTTTGTCACCTAATTAGCAATGTGTTATTAGTGCTTTAATGAAATGCCTGCAGGAAGCAGTGCTGAAGGTTTGCATTATTGGCACTGGAGAGTAGGACAAACGGGAGTAGTGGATTTCCTAATTAATGTTAAGACAAATTGAGGGAAGTGAGGAGATTGACAAAATGAAAGCAAGATCAAGGAGCTACCTTAATCAATAAAAGTCAACAGACGTCATTAATTTGAGGAAAAAAACAACCAACAGTTTCTTTTTATGGTTTTAATGCGGACTCAAAAAAAAATGAGCAAGATTAGGTAATGCTTCTACAAATGTCAAAACAATCAAAGGTATTTTGTTCTTTACAATTGTGGTGAGCCAGTCCCATACATAACCTCTGCAGCTGAGGTCACCGCTGTGTCTGCAGTTTATTTGTGTAAGGGAAGTGCTGTGGTGATGGACCAAGAAGAGGGGGATCACAGAGGAAGGAAGGGACTTAGATGAAGGCTTAGTAAAGGGAAACAAAGAAGACAAGAAAAGAGAGATGGCAAAGTAATCCCTAGGACACAGAACTCCCTCCCACTGCGCTGAGCAGAAAAGGAGATGGAGAAATGGAGGAAGAACCGGGGTGAGGGAGAAATCTGTATATCGCATGGCAGTTAAAAGACCTTTTTTTTTTTTTTTCATTTGTTCCATGAAACACCCCAGGTCACCCCCATCACAACTTCTATAAGAGTACAGTAACAAAATGCATGCATCCCCTGTTTATCTGGGTTTTCTCCCACTGAAAACACCAGTCATGCTGGCTTTAGCTAGCCACAGCAAAGCCAATGCAGGGCCCATGAGGGGGTTAACAAAAAAAGAGAAATGCTTTTCAGCTTCTTTAAATATTTTTAAAGTCCCACTCCAACCATCTTTTGATCTATTGTAAAAGTGTTCAAGATATATTTTTTAATATGCTTATGCTGTTTGTAGGAAAAACACACTCACTCCAGCTAGCTTGCAGACCCTCACAACCCAAACCTAACATTACAGGCGCAACAAAAATGGCGAGCAATATTGGAGCTTTCCAGTTGTGCAGTTTTGAGCCAGATGCCAGCTTAGATGAGGAAAACAAAGACATACATGGAATTGTTTGTCTGCAAGTAGATGCATCACATTAATGAGCTTATAGCCCACTGATTGTACCACTTACGATATTGATACAGGTTTTTCCGAACAACATTTTTTTGTCTGCTTCTTTTTCGCAAAGATTTGAATAAAAAAAGTACAACAAAAAAATATTATAATCTTGATTTTCTTAATTTATATGTCCTCCATTATGAGAAGAATGCTACAATGACATGTTAAAAAACACAAAAAAACACAATTTTCATTGGAGTGGGTCTTTAGGTGGCAAAGCCAACCTAAAGCCTATACTTCCATCTGTTCAGATAATGTAGCTGTAAACATCTAACACTGGTCTGCTTGTCTTTCTAAAAAAACTACCCGAGGTTAGAAGCTATTTACATAAAGTAACAGTGATAACTGTGAAGACACAGCCCCCCCATACACAAGGAACTGGTATACAAGGACAAACACCTTGTCTCTCTAGTCCTAAGTCTTTTCCAAAAGCCACTTAGCCATAGACACCAGAGAGACTAAGAAGAGGCTTCAAAGCTGTTTATATAATGAAACTGAAAGAGCTGTTCTGTGCTGTATCACTGACTGCACCCAGGAAAGTATTCCTGCTTCTCCAGAGAATAGAGAAAAGGAAAAGAAGGAAAAAAAGAAGAAAATCCCCCCAAACAATGAAGCATAACAAGAGTGGCAACAGCAAAGCAGAGTCAGAAAAAAAAGAGACTCCAAAGGAGCGCATGAGGCAATAGAAAGGTTGTTTATTTTAAGTCAGGCTTGTGTATCAACAGAAAATGTATTAAAATAGGCCCTATTGTTGAGAATTTGTGATCTGTCAGTGTGTGTGAAACAAAGAGAGAAGGAAAGGCTGCCATAATTCCCATGAGCTTTGTCATTCTTGTGTTAGAGGATAGAGGGCTCTCCAGGGGAAGACAAAGTTCTCAGATAAAGACACAGTTTACACTCAACGTTGATATTTCTGTGACTGCCCTCTTTGCTTTCCTCAACCTAATGACATCATTCTGACCAGTGCTAACTGATAGACTAGCAGAGGACCAATACAAAGTATTGTCACTGTGGGTGTCAGCAGTAGTATCATGTATACCATACTTTTGGTAGAAGTTTTCCTATATTTTCCTTTAGACTCTCTTCCCAATCACTAGCCAATTCATTTTAAGATACAGCTCACCAAGCAAACATTTTTCTCCTGACTTTGCTCTCAGTAGAACTAGAAAATTTTGAAATGGAGACAATGGTCAGTGCCTAAAAGACAATAGGTGTGACTTCTAGTTTCATTTGAGATGAATTCCATAGATCCCTCACAAGATGGCCCACTACTATGACTTTTTAAAGTAGATGAATACCATATCTGCATCCCAGATTTAGATCTATTTTTGATCCCAAAAAAAATGTCTGAGTGGACAAGCTCTAAATGTTAAAACTAATTTCTTACCATGTAGGTTTTGTGGATTGAGCACGGGAACATAGTTTTTTTTGTTTGTTTGTTTGTTTTACGTATGCATTTGATAATTTTTTTAACAGTACTTTTTAATAATACAAATCTATTCCAAAAATGTACATAGTTATGGCAAATCTTGTCCTCACAGATGTCAAAAAGAATATTTGCTTCCATGGCTGGTACCAATCAATCATGACAGTATGTGAAGTACTAGTTATCCTGCCTTATACACAAGTTGGTAGAATATGGTCTCTATCTACACAAAAAAAAAAAAGATAATTAATCTGGCTAATGAGTTATAGGTTATCTTATACATATATTGCATTTTTTTCTTAAATCATAGCTATTTTGTTGGGAGGCCGTGGCGCAGTGGAAAGTCGGCCTCTGATTGGAAAATTGCAGGTTCCATTCCCGCCATATGTCGAAGTGTCCTTGGGCCAGACACTGAGCCCCACATTGCCTCTGATGGAAAGTAGGTGCCAGTGTTTGGCAGTGGAGCCACCATCGGCGTGTGAATGTGTGTAAATGGGTGAATGCGACTGTGACTGTAAAGAGCTTTGGGCCTTCAATGAAGGTAGAAAAGCGCTTTATAAGTATACGCCATTTACCATTTACCATAGCTGGGTTGAATCAAGTTTTGATTAATTATATGTTCAGGAATTGTCATTTGCCTTCATTGGTTGCAATAGCTGTTTATTTTAGATCTCAAGCCAGGTCATTTTTGTCTGAACTTTGGAAGGAACCAAGTATTTTGCAAAAATAACTTATTTATCTAAAAATGTCTCTATTCTTCAAACAATTTTATAAAATCTTGAGATTTTTGTGGGTGAAGTTCACAGCAGAAAGGTATTCACTGACAGAGCCTGACCAGCTTAAAAACCCACCAAAGTTATGCAAATAACCATAGTTACTCATATAGCTGGTTGATTTAAACTTCTTTTTTTATCACATTTACATGGCTAATTGCATTAAGCTTTTGCCATGAGTTTGTGTGATTAGGCATTTCCAACAACCTGCATATGAATTGCTGTAACTAGAGTTTTAGCTTGGGACTTCACCTGCTACACAGAATATTTTATTAATTTAGTTATTAGAATATTGAGCATGTATGGTAGCAGCATATTAACAACCAAATGACTCAAAAATTGGTTTAATTTGTTCAAACATTATAAAGCATTTCATTTGCATTGTTTACTAATAAAGCTACTGGGGTTCCAGAGCCTGTTTTATGCTAAATAATCCTTGAACATTAAGCACATAATGAATCATATTAATAACTGTCTGCAACAATTCAAATTAGTTTCAGGTAAACCAAAACTGACACATGATACTGATTAAGAATGCACATTAAATCTAATTCAACCCCTCCTTAAAAACAAAAGTAACAAAGATTGTCGATTTGTTAAATTAATATATTTTTATGGAATTACTCAGAGCTATCTATTCTATTTGGAAATATCAATACATTGATAGAATCCACAGAATCACTTTCGGAGTTACAGGGTCGCTGGAGCCAACCCAGCTACTGTTGGGTAAGGGAGGGTACACTCTGAAACAGGTCGCCAGTCTGTTGCAGGCCTGCAGACACCCACATGCACTCCTAGAGACAATTTAGTGATACCAATTAACCTATGCCTGTTTTTGGACTGTAAGAGAAAGCCAGAGTGACTGGAGAAAATTCATGCACACATTAAAGGCAGCAAAAACAAGTAAATATAACCCAGTTAGACTGAATTGGTCTGAAGCAATATTCTATACAACATGAGGATGACATCTTTTACGAACAAAAATGTTTGAATTGTCTAAAACGCATTATAACTATTTTAACTCAAATATTGAAAAAAACAAATACTCCCTAAATCTGAAATTTAAGAACAAATAATGCTTAACATGAATACCTTCAAAACCTTTAACTTTGGTCACATAGCAACCAAAAAGCCAAAAATGTCAATATTTGGAAAACAGTGAAAGGCATGTAAAGAAATCATTTACAACAGCCACAGCAAAATATGTAAAAAAAAAAAAAAAAAAAGAGAGAGAGAGGGCTTTGTAATTCAGCCATCTGGCTAGGTTTACCTCATTATAATATTCTAACTGTGTGTATGTGGTGTGTGTTTTCAATTTTGCGACTGCCTTCTATTCGACAGATGCAGACAGAGCAGAGAAGAATCCTCATTTATTAACAGCTTAATGGAGCTCCATCTGGGCAGCCCCTATGCTTGTCTTCTATCAGAGAAATTCATCACTGAATCTCAGGAATTAGATTCCAGCTGACACCTACACAGGCTGAGGTGACCCTGGTGCTCTGACCAGCGCTGCACTGAAGCATGCATGGGGATCCGGCTGTAATGCATTCATGATAACTATCTAAGCCAATAAAGGAATAGCAGCAAAGTAGACGCTTGAATATATTTAATATATTTTAGTACTAGGTTTGAGATTTTAATTCAATTTCCAATTCAACAAAGTTAAATTTAATATAAATTTTCATACAAACTTCTACTGTAAAGTAAATTTTGTTTGGTTATGCTTGCAACATGTTGTACCTTTTCAGTTATGATTGCCCTATACTTTCTTAAAAGTCACCTTAGCTTAATCCATATTTGTTGTTTAAATTGTATTTGTTTGCATAGTTATACGTACAAAAAGAAATAAAATACTTGTTTTTTTTTCTTAGCAAATTAGGTTCATGGTAACTTTACATCTACATATAAAGACCTGGGAAACTTTTGCCAAGGAACAACAATATTTAAAGTTTCTCATTAAAAAAATATCATTTTTAAATCTGTGTACAGATCACAAGCAGTAAGAGTTTAGAATTATCTTATTTGGATATAAAAATAAAAAAAAAAACAAATTTTGTTCTGAAATATTGTTGCTTGGAGGCCATCACACCAACATTTTCTTCTCCTTCTTTCTATCTGTCCCTCCATTCAGACAAGGCTGAAGTGCAAATTGGACATCTGGTGCTGTGATGTGTCTGACAATACAGCTACCCCCAGACCTCTTCGCAAGTGTATACAGACACAGAACAGGTGTACACACACAAACAGAAAAAACACACCTACAATACAGCATGTATCATGCAACCAACAGTTTGAAATTAGTAATGAAAAAAGAGAGAGAGATTGGAAATGATGAAGAGAACTGTGTTAGAGCAGTAGAGAAACAAATTTGACTGAATATTAGAGAGCAATAATGATGCTGTTCCTTTCACACTGGAGAAGCAACGACATGGACCAATGGCCTTGTGCCATTTTGCACACTGGACATAAAAGTAGCCCCTTTTTCTGCCTGTCGCGGCTGGCAGGTTGAAGGACAACATTAGGGTGCTATGGGGTGGTGTTAGGTCATAAAAGACCTACACGAGTAATCGTTTCTTCTTCATTTGCACTCTACCCAGCATCAAGAAATGAAGAGCAACGACGTGTGAAAGGATTAGCCAGACAAACATAAAAATCTCAGGCAGGAATCTTTTGTTGCATCTTTTAACACACACATACCGAGATGACCAAGCAGCAACAGCTTACTTTTAGAAACAGAGGCATTAAAAGCCAAAAGTCACATCTACACATAACAGTGCACATTTTTAAATAAGCAAAGTTTGCATTTATATTGATTTTTTTATATTCTTTGGATTAACTAAAGCAGGCAGATCAATGTTGATTATTTAGATGGTGCTCCCCTCCCTTCAACAGTTATTTTCTCACAAAATAACTCAACCAACATTAGTCTTCATTTCACAAAGACATGTGACAACGACTGACATCTTAAAAATGAAGCCCCATCATTCAAATGAAGAAAAAGTAAAATTTGCAAACATGTTTGATCATTATTTGCTCATTCCATAAGTGTGGCTCTATCAAAATCTGCAGTTTGAATAGCTTAAATGCTTGTGTTTTTATTTGGGGCTTGCGCTGCATGCTTCTCTTCTTTTGAGATGCTGATAGAAAATGCTTGTGCATGCAGGGGAAAAAAGGAATGGTGAAAAGTCTTTACAAAAAGCTGACTCTCAAAGGAGTATAAGTCTAAACCATATTGAATATAACATTTTTTTAAAGGTAATACCACAAACGAGCTTATCAAAATGCTTTGAACTTTAAAGAATCCACACAAGAATTAGAAAACAACATAATGGGGAATACAAGAAGAAAAAGTGTTTCTTTTATCTTAATGCATTTCGAATATGTTGTACTTATTGGAAATGAATGAGGAATGTACTTCAGGAATGGGTATGTCTTCAAGTGCTGTTTGATGAAAAACTTTAGCAAAAAATAATATATCAGGGAACCTGAAAAAAACCAATTGCAAAATTCAAAATGACTAAATTCAGTAAAAAATAAAAGCTCTATAGAACAGAACTGTCAATTTTTTCTTGTGTTTTAAATCAAGTAGCTTGCCATATCATTGGACTATAAAGGTGGTACCAAATAAGGCCATATTGCAAGTTTGCCATACATCCTTTAAGTATCTCAATTAATTTGGCGTCTTGTTTTTGTGAGGAAATTTACTACAAAATATGGCACTGTAGGGCCTGCAAAAGCCCGGCAATCTGTCCAGGGGTGTACCATGCCTTCGCCCAACATTAGCCGGGACCCCCAAAGAGATACATTGGGTTGGATGGATGGATGGATGGATGGATGGATGGATGGATGGATGGATGGATGGATGGATGGATGGATGGATGGATATTGCACTGCAATGTAAGAAAGCTGTGCTGTAGTGCAACAAGACAAGCTGACCACATCAGTTAGCAATTGCCGAATCATTTACCAAATGTTTTCTAGATGTCCCTGCTGTACTTTCTGCCGTGGCCATCATCATGCTCAAGATCTGGCTTTAATAAACAGCTGGTTTGAAGGTTAAGTGTGGTTTGTTTTATCATTAGAGCTGTTAACAAGCCTGAATGAGAAGATGATCTGCAAATAAATAACAAAAAAAGTCCTTGTGAACAAACACAGGGACTGCTGGATCCAGGTCTACTACAGTTCTTCTAAATTTACTTCTCTAAACAAAGATTTAAAAGACATGCGAAGTATATAAATAAAGAGAGAGAGATTTGATCTGTAAACAGTGGCGGAGTTAGAATATTTTATAGGGAAGGGGCAGAAAAGAGAGAAGAGTAGCAAATGAGAACAACAGAGTGGAAGGCCATGACAAATGCTTCTTTTACTTCAAGAATATTGTGTTGATTATTTTTTACATGTTGTCAATAATTATACAAATATTGAATCAAAAGAAGGGGGGGTGCTTTTTGCTGGGGGAGCAGCTGGCTCTCTTGACCCTTGTAGATCTGCCCCTGTACTCAAACCACGCTCTTCTTTGTAAAAAGCTCTTGTGCAGTTGTACAGCATCAAACGAAATCAATCAGAAATTCTGGTCAACAACTGTAACATTTAAACATAAAACATAATTACATTGACATCATATGACACTGCAACGTCACTAAGATGTAACGCTGTTCCATCAGCCAGCACCTGTTCCAGCTCCCACTTAGTTTTGTGACAACCTCTGGTGTCTAATAAGAGACGGAACGAAATATGACACAGATGCAGAGTAGGCTGTCTCACGCAGCACAGCAACACACAAAGAGGACACCATAAAGGCTCAATAAAACTGCTAAATGAACGGGGTTTATTTCTCCTTTGACTATGTTTCTGTGCATGAAGACAAAGGTGAGTTCCAGCTCTTTAAGTTAAGCCTCTTAAAAAGGCAGCCAGTAAATTATACCATGGAAAGTAAACCAATCAAGAGACAGAGGATTAAACCATTTGTTTTAGACAGGGGGAGACATGGCAGGAGTAAACAGCACTGGTTTTTAATAGGTGGGAATGTTTTAAATTATTGCAAAATATATTTCTAGTGTGAAAAAAATAGATTTAATACAAAAAAGGATGGTTTTCTATACACAGCATGGTTTGGCCTTTTAAAATGAGAAAATTCCATATAAGATGTACTGTAAATACAAGAGCAAAATGCAGTTTTTCTGTAGTTACATATTACTCACAAGTACAACTTAAGTAACTTAAGCACATTCCAAATTATTATGCAAATGATATTTTTCTATGATTTTTCTAAATAAATGCAAATGACAGTCAGCATAATTTTCAACTCACTAACCATTAAAGTATTAATTAAATGTTATTGAACAAACTTCCTAAAGATAACAGTACTTTTTTTTCAGAAATAAAAATCTTATTATAAAATGCACATTATTACGCACAACAGAGTTCCACAACATATGATCAATTCTAAAGAACTGAAAGTGGTCATTTGTTGAATTGTCAACATTAGGAGGTCATATTTACTGAATTCAAAAGCTATTCCAATCAAAACCATCTTAAAAAAGGCCAGGCTACATTTTAACATAGGACACTTATTTTGTAGCAGCTTCACAATTCTTGCTTCCACTGAACTAGTTTTTGGAGAGTTTCTGCTTGAATTTCTTTAAACAATGTCAGAATAGCATCCCAGAGCTGCTGTTTGGATGTGAACTGCCTCCCACCCTAAGAGATATGTTGCTTGAGGATGCTCCAAAGGTTCTCTATGGGGTTGAGGTCAGGGAAGGATGGGGACATCATTAGTTTATCTCCTTTTATGATTATAGCAGCCAATGATGCACACTCCACATACTTTTCAGAGGTCATTTTCACACCTTCAGGGACCCTAATGCCTAGTTTCCACTGAGCAGTCCGGACCGGACTGGTCCTCCTGGCTGGTTTAGAATGGTCTGGACAATTCAAGCGGGCATTTTCATTGTGTTTTATCATCAAGGCACATGCGGGGTGTAGACCGATGACGTAGTTGTGCCTCATAGATGTGCGACTACAGCAAAGGGTGATGGCAACAATAATGGAGGTCATGCGTCAGCTCTTTTTTTTCATATTTGGGTTATGGTATTTTGTATATGCAAAGAATTTAATATTCTTTGCAAGAAGATTCTGGAAGGTGAACATTGATGGTATTTTGTTCTGACATATCCAATCCTGTTGCTGTAGGTATGATGTACCACAAATGCATTACTTCTGGTTTTCTGGTTTTTAAACAAACATAGTTTAGTTTTTTTTTTTGTTATTTTTATTAAAGCCCTTTTTGAGTTGATGCCAAAATATGTTCAAATAAGCTATCTGACCTGCTGTTTGTGAATTACATTTTTTTTCAGATGTATTCTTTTTGTATTTCTTTGTATTCAGGTTTACATTACAATGTGGTTAGAGGTGGCTGGATAGCTCAGTTGGCTGGGTGTTGGACCTGGGTTTGGTTCCAAGGGTGTGCAATGAGCTAAAATCCAGACAAGATCCTTCGCTTTGATCCTGCTTCCTAATTGGGTTTTCCACTTTAACCTCCTCGGTCCACAAAACTTGTTTCCAAAATGCATCAGACTTGTTCATATGTTCATTTGCCAACTTCAAACGTTAAAATTTGTGGTGAGGATGTAGAAAAGGTTTTCTTCTGATGACTCTTCCATGAAGATCATATGTGTACAAGTATCTCTTGACAGTATAACAGTGTACCACAAATCCAGAGTGTGCCAGGTCTTTCTGGAGGGATGGTTCAGTCAAACGTGGGTTTTGACTTGCTTTCCTCACAATACAGTGAGCTGGTCTGTCTGAGATTTTTCTTAGTTTTCCAGATCTTAATTTAACTTCCACTGTTCCTGTTGACTGCCATTTCTTAATGACATTCCAAACAGAGGATTTTGGCATCTAAAAATGCTTTCTCATAGCCTTCTCCTGCTTTGTGAGCATCAGCTACTTTCAGTTTCATTGTTCTGGACAACTGCTTGGAAGAACCTATGATTCAGATTGTTGGGGCAACGTCAGATAACTCAGATTATTTCAGATCTTTGACACTGAAATCAGCTGGCTTTTGCAAACGATGATTGTGAACACCTATTACACTGTCAGGTCTCAGCTTTTCCGAAGGGGGCGGGGCATACTATAAATTCTGCAGGGTTCCCAAACTTTTGCACACACCATTATTTTGTTTTCTGTTATTTTGAAAGGGTTAATAATGAAAATAAAGCCTATTTTTTTGAACATATTAAAAGAATGTCTCATCTGTAAACTGAAGCCTTTAGGAGATTTTTTTTTTTATCTTTCTTCGGTTTCTGTATGCACAATATTATAATATTTTACCTGGGGTGCCCAACCTTTCGATCCCCACTGTAAATGTTGCTAACCCAGGGTCTAGAGTGTACCCCGCTTTCGCCGAAAAGTAACAGTGAGAGGTTTCAACAGTCCCATGGCCCAGAAAGGGATGCCGCAGGTTAAGAAGATGAATGTTTGGCATCTGTAATGCTGCGCTATAACTGCCATTTCAGTCCAGAAATGTCTATTTTAGTAGCATCCCAGCTCTCAAGCCATGTGGCAATTTTAGAGTGCAAAGTCCACGAAAACATAACTTGGAGATGAGCAAAACTAAATCAGAGTTTAAAATGCTTTGTTGAAAACAAACAGCAAAGACAAATGAAAAACAAAGTCGGTAATAAGTGCTCTTATTACAAAGCTAATGTAGAGTTTTAAATCAAATGTTGATGTTTTTATTCTTTCTTTTTGAACAACAGAAATCTGCAGCAGTGCACATGTGACCATGACTATAAAATGTGATTATATTATAGAGATGACTCTTAACTGATAAAGATAGCATTAATAACTAACTTTGATTGCCTAACCGTAAAGTTTCAGTTTCTGGTAGGCGACTGTGTTCATTCACAGCAGACATTTAGCATTTTGTTTAGCTTTTCCAAACATATATTTAGCTACCACTAAACACAATCATTCAAGCATAGTAGACGAAAAGGTTTGAGGAAATTGACTGCCATCAGCGTAAAAGCAATCACTTTTTTTTTTACCATATTAATGCAACTGAAAAGTATTGATACTGGTAAGTGTAATTCCTTGTCAAAATACTTAATAAGACAAACTGGAATTGTTTTCTAATTTCTCCTTTTGTACAGATAAAACCTTAATTTCTGACATCTTATACTGAAACTGAGGGTCACACCATAAACTCATTGAGACTTAATGTCCATGCAGATTTTTTTTTTTTACCAAACCGATGTCTAGGAATAATGACTTGCAAAAAAAACTAACACAACAAGAACATTCAGCTATGGGGAAAAAAAATGCATCTACTATTGTCACAATCCAAAATAAACCCATTTTGTGAGCAATAGTTTTTCTTTTCTTTCCAAATATTTGTAGTAAATAAAAAATAAAACAGAAAAAAAACCTTTGATAATGTCTTTTTAATAGCATTAAAAAAGTGTAAAAAAAAAAGCAAGCTTGTTACCTCTCCAAGAGCTTCATAGCGTTTCTGGTTCCAGCGGTGAAGATCTTCTCTGGCATTGAATACAAAGCGCTCACCAGTTTTTATGTGTCGGAGCTGGCCATCTGTTGATCACAAAAAAATCATTAATGTCAACCTATTTCCTCGTGTGATCCTGAATACATGTGTGTACCTAATAGATACAACACATTTTAGAATGATTACTGTTAATGCTTATTCTTTTTTATTTATATATTTTTTAACACTTAGAAAGTTGAGCACCATTAAGAGGATTTTTAAAACTTAACTTCAAGCACCTTCTGACCAGTCTTGCAAGCCAAATATGGACAGCTGGTTGTTTACTTAAAACAGTCTCTTTGTTCTCTTGAAAGCCTTTTTCCTTCTTTCGCCACCACTTGCCCTTCACACTGGAATTTAGTCAAATTTCTTCTCATGAGTGTCTTTATGAAAAACAAAAAAATCTCCAAGAGCCAATTATTAAAGCAGCTCACAATGTCTACTGTATTCAAGTGTGAGTATGAGGACAGAAAAGTAGGATGTAAAGACAATCATTCCCTATGTGTTATTCAAAAATGCTGACTGGACACTAACCTGTGATCTTAACCATCCATCCATCCACACATCCATCCATCCATCTTCTTAACCTGCTGCATCCCTTTCGGGATCACGGGGTTGCCCAGAGCCTATCCCAGCAACTGTTAGGCAAAGGCAGGAAACACCCTGGGCACGTCGCAAGCCTGTCACAAGGCATCATCTTAACCACACACACAGATCAAACAGCTTCTGCCAAGATGACCAAGAAGCCCAGTCGCATTAAACCTAACCTAGTGGGTCACACCACAATGATCACAGAAGCAGCGCTAAGTTAATGTTATAACCCATATTCACATTATTCCGAATGTATCTCTTTCAAACAGTAATCATAGAGGAAAACTCTCTCAAGATACTACTTTTTAAAGAATTACCCTTTTGTGGCTATGGAACCACTACCTAAGCAATGAGGCCATCCATCCTGCAGTTGACACTGCAACACAATAAAATACTAAACAGTGTTAAATTTAATTTTGACCTTTATGACTGCAAAAATGAGCACAACCTAAGCCACAAAAAGTGCACGTACTTAACCCAAACTGCCAGAGGGCTCTCATACTTTTTCAATTACTTCATAATTTGAGGGAAGAAACCCATCTTATATATAAATAAATATATCTTTGTGAAATAAGAGAATGCTTGAGCACCTTTTTTCCTTCATAACCTTCTAAATTGCCACCATTTCACTCCTCTATCAATGTGATAAATGTAACAACACTTGCTCACTCTGTAGAACAGCAGTCGCTTTTATGGGTAGTTGTTAGACAACATGTGCTTCTGTATCTTGGTTTTGTACTGTGACGCGTTCAAAAATACAAATCTCCCAGAGAAGTAGAGCAGAATATAGCTAGAAACTATTATGTAAAAAGGAAAGCTGCCACAAAGTTTGTTAAAGGAAATAAATGATGCATTTATGCAGGGTAAGTAACTTCATACTACACCTTATGAGGGTCATTTAAAAGCTACAGTAAAATCCAACTGAATGAAAGGTGTGTGCAGGGAAGGGGTAAAAATGTATGTGGCATACGTATGTGTATGTTAGGTGATTAGCTCCAGTCTCTCCCAACACATCCTCCTAAAGGAATAAGATTTTCTTAACTTTTCTCTTCTTTTTCTGTCATAATTAGCATTCTGTTCTCAATTTGCCCGCTTAATTAGGTGTACATAACCTTGGATCTCCAATAATGGAAAACCGGAGGGCTTGCGAGATGAAGCCATCATCTACAGTGATTAAGATACCTGCAGAAGTATTGTACACAGCCTCTTCTGTATTCACATCATTACATGGTCAAATTAACAGTTTTGTTCCACTTGTCTTGGGCTGGGGTAGCATGCGTGGCAGCTATAGGAATGCCTTCAAGCCAGAGGGACAATTATCTGATGCACAAGAGACATTGCTCAAGGGTCTCAGTGGCTTTAATGAAAATCCTCCACTTCAAAAACAACCATTAGACGTTTTTGACAAGACATGCAGACAGGAAGTAATGTGAATACGTCCCTTTTGTAGGGACCGGACATCTTGAGGGGGATATGGGGCAGAAATAGAGAAAAATAGCAAAAGGAGGAAAAAACTGAAACAGACACATCAGGGAGAGAAGATGAGGAGATGTATCTGTTCTCGCCTCAAAGGTAGACTGAGCTGGGACTTGAGGTTAGGGTAGACTGGTTGGTGGGTGCTGGCTAAGATTCCATGTCTCTGTTCTTAGGCACAGTGAAGTTATGCAAATGCTCCGTCAAGGAGAGGGCAAGGCTGGGTAGGTTACTGACGGGCCGTAGAGTACACAACATGTCTTCCACTCAGCCAGCCAGACACTGACAGAGAGCAGAAGGGATAAGAGACACAGGGGAAGAGACTACAAGGGAATACTAAGATCTTAAATCCCAACTCTGCCTTTTTCTCTCCACCTGGTGTGATTAAAGCTAGCTGAGAGATACCTTCAGAGGCTTTTAGATTATTTTAACACCCACAAACCAGGATAAAGCTCTACTTCTTGCCATCTTTACAGACTAAATCCCAGTGTGCCCCATGGAATTTTCCAATTACAGTAAACAACAGTAAATAATCCCGATTATATTTTGCTTGTAGCTCCATAAAGTCTGCATGGTAGTGTGGCAGTGAGCCTTGATGAGTTGCATTAACGGAATCCTGCTGAGGCCATTCTGGTTGGAGTTTGCAGGTTCTTTATACGCATGCTAGTGTTTTCTCTTGGTATTTAAAAAAAATGCCTGATTGATCAATTGCAGAACCTCAATTGTTCTAGGGAGTGAGTGTGTTGATGTGTGGCTGTATGCCTATGCGTGTGTGGCCTTTAGACGCTGTCCAAGCTGTACCCTTCTTTTGAGTGCAGACATCTGTTACAGCCTACAACAAAACACAACCCCATCAAGGACAAAGTGGTACAAAATTGGACAAATGGTTCAGTGAGGGTGGTCCCTACATCACACACTGTGAAAAAGCCTGTTGGAAAAACGTGAGATTTTAGAGACAAGCTTGGAAAGTGACTGCTGATATGACTTTACTCTATAAACCAGGGTGTCAGACTCCACAGCATCCTGACGTTTTCCCAGAAACCCTGCCTGAGTACCTGGATCAGGTGTATTTTGCCATTAAGAATGACAGGTTTGTTGGAAAACATGTGGGATACTGGCCCTCAAGGCCTTGAGTTTGACACCTGTGCTATAAGCTATAAGCCAACTGTTATAAATACAGTCTTTAATGACACACCTATCACCAAGACAATGATGCATTTATAAAACACTAAACTGACCTTAAAGTGATTTATGAATCCAAAACATATATGGGCCCATGTCCACATGCTTTTCTTTTCAACTAGGGTCACAAGGGTTTGCTGATTGCTGAACCCAACTGTTTAAACCAAAGTCAATAGTACATCCCTAAAAGAAAATCCATACAAACACTGACAAATAACGTTTTTGATAAAACTAAAATTTGATCTAAATTAATTAGCCAATGACCCAAACTTAACTTCTCTCAACTTAATACCAGATTTTTTTATGAAGCTTTTGCGATAACTCAATATTTCCCTTTCAACTGCAGTATAACTTTTATAAATAAAGTTTGATTGATTGATTGATTGATTGATAACAAAAAGCACAAGTAAAAACTCATCTGCTTCAGATTTATATTTCTAGTTGTAACTCTCATCTTGTTGTCTCTTCTATTTGTACCTTAGACCAATGTCCTTTTGTGCTAAAAATGTGTTTTAACTTCACATCTGACTATTGTCAGGCAGAACATTGTGAGGCTGTCAATTCAGATGTGAAGATTGGTGCATAAAACAGATCCTATCTTATTTAAAAATGGTTTACCTACTGGTATTAATTCGTATCAATATCCAAACTGTTGTGCCATGAATCCAGTACATATAGATCTGAGATGATTACTTTAAAAATAAATAGGGGTTCTGTAAATTAAAAGAGGGCAACAACTGGGTTAAAGTTTACAGAAAGAAGTTTTTCAGCAAACAGACATCATGTGTTCCTATGGTCCTGCTTAACAGAAAGATATCTGAAAGTTGTTAAAATAACTTTGAATTTTAACAAATAAATTATTTTTTACACATAATTCTAAATATTATTGCTACATTATAGATCATAGGTATTGGTGTTATGAAGCATAATCAAATATATATGAATATTACCCTTTCTTACTATAAATAAAAAGGCTAAAGGTTTTAGATTTAAAAAAATCCTGTTTATACAGGCAGCAGTTGATTTTTTTTGTCACTTTTGAAAATTCTGCTTTGTCTGATATAAATTAAATAGTTTTAAGACCTTTTTAGGCTTTCCACATTTCCATCAAATTACCTATAAATAAAGAAGGCAATACTGAACAACTACAAAGTAACAGATTCCTATAAATTTAAAGCAAGGTTAAAGATTTTAGCCACATTTAGTCTTTTGTAGTTTTACAAAATCTCGTGCTGTAGTCCATTATTGTGCAAGAAATCAATAAAGAACCTCCATGGAAACTGACCATTATGGGATTTGTGTTTGTTGTTTTCTGTGGTACACGGCAAGACACAGAGAACGACAGAACATTTATAGTCAAGGCTTTAAACATGAAATAGCAGAACTTACTTTCATCAAAAGCATATTCAAACTCGTCCAGTGTTTTGGGGAAAGTAAATGGAGGTTCATCTTTCTTCATTAGTTCATCCAAGTCAATTCTTGACAGCAAGTCTGTGAAGAAAAAAAAGATTACTATTCCAACAAAAACAATAATAGAATATTCATTCATTCATTTTCCAATCCGCTTTATCCCTTTCGAGGTCACGGGGTTGCCGGAGCCTAACCCGGCTACTCATGGGCGAAGGCAAGGTACACCCCTGGACTGGTCGCCAGTCTGTCGCAGGGGCCACAATCACACACCCATGCACACTCACATTCACACCTAGGAACAATTTAGAGTAACCAATTAACCTATGAAGCATGTTTTTGGACGGTGGGAGGAAGCCGGACCCGAACCCACGCATGCACGGGGAGAACATGCAAACTCCACACAGAAAGGTCCCCGAGCCAGGACTTGAACCGGGAACCTTCTTGCTGTGAGGCAGGAGCGCTAACCACTGTGCCACCGTGCAGCCCTAATTATAATAATAATAATAGAATAATAGACAGTATTTATGTGGAAAGAGTTTACAAAAAAAGAAGCCAAACTAATATTTTTAAAGTCCCACTCTGATCATCTTTTGATTTTTTTTTTTTTTTTTTTAAAAAGGTTTTCCCCTTTTTTTTTTTTTTTTTTTGGTTATGCCACTTTAAGGTAAAATTTTTTTAAGAAATGGCAGATTTCTAAGACATTATTTCTGCACAGTGGCAGTAGTTGGATTCATCCAGTTTCTCATCATCCCTCGATTACACTCTCTCCTGCCAGCTTACAGCTCCTCACAAGCCCAACCTAACATTACCAGTGCAGCAAAAACTGCAAGCAATAATACCCGAGCTATCCAGCCATGTAGTTTTGAGCCAGATGCCAGCTCAGAAGAGGAGAACAAAGACGTAGATAGAATTATTTGTCTGCAAGAGGATGCATCAGAATGGAGCAGAGCAGGGAGCTTGTTGTAGCCTGCTGATTGAAGTTTCTATAAAACAACTACTAGCTTTTTTAAACAGTTTTTTTTATCTGCTGCTGATTCACAATGATTGAATTTGATGAAAGAAATACTAAGAAATGCAGTTTTAATTGTATGTATGCCCTCCATCATGAGAAAAATGCTACAAGAAAAAAAAAACATTTTTTTGAAGTGGGTCTTTAAAGATAAAATATTGATTGATCATGCTTGATGTTATTATAAATTCAGTGTAAATTATCAGAATTTAAGGCATTTTTTTAAGGCAGAGAAATTAAAAGTAAAGACACTTAAATAGTACATTTTTTCTCCATTCACCTTTGAGAGCAGTGGTTTTCTCTTTGTCTTCCTGGCCAGAAACTTGGGCCATGGTGATCCACAGTATGTACAGATTTATCGTGGAAGCACGAAGATGACAGAGCATGAGTCCTTCCCTCCCACAGGTGACTGTGAAGAGTCCTGTCACGGGACACATTCCACTTGGTGAGAAAGAAAAGCAGCACAACTAAACTCTCAATAAAGTTGCTTTTTTTTCTGTATCATGCCAACGTGCCCTCAAATCACAATGTCGTATGGTAGAGGGGCACGTCTTAAACCGAAAACAGGTCCACTTTATCGCCTCGTCTGTGTTTCACAACTTTTTGAAGGCAAATTGAATGTAAACATACCGAACGTAACCGGTTTGCACACACCAACACAGCTGAGCCAAACGAGGTAAACAAAAGTTAGTTAGTGCGGCAATGAGTTACATGATGTAAACTCGAAACCACAGTGGGGGTTTTTGGAGGGAAAGAGAAACCGTTTTTCACGTTACCGATTACCTCAAAGCGACTCGTGTCCTTCGCCATAAACAACATTCACCTAATCGCACACTCTTTTAAAATAACTCCCGTAAAAACATATAATTTGGTCAACATGGACCGTCTTTTTATTAAAAGTTATTTTGAATAAAACATGGACAATGTAACAAAAGTGATCAGCTTTAACAGCAGAAACATGCTTACTTTGTTTATCATCGACTCACGCACCATCTGAGTTTTGCGAAAGTCCTGTTGCTGGAGCTTCCTTAAAATTTCTAAACAGGAAGAACTCTGACCGGAGCTGCACAGAGCGAGTGAAGCTTCCGGGTTACCGGGGCAACGGACTGGAAGAGAAATTTAAAGGAACAGTAGCAACTTTTAGCATTTGTGTTAAAATTCCCCCTTAATAATGAATTGCCCAGTGAATAGAGTTAAATATGTATTTTATTCTTTAGATTATTTATAAATTAAGTAACATTCTATCTAACAAGGGTCAGGATGATGTATGCCGTCATAATGGTTCAAATGGTAAATACCAATGAATGAATAAATAAATAAATGTTTTCTTGGTAATACATGTTTTCTGCAAATGCATCAGTATTCTTTAACAACAAGATCAACGTTTGATCATGCAAGTACGATGCAACTCTGAACCAAAGGCTTTTCTTCTAAATATAACATTTATTTTTTTGTAGTTGTTGTTTTTTTTTTTTTTTTTCATCAGATGTGAGACAACAGTTTCAAAAAAAGAAAGTTAATTTATAAAGTTATAAGCAAAGGTTTTTAGATGGCCTTTTGAACAAGAAACAACCTACCTGGATAACATTCTTTGGTCAAACACTGAAGATGCTGAATGAAAAGCATTTTGTGGGCTTTCTCCACCTATGCAACTTCAAAACAAAAACATGTTTGTTTGTTTTGTTTTGTTTTGTTTGTTTGTTTGTTTTTCGCAAAACATTGGACCAAAGACAAGAAAAGAATTCAAGTTTCCTACAAAAAAGTCATTTTTTTCCAAATAAACGTTTTTGACAAAAAGTCCCTATATCAACTTTTTGTACTCCTGTAGTTAATAGTTAATATCTACTGCCGGTTTTGTAACTTCAAAATTGTTATCGAATGCATCAAGTTACAAAAAGTGACATCCCACACTGACAAACATGTTACTGTAAGTTTTCTTGAATAAAAATTGATTAAGCAGATTAATAATCTAGAAAATATATTTATTTTAAATCATTAGTAGATATTTACATTCATGCAAAATAAATTACGTATTGTTTTCCTTTCAGATTGGCTTTTAGATGGATCTCCAAAAGGCTCCTTTTTTTAACTAAATTTCAGAAGATGATAGGGTCTTTGGTCACATTCATACATTTAGTTACATTTAGTAAACAGTATAGCTTTTGTAAGTGACATCATTAGAATTAAATTTGGTGAAAAAAACACATTCCAAATAATATTTTTGACGTTTAGTAAATAAAACAATTCTTTGTGGTAGTTTTCAGATACCTGCAGGTTCAATTTTTCGACAATTAGGGGGAAGCAGTAGCCTGGAGTCTAAAAAGGCGACCTGTATCTGGAGATCTGTCCGGTTCCATTGACTAAAACTGTCCAATGTCCACAATCTAGAGAACTTTAAGTGCCCATCAACAAGGCACCTAACCTCTAACTGTTGCCTGGGAGCTAAACCTGGTGCTTCTACTGTCCCCAGTTTACGTATGTCTGAATCAAATGCAAAGAATGATGTTTTATATTATTTATAATAGGATTAAAATACTTCAAATTAACTGTTCCATAAACTTTTATAAGTAGTTCCAATGATTAATAATCAATGGTATTTAATCCTATATTTATTCAACAACAAACAAGTATACAAAATGTATTCAAATTAAAACAGTTATACAATTGAATAAATCTCATTTATCATTCAGATATGAAAAAACAACAACAAAGCATCTTCAACATCACCGGAAAACATGGTAGAAAAGTGTAACTTGTTTTATTAACTGTCATTAAGTTTGCATCTGCATGAGTGTCCGAGTACTTTATAAATAGAATGAAAAACTATGCTTGAAAAATGATTTTATAAATGGCTGTGAATTAAAAACTGTCGTGACTCAGACCAGGTTTCATTGCTTCGACAATCACATTTGGAACAACTGGAGGGCAGTTTTTAGAAAAAAAATTCAGACTTATTTATTGATTTTTACTAAACTAGGATACAAATACAAGTTTTTGAAAACAGCTGAATTGTTTTTTTCTTTCTTTGCAAACAGGATGCCTGCAAACTGTAGTGAAGTTGAATTAGGTAAAGTTTGGCAGAAAATGCCTGCAGAAAGGTTTTAACTTTTGCCAATTTTTGTCCGTTTTATTTCTATTTTTAGTATTTAAACTGTTTTTTATATTTTCCTTGATGCTTAATTATTGAAAAAAAAGAAGCACAAGAATGGATGCCAGATATGTCCTTGTTATGTTTACCTTGAGAGGGCATTGAATGCAACTAAACAACCCTGTTCGTCTTCTGATATTGCAGCAACCGAAACGTCAGCAGCAAAACTGAAAAATAGTTTCACTGTGAAATATGCGAATGATGCCCTTACAAAGCTTCAACAGTTAAATGATTATAGCCTGACAATCCGCTACTGAAAGTCTCTAATAGAATATTCTTTCTTGTTGAATCACTAAGCTTTACTGGCAGTTGTCTTCTTAGCCTATCACCTGCATACATTAGGAGCACAAATGGATGTGTAATACTTGCTATAAGAGGTAGGGAGGAATAGTAAAAGGGATCAAGCTTTTTCTTTGTAGGAAGAAGTTATCATAAAAGCACAGTTTGGGAAGCCAAATATTTTGTTTATGCAATTGCACAGTTAAACGGTTGCATTGTTACATTTGATACAGTGAGAAGACTAAAGCTGCTTTGTTGCTTTTTAGCTTTTTTTCTTCCAATGACAAAAGCAGAATTCTGTTGCTAAACGTGCCGTCTTTTGTCTTTGTTAAGTAGTTTGGTGATTTTAATCTTGCTACATTTGCATTGAAAATCTAGTTAAGCAGAAAAAACGTTTTCTCTTCTTTCCTTTATCTCTTAAAGGATTTGGATTGCGTAGCAGCTTTTGTGAGCTGCAATCCCATTCATGTGGAGGTAGAAGCAATAATTAAGCTTGTTAAATCCATATTTGAACTTAGGAAAAAGTGGGGAAAACAAATTATGCAAGATTAGTCCATAAAGACGTTTAGGTTCCACTTTCGTTGCATTTGGAGACCATATATACAGTAAAATGTCCAGCCTGAGGTAGGTGGAAATGTGTCTTTTTTTCTCTTTAATTTTAAATTATTGCATTCTTAGTATTTCTTGAAAAACAAAACAAAAAAAAAACTATAAACTCATTAGAAAAAAAATGCTACACATAAATGGTACTGCAGTTTGCAGAAAAATACTGACTGATATTTCACAGTGAGGCAAATTTTTGAGACACATCACAACCAAAACGGATATCACTGTGCTTCCAAAATATGATGTTTGATGTTTTCTTTCAGTAACCAAGAGAGAGTATGCTGACATCAATATCTTTACCCTCACTGACTCCAAAAAAAAAAAAAAAAACTTCAACTGCCTACAATGATCACACAGCTCCATCTTGTCCCAGGCAAACAAATCCAGGCTCCCCCATATCCCAGAACTGATTTCTGCAGATGTGTTTCAAAAAGATAAAACACATCTGATGCAGCATTGAACAGCACAGAGAGTTTGTCTGAGGTGTGTGTAAAAAGAAAAAGCCACCAGCTTTCACACATTTTTGTTTTTTTTTGTCTCCTCTCTTATGTCGCTATGCAGATACATATACAAATTTCCAGCACAGGGTACATGTGAAAAGCAAATTACAACAGCAAAAGCACACACGCAGGCACACATTGCTACCTTGAGAGTTCCAAGTGTGCACAATATTTAAATAAGACGTTTACAACATGATAAAAATACCAACTGTGTGGACTGTTATTGGGCAGCGCTTTTATCGGGTGGTTGTGTTTCCCCTTGGGTCTGCTTTGCTGGTGTCTCATCAGATCCAGGAGAGCCCTGTGGTCCCATGTTGCCAGAGCAAACAAGAAAGGTTTTCTGAAGTTCTTCTGCCATCGCTTTCTCTTCGTCTTCCAGTTCTGCACCCTCCTGTAAATCCCACCTGGAGCGCATGGAGACACACATCATGGGGTGTTTAAATTCTAACAAACATTTGTCTGGGTTAAATGAACTCACATATGAAATTCAGCAATGAATTCTCAATTTGTCTCCTGTTTGTTATTTAAAGTTAGCAGGATGATGCCATCACCATCAGTGTAGAAACAAAGCAAAAGTCTTTGAGTATTGTTTCACACATCCTTTCGTCAGAGTATGAGGATTCCAATTTACAGTGGCCCTGAAGTCAAAATCAACAAACAACTCGACGCAAAAACATATTAAAGATCCCAACAGCAATTAAAAAACAAAACAAATATTTTTAAAAAACAGAATTACATTTCAGAAAATAAAGCAACATTTTTAGAAAGCAAAATGTAAAAAACAAAACCGAAAACATTTAAGAGCTATTTGCTGAAGGGATTTGCACTTCAGGGCCACTGTAACAATTTTCCTAATTTGAGAAAAATCTTGTCATTTTTTCTTATCCAGTTTTCCAAATTAAACCAAACAGTGAGTTGAGATAATAAAATCAAGAATACATTGTTAGACTGAAGCATAAAAACATTAAAACTATCTAAGCAGAAAACCTAAATCTTCTTATGAGGTCAAACATACAATTGACAGGTAAAGGTCAGTTTATTCCAGAAAGTTCCAAGGATTCCAGTTCCTCAAATAACCACTGCAGGTAAGTGGCAAACAGACTATCATGTTAAAAAGTTTGTCCATCATTCTTTGGGGTCTTTTTCTTTTTAATTATTAGCAAGTGGGTAGAGTTAGGCAGCGTAAACTCAAGGTATTATGGCTTGCTTACTTCAGACTAGACTGGCACACAGACTCGAGTTTGTTCTGCCCAAACAGACAACGTTAAAAAAATAAATAAATAAATTACGCTGTTACGAATAGAAAGAAAGAAACATACATCAAAACAAGGAGACATTTTCTCCCATTTGAAACGATCTTCCAGTGGTCATTTGAAGAACTGAGGCTGAGCCCAAATTTTGTGGTATAAAATGTGGAGGATTGTGAACTATCCAGGGTATTCTCCATCTGTCTGAACAACAGTGGGTGAGATAGGCTCCAGCAACCAAATGACCCCAAGATGGGTTAAAAAAATCGGAAATTGGATGGATGGAAAGAAATGTGGGGGCTTGGTGAAAATCGGCTGCTGAAGAACTTTAAAAAAATATATGAGGACTACAGAAAAGCAAATACTCTGGTTACAATGTTACACACTACAAATCCTCAAGCCTAAAAAAAAAAACCACACAATACCGGTAGTCGTTTTGTATTAGTATTTGCATGTTTATATAAGTCAGGATATATGAGAAATAAGTTTCCACCAGCATAAACACCCATCCTTACAGGCTTGTGAGTAAAAAAAAAAAAAATACTTCTAACTAAAAAATGATTAAAAATGTGAACAGGAAAATTGAAAGAAAATCTCTTTTTAAATATTTTTCTATGACGTTCTTTCAGTATTACATCTTATCATGGACTAACTGCTGTAGAACCATCACTGTTTGGATGAGAACATTTTATGGAAGAAATTGCTCTGCAATCATGTTGCCTCTCCATCTTGTCTAATCATTTCTACAGTATGCCTCCACATCCCGTTTTCTAATTCTTCAAGCTACAGAGAAGATGGAGGGCTTCAAAATGAAGACATGAAGGTTAGTCTCGTTGTAATTCACTTTCAGTATTTCAATTGAATCCTTTGACAAGTGACTGTGGTCAATCAAATCCACACGGAAAGCCGAAGGCTGCCTTTGAGGTGCAGCATTACACTCCCCCCAAAGAATTAGATCTGTCTGACTGCAAATGATTGCATTTTCATTGCAATCTCTGTATCGCCTTTTATCTTGTCCTCCCTCCTCTTCCATTTCTCGCTATAGGCCATCCTCAAACATATGCCATATAGTTGTGCTTTAATGGGATAAACCACCAAGTACATCACATGCGTGCATTTGCTTTTGTGAAGTGTAGCCCTCTTTCTGGCTTTGATAAAGTTCCAGCCGTTAGCATGTATTTGCAACCACTTTTTTCAACCACTTTGCCAGCAGTATTCACACTTTATATAAATGTGTATTCTTCCTGCACATCCAACTTCGGTCAGAGCTTTGCCCTTTGGGCTGAAACATTTTTGTGAAAGTCTTTTTTATTACAGTGTGAATGCTTGGCTTCCCAGAAAAGACAGAGGACAAAGGGGGAGAGTTGTGTATATATAAAGTGATATAAATTCAAAATCAGTTGAACCAAATCACCATTATGGAATACAAACAAACAATAGAAATGTCACACAATGTGCAAAACAAGAGAAAGGAAAGGGAGGGAGGGCAACTGGAGAGCTGGAAGAATGGCAGCCAATAAAGAAAGGAACGAGAGAGGAAGGAAGACAGGAAGGTACGCTAAAGGTTTTTCAATGTTTAATTTTCAAATAGGATTAAGCAGAATGACATTTAGCTGAAGGTTACAGGCTCAGCATTGTCTTAGCTGATATTGATATGCAGGAGGCGCCCTACTTGTCACTGCGACAAACACTGTTGATGAATGAGAAGCCTTTTCCTAGGAAGGTGTTAAGTGCAAATTTGAAATGAGACCAAGGTGGAGGTGGAGAAAGAAATAAAGAAAAGAGCGCACACATCCTCACACACAGATTGAATTACAACAACAGTTTCCATGTAAACTGTCACTAGATAATGTTGCCAAAATTGTAAATTGTTTCTTAAAGTAAAGGTTGTATATACACCCTGGATGACTGCTCGTGTGTGTTTAAAAGGAGCTCAGAAATGCACAAGGCTCCTGTTATGTGTAGCTAACTTCAACAACTACAACACAACAGTACCTCTTAGAAATGCATAAGTAGGCTAAAGTTGACAGTAACTTCACTGTATCCTCATTTCGGCAAGTTTTCCCCTGGAATTTACATCTTAATAAGAGGAGTCTTACCCTTTAATTCATATGGGCTCTGCTCATTTCTCATGCATTAATACTGGAGCTGCTGACTTGGCTCTTCTTCTGAATACAGAATAGGACACACATATTAAGACTCATATATTTACAGGATTGATGCCACAGGAGATTGTCTCTGAGTGAGATAAAAAGGCTGTCTCAGATCTATTTCATTGTGAACATCAGACTAAGCTGTCCTAATTGTTGGGCGATGCAGACCTGAATCAGACAGCATCCTTCACGCTTTCCAGCTGATAATGAGTAGTGATGATCAACACATTAAGCACAGGGGCCTAGTGTGGGGATCAGGATGCAATCAACTCAGTAAATCTCTCTTTAAACATCCCAAAATAACATTATAGCTATGTCTTGGATGGAGTTTACAGGAAGAGGTGAACTCTGAGAAATTGGTGACACAGAGTGAGAAGAAAAGGAGGGGGTTGAGTGGTAAAATAAAACAGGCAGAGGGACTAAGAATAGACTACGTGGGAGAAAGTGAGCAAGCAAAAAGACAGAGTGCCTGAAACATCATGACTGGCCATTGGTTTCTTCTGCAGCTGACAGCAGGCTGAGTGGTTTCTCTCAGTGAGTTGGGTGTTTGTGCTGCACATGGTGCCCTGCCTGCTCTGCCACAGGGACTTTTGTTTGTTTAAAAGGCACGCCTGTCAAACAGAGAGCGCCGCCGACAGCCAGACACTCAGCTAAATGACTCTGACAGCAACCCTAATCAGAAGCTTCACACATTGCCACCAGGCCTGGAGGATCCATCATAAACCAAGCCTAAATATTTAAACGCTAAACTTTTCAAAGGTCAGACCTTTCCATGCACGCTGGGGCAACATGTGTCAGAGGAAGAAAAGCACAAATGAGAGCGCATAATGAAAAAAAAAAAGGCATCATGTATTAGAACACTAATTAGATCTTCTTTTAGCTGTTCACCTTGGAAATCAAGTACCTCAAAGTGAGTAAACAATTTTCATTGGTTGGTTCTCAAAATCTTTCAAATCTAATGAAAAATATGTTTAAAAAAGCAAGGACTTTCAATTTAGTTTACCTCTTAAAAAACTCTACTTACCGATTTACATGGACTGTTCCTACTTGCAATTATGTTCAGGACAAAACAAGGCATTCCTATTTGTCGCCATTACACTAAAGCTTGAAGCACATTTCACACCTTTTGACTAACCTTTCAGCTCATGAAAAGACCAGGATGTCAGTTTTAATTGCTTTAAGCTGGATCAAAAGCAACAAACCCTTCACAAAAGGAGACTGTTTAGTGTTGCAACACACAGGTTCTTGTTCTACACTATAAGTCGATCAATCTTGACCAATTCCCATTTCTTTGGAGTTACGCTACTTCCTGTCTAGCTGTTTGCCATTGTTTCTTTTCATTGTTCTTACTATTTTTTTTTATATATTTCACATTTACATTGCATAATTCATTCTTTTGATGCTGTAACATGTGCTTGCAGTTTGAACAGTAGCCAGTTCATACCATCACATTGTATCCACATTCAGTTAAAAAACAAAAAAAAACAAAAAGGATTTGACTGGCACCAAGCTTGGTTTAGGTACCTCACTACCTTTTGTGATAACCAGTCATGTTGACTGTCTAACTACTGAAGACTTGGGCACTTCCTTCTTTTTCCTTTGACCTTGGCTTTGTGGTTCTGGAGACAGCAGGACATTTAATGCATATATTGCATAAATGAAGGTTTAAAAATTACATCTAAAAACCGGTTGGTGTACTAAGATAGGGAAATCTAAAATCACAAACTTAGAAAACACAACAATAAAAAATGGCCAAAAAGAACAATAACTTGGTAATGCATGCTATGTGTTCGAAAGTAGTTCAGCTAAGGCAACTGACAAGTTCACAATACAGGCCAGGAGGTCATTTCTTTGACTCAATTTCCATTGAGAGGCAAACATCCAATTCAATTTAGATATGTGCCTGTGTGAGGCCATAAGTCAGAGGGAAATTGTAACTGACAGCCATTGGACAGCTGGCTTGATTTGAATATTGACGAGACAGAGACTTGACAGAAAGGATTAAGCTCTACCTTCTGACTTGCTAGCCGCTACACTGATCCATTCTATTGTCAGATCAGCTCAGCGTCAGATCTACAGTATGTCCGTGTGGTACGGTGATGCCAGTCAGTATTAGATCCTACCTGAGATCTATCTCAATGCAAACTGATGTCTACTCAAAATCTATGCAGCACTCAGCAAAGCAACACAAAAAAGGGTTTGATTTCAGAACAAATTTAGTTTCAAATGTAAGATGGCAGTTTTAGTTTCTATTCATGTGAAAATATTTTAAAAAACACAACTCTGCATGGATCACATGGCTGCAGCTGCAGCTTTTAAAAAGAATGTTTATGTGGCTTTTTGTGTTTGTGTGCAAGGGCTTGGGCATCAAAAACGGTTTCTCATCCATGTCAAACCAGTCTTGTCTCTCACCAAGCAACCCCCCCACCACCACCACCATCTCGAGGGGCCATCAAGAGCAGGCGAGTCATAGAGTGCCTGATCAAAGGGCCTCAAACAAATTTGTGAAGACCCCTTGAAAGGACATCCGCAGTTACACAAGTTGACATGCTTTTTCTTGCTTGAGCCCTGACGTACATCCAGGCTTGGAGGCATGGATACACACAAGTAAATCACGACACAGGACAAACACAAGACTTGAAGAACAGCACAATTTCAAGTTCAAGCAATGATGAACCCAGCATATCAGAGGGCTAAGACAGCCTTTTCCCTAAATCACCATGATAGCCTTCCAAATACTGACATATGTATAGAGGACTCAAAATATTCATGACATATTGAAGAAGAGATATTTTGTTTGATGGAGTAATTTACTGTATGAGTTATTGACACGCATAATTCTAGTTATAGTATAGTAATAATAGTTTTTTGGTTTTTGGAATTTTGTTTTGATTTCTAAAATGCAATGTTGTTTTTTAAATATTTATTTTGCTTTTTTAATTGTGGTTGTGATCTTTAATATGTTTGCGTTGACTAATTTGTCTATGTGATTTGGAACTCAGGGTCACCGTTAATATTTCCCAAAGTGAATTAGACTGTTAAAAGCAACCAAATACTGGGGATTTTTGCCTTATTTAAAAAAAAACAAAAACAAATTCAATTTATGACTGACCTATTTCTTCCATCACAACAACAGATAAAACTGGATGAATTATAATAATTTCAAAATAACTAAGAGTTACAGTTATGTATAGATTACATGTGTGATTTGTGGTCCAGTCAATTTATTTATTTATTTATTTTGCTATTTCGTGTATCATCTGTTATTTTTAGGCATCACCAGACTATGTATCATTTGGGCACATGTCACACAATCCTTTGCATGGCTGTTTCTAGCTCCAAACTATTCTCTCCAGTCATCCAGGGGGAAAGTTTGTGTAAATTTGCAGTGGCTTAATTACTGAATAATTTAGAGCATGCTCCAAATTAATGTAGACATTTCCATATTAATGTGTTTGCCAACTGATTCAACATTTATTTGAACTGTGGACAGAAGAGTAGCAATTATCACAGCATTTCACTGCAGTTGTTGTAGCATTTCAGACATCATTAGGCTACTTGTCCGCCACAGTGTGTCGATGTGTACTTTTGCTACTTTTCTCTAGGCGAAATCTATCAGATCTTGCTCCAGAAGAAGTAAGTAGCTAGACCTTTTTTTCATTTGACAGGGTGCAGTTCAATTTAGAATCTTTATGGTTGGTGGAGTACTTATTTTATGCACAAAAGAAGGATGACAGAAAATAGCCAAACTGGTGCCAAATCCACACCACTGTCTGCTGGTCAGTGCAGCTGGTGTCCGACTGCTTCACACTGATTCTGAGTGGAGTGTTCCGGAGGGTTGACAGATCGTTGCTCCTCTTACAGAATTCTCTATCCTGACCCCCATCTTCCTTCCCCTTACGTCTCCTTTCTGTTCTTCTGTCTCAGTCTCCCATCTCTTTGGCTCTTGTTAGGAGCTTGGCTAGGGATGCTGGCACCTTTCACTGAAACAGCGCCCCAGAAGAAGTTGTGACATTGAGAAGCGCAAACATGTGTATCTACTAGTGTGCAAGTCCATGAGTGTGTGTTTGTGTGTGCCTCCTCTCTTACTCGAGCTACAGCAAATCATTACAAGACCCTTCTTTAAGAAAGTCAGCCTCTATGGCACCTCTCTGCTGTATCCTCTGAGTCTGACAGTGCCAATCGATCTCCAGCCACACAAGGCTCATGTAATAAAGCATATCAGCAGATTTTTGGGCATGAAAAAATCTCCTGTAAAACAACAACCAAAAAAAAAAAAAAAACAAAATAATATACCTTTATCAAAATGCTTTCACTGAATTTACCCACATCAGTAAAGGCTATAACACATTACATTTTCTTAATGAGGGTATATAAGACTTTTATTACAACCCTAAATGTTTTTATAATTCACATTTCTTTAATTCTATTAAAGAAAGTAAATCACTTCTCAGCTTATTAAGTCAATCTTGCCAATCTAATTTAATATAATCTACCTCCTTTGCCTCATCACAGTCCACTAATTCATCTAGGAGACAACTCAAGTTTTCAGCTATTCTCCTAAACTCTACCTGAAATCCTCATTCCCATCTCTGGTGATCTTTACACCCAACTTCCTTTGCAGAATATTTATTAAAGCCTGCAATAACACAAAATGCAACTCTCTGTCTTGTTCCTATGTTTGGGTCTTATTCCTTTAAACCTTGTCACCAAAATGCATAAAATATAACCCATGAATTAATGAACAAAGATGATGTAGATAGTCTTCAGATTTTGCCCTCTTCACACACACAGGCACAAACATGGAGAACAAGCATTTCAGGCGAACACGCTCTCTTCTGCACAGCCCACAGAGTGGGGGATAAGACGGTTATTTGTTGTTATTTCACCTCAGCGTGCTACCAGGAGATAATCTATGACTTATTCAATACTTTTTTCTCTTGTCATTTGTGAGCATATGAGGAGGAAGTTCTACTGAGGAGCGTTGAGGGTTGAGAAACTGCAGTTTGCTCTCAGAGAAGGGCCCTGATCTCAGAGACTGATCTAACAAAACTTTAGTTCAAACCAAGCAATATATAACTCTGAAGTCACTGTGGATAAATTCGTTCCTCAGCATACTTTGCCGACGGAAGAAGATTTTTATAAGCTACTTACTTGTAACAGTGATACAGTTGGGTTGAGTTTTCAAGACCTAATCTTATAATTTTCTCTCCAAATACTATCATAATGCTGACAAATAATACAGTTTTGAAAAGCTTAACTATGGTTTTATGTTCAATAAAACATAAAATAAATAATAAAAAGCGCTGCTTCTAAGGAAGGCAGAATCCAAATTCTTCCCTTCTCCCTACCCCGACATTTAGCCCCCCACGGAGAGTTGTGGAAATTCTCCAAATTTGGACGTCCATTCTACTCAATGATGTCACCAATACTTGCCGGTCAGCTACATTAGCACGGATCTCCCAGTGCTCGAATATACATAACAACAGTGGTTTTATAACTTTAAAAAGTTCATGCTAAAACAAAAAACCATTACTTACATTTAAATGTAAAAATCTATCCTTCAGAGTGCACCCACGTGAAGAAAAGCCCTTCTCCTCTATGGCACAGAACGACGCGGAACTCCCTTGTGGCAGAAGGCTCTGTATCCCTCCGCTCGCATGATTTGCCCTTCAAAAAAATTATTTCTTACACCCCTTCCAATACAAATGCCCCAACACAAGGAGGTATAGGGAGAAGGGAAGAATTCGGTTTCCGCATGTAGCACTTTTAATGAGTAAAACTTGACCGTAAGATATTAATTCAACTACATCTGTGGGATTATGGTGAATGTGAGAGCTGTATGACATTCCGTTCCTCCAAAACTCTGACAGGAAAAGAAAAGTGGGCTTGATCTATGCCTGGATTTATTTTTTGAAAAAGACTGGACTGTGCTACTTACTCTAAATTACCGGTCGTATGTATCTTTTTTTTTATTTTTTCTAAATAAAGGATTGTATTCACAGGAACACATTATGAGTTTTCATGTAGGATCAAGGACCAGAAAGAAAACATTAATTACTTAGGTAGATTTCATATTGCGTTGATATTTAAGGTCTTGAGTCTGACAGCAGTCCTTGCACCTTTTAAAGACCCACTCCAATGAAAATTATGCTTTTTTGTGTGTTTTTAACATGTTCTGGTGGTATTTTTCTCATGATACACGACTTGTATAAATAATGTATGATTAAAACTCAAATTGTGATGGATCAGGAGCAGATGAAAACTCTTCTTTTGAAAAAGTTCGGGTTTGTGACGCAGCAACTGCCATGGGCGGGCCAAAGTCTCTCACTTCAGTTTGGATGCATCCACTTGTAGACAAATAGACCCACCAAAGTCTTATTTTCCTCGTCTGAGCTGGCAATTGGCCAGCTCTAATATTGCTCGCCATTTTTTAAAGCTAATGTTAGCTTGGGCCTGTGAGCTGCTAAGCTAACAGGAGATACTGTAAACAAAGTGCTGATGTGAAATGGTGGTTCTAAATTCTGTGCTAATGGTCCCACTATTGAGTAATATATTGCTAGAGTTGGCATGCAATCCTTTTACCATTGTTCAAGACCTGTAAAGAGTGATGCCAAATTGTTGAACTCCTTGATTCGACATCGCAGCTTGCGGCCGTTGTATAGGCTACGGACAGGTCTCCGCAAGGAGCGGCGCAATGCGGTCAGAACGGACTGAGAAAACTGTAGCCTGGTCTACAGTTGTGCCGGTCCGGGTGGCCAACGGATAGGAGAGGGGCACAGTGAGCACTTCATGTGGTCCCAGGGAAGCTAGGTCCAGGCGACGTTCACTTTAAAGCACGCAGCCACCAGGACTTATTATCGAGCTGGAGTTGGTCACGAAGCACCACCGTGGGCTAGTTTAATTTGGCGAGGGACAACAACTCTGGGCTCCCGGTCTTCAAGTGGATTCCACCCAAACCTCTATCAGAAGGACTCAGTCACCCGCTTGACATCGAGCAGGCAGTTTTCCGTATGCAACATGTCCCTATCCGCCTGCTGGATGGGGATTCGGCGCTGAGCTCTTCACTCACTGCCACTGAGGAAATCTTGGTTAGTTTCTTTTCCTCATATTAAATCATATTTAAAAGACCACTGGGAACACTTTTACAGTAAAAAAAAAATAGAGAGTTTGAGTGAGACTTTAAAAATGTAGCTCTACAAATGTATCAATTAACAATTGTAAGACTTTGTTTATGTTCTATTACTAATAACTGTAACACGAAGGAAGTCAAGATAAAACATTCTAAAGAGCTATAAGGATGTAATGTCTGGCCTGGAGTTGGAGTTTTCCACCATTACAGCTTCCCTGCAGGAGAAGTTCTCTACTGCTGGCAATGGCCACATGAGCACCAATCCAACAAAACACTAGTTAAAAATTGTTTTATCCTCACTCCCTTGATTTTGTTCTCTTTTCCCCTTTCACATTATATAAGTATGTCAGTATTTCTGCAAATAAATCTAACAACTGATGGGCAGCCAACACTTGTACATCAGTTTAGGACATGCAGATGAGTTGGATTTTAGATTTGAAGCAAGTTTTGTTACATCTTGAAATTTAAAGATGAAAAAATCAAACTGCCTTGAGAGCCTTTTATAAGAAAGATGCAGCATCCTCACCTAGAATGTCTGTTCACCTGTGTCGTTACACTTTAGATGCATTTACCAAGGAATGCAGTGGACTGTTAAAAAAGTTTTCATGGTAAATTTAAAAAAAAACTTTTTAAAAGCTGCCATTTTCCTCTGCATACACAGACTTTTGCATGTGGAGAAATGACTTTGAGGCACCAGTGGGTCTTGGATCCAAGCAGACTGTAAAGTTAAGTGTAAAGGCTTCATTCATATTGGCATTATTAGCTATGGGCTCCTGTGGTTTTGCTGGGCCTGCAGTGAACTGATTAGCACATGCAGACATGATCTCACCTCACAATGTTGGCTGTTTGTGTGTGCTTATGTGTTCATATTGGTCTTAGATTTAGGACTTTCTGTCATAGTATAGCCCCTGCGACAGACTGGCAACCAGTCCAGGGGTGTACCCTGCCTTCGCCCATGAGTAGCCGGGTTAGGCTCCGGCAACCCCGTGACCCCGAAAGAGATAAAGCGGATTGGAAAATGAATGAATGAATGAATGAATGAATGAATGTCACAGTATAAGATTGGTACTTTATTCTGTCCTTCTTTTAAACACCTCCCTTCTGACCCTTTCAAGTACATGTCTAAACTTGTAAGATTTAGCAAGTAAAAAAGACAAATAATAATAATGCTGGTGTGGCTTGATTTAAAATCAACTTGTTTTCTTACTACTTTAATTTTTAACACCCCATCAGTTATTGTTTTAGCCTAACTTAGTCTTTAGATCCTTATTGCTTGTGCGCTTTCCCCCCTTTGTACTCATAATAAATTGATAATCCTAATCTTTAAATGCTTCCTCATCTGCTGTTTTGCTAATAGCAGAGATAGAGACAGTAATGAAAAGACATTTATATTTACACTTCACCTTGTAGGAACTTGATGCTGTAAAGGTCTTTTGTCAGCTCAGGAGAGCATAAGGTGCATACATGTTCCACACGCCCCTCTGGCAGTGTTGCATTTTTTTATTAACATAACACAAACCTTGTCAAATTCTATGAAAAGAACAGAGCAACATCATTGTTTATGATCTGCTTGTAGGCACACTGAAACATAATGAATACCAACATGACGTGCCGATTACATTTTTCAGCTTTCAACCATGTGATGCAAAGGAGTTTCTTCTTTTTTGCATTCCCACTGTGAATACCTGTTTTATGGTTTGTTTGTTTTTTTTTTTGAAGGAATAACACAGAACCGGAATTGTGAATGTTTGTTCCCTGAGTGTCCCACAGCGAAGGTCATTGAAGGGAGTGGGGTCGCAAATACGAAATGATCAATTCTTCCTTTTTCAAAGTTGAAAAGAGTTTTCTTAACAAATTATCTAAATGACACCAGCTGGATCCAGCTGCACCAACTAATGAGCATTTTCATTACTCACATTTGGAGGAAATCGCCATTAATACAATGAGAAAAACTGGTATAAAAACTTGTAGACTGCTAGAAACATGGCAAGTTGGAAAAAAAATGGATAACACTTTATAAAAAGGGTCCTTTTCTTAATGTTAGTTAGTGTTTCATTAAGCATTAAGTAACTGGTAAAAAAAAGTATTAACAGCCACTTTTCTGCATTACTTTGGATTATTTCTTGTGTTAGCTAGCAGTGGCCTTTTGTTTTTAATCCAACCTGTCTTAATGCATTACAAAACCATAATAAAAGTTTCCCTATGCAATTGCTTGGTATTATCAAATCAATCTTTATTTATGTAGCACCTTTTATATAAAAATAACACAAAGTGCTTTACACAAAAACAAACCAAACAAATAAATATAAAACAAGCACAAAATTAAAATAATACCCTCCCCCAGACCTGCACATAACCCACCACCCCCTTTTACACCTCCCACCCTAACTGATGGAGAAAGATAATGGAAAATAGGCTGAGCATGTAAACTGGTTGTTGGAAATGCTAATAGTGGGGCCTCACTCTCTGTGAATAGCTGCATAGCCAACCAAATGCAGCATCATAGGTGGGAACCCACCTCACCACGGCCAGGCTGTGATGCAGGTCCCCATCCAGAGCTGCAGCGGCTGAACAGCTGCCGACCCATAGGAGGGAGACTCAAATGAAATAAATAATATCATATAAATAAATAATTCCATATAACAATAATAATAACAATAATTTAAATAAATTATTAAACATAGTATTAAAATAAATGATTGATAATCTGGTGTAAATTCCTAAAAACATGGTCAAATAGATGAAGAAATTCAAGAATAAATAAATAAATAATAAAATTAGTAAAATTTGCCAAAAACCAGGTTAAAAAGATGGGTCATAAACTTTTTCTTATAAGCATCGATGCTCTCTTGTGATAAAAGCATGCATCAATGTCTCTAAACTAGCAAGATAGAGAATTGGTCGGACCCTAGCCAAATTTCTAAGATGGTAAAACAGTTTTAATTACATGTTTAACATGAGGGATAAAAGTTAGCTTAGAGTCAAAAAGATAATGCCCAGGTTTCTAACTGTTTCTGAATAACTTAAAAGCTGTTTCTCTCCCGGCTTCAGAACCAACAACTAAAATGTCCGTTTTCTCCTGGTTGAGCAGCAGAAAATTATTTGCCATCCATGATTTCACGTTTAAAATGCTGTTAAAAGGTGTCATCAGCATAGCTATGAAAGCTGATGTTGTGCCTCTAATGACATTCCCCAGAGGAAGCATGTAGATGTTAAAAAGCAAGAGGATAAGGATCGAACCTTGGGGTACACCATTTTTAATCTTGTGGACCCCAGATAATATGTGTCCATGCTTTCCATAAAGTTTATAGCCATGAGATAGGATTTGAACCACTTGAGAACAGTCCCTTAAAGGCCAAGACTTTTAAGTCTGGTGTAACAGGATCAGGTGATCAACAGTATCGAAAGAAGCTCTTAGATCCAGTAGAACTAACACTGAGATCTGACCTGAATCCAAGGCACACCTGATATCTTTAACGTATTTAACAGGGCTGTCTCAGTACTGTGTTTCGATCTAAAACCAGACTGGTTTATCTCAAAGATGTTGTTTAATAAGAGAAACTCATCCAGCTCAATGAAACCAAGTTTTTCTAAAATCTTACTTAAAAACAGCAAGTTGGACACTGCTCTGTAGGTATTAAAAATATAGATCTAAATTCGTTTTCTTCAGTAACAGTCTCACCACTGTAGTTTCAAAGGCAGTAGGAAAGCTACCTGTCTGAAGAGAGCAGCTCACAATTTTTAAAATCTCACTTTCAAAAGATCTGTAAAATGATTTAAGAAGTGATGTTGGGATGGGATCTAAAAAACAGGCCCTTGGATTGACTTGGGAGAAAACTGTTTCAGCTTCAACCAGGTCAAAACTGTCTAGTGCTTGCTCAGGTAAGACCAAGCCATCATTTGTAATAAAAATGATTTTCTGTTCATTTATGATGCTAGAACGGACAGAATCAATTTTGCTCCTGAAGTGGTCCGCAAAGTCCTCACACAATTAAGAAGTAGATGGTATTGAGTTTTTAATTCACGTCAGAGTTGATCAAAGATTCTATTGTGGTGAAGAGGACTCTGGGATTATTTTTATTTTCAAATATGATGTTTGCAAAGTATGAGTTCCTGGTCTGTTTTGCATTTAGTTGTATAGTTTTAGTTGATTTTGGTGTAGTTGATTGTTTATTTCGAGCTTATGTTTTCTACAGCGTCTTTCAGCAGCCCTGGATTGTCTCTTCAGTTGTTTAATTTCTTCAGTTCTCCTAGGGGGTGTGGATTTGATAATTATCTTTTTAGTTTTTAGTGGAGCAAATGAATCGAGACTGGATCTTCATTTACTGTTAAAACTTTCTACAAGTAAATCGCAGGGAGCTGGTACGATAATTGGAGAGTTAGAGAGAAGAGATGAAATAACATTTTCAACCACTTCAGGAGTCAAGTAGTGTTTCTTCACTGTTCTCACAGAGGTCTCTTGCTTCATAAAACCAGTGACATTAAAAAGCACACAGAAATGACAAGATACCGCCAGGTCCACAACAGTGGACACACTAGTTGGTAAACCATGACTGATGAAACTGGACTTGTCCACGTCTGCCAGCATCACCCATGTCTGCTTGCCTCACCTCATCTCTGTACGGGCCTCCCCCCTGTCTGTTCTAATTGGATCCTCGCTCTTGGCTGCCCCCCTAGCTCACTGTACCTCCGCCTCGACTCTCACTACTGAGATTGTCTTCACTAGCCCAGACCAGCTCCAGTCCTATTGGCGGCACACCTCACTAGGAGCTTTGCCAAATACTCTCCGGCTTTACTACTCCTAGCAGTGACTGGCTGCGTTCTTCCGGAGTAGCCAAGCGTGAGTTGTTTTCCTCACAATAATTGATTATGTTTTTTTTTTTTAGAGTTAAGATGTAAAAGGTAAATGAGGTTTTACTTAATGTTTTAAGCCTGTCCAAACCAGGGGTCAAAGTAGATGTTTGATTTTGCAGGTACTATCACAAATTACGTCAACATAAATCTTTTTAATAGCAATAAATGCAGATTAGGGGTGTGATGATTAATCGATTAATTGATTTATTCAACTAGATAAATCTGTCTGAGGCAAGTTTTTAATCGAATCAAATTAACCTATTCCATTATAAAATCATTTCAAAATGAAATAAATTGATGATAATCGATCTTGAAGTAACCATTTGGATTGAGGCACAGTAGTTTTTTTTTTTTTTTTTTTTTTTACTATAACCTAAAAACAACCAAGTACCATCACAGTGGACAACTCCCCTTTAAAAGACAAAGACATGTGACCATACAGCGTGGAAGAATGTTCTAATAATGTTCCCTTTGGATTATTTCGATGTGGAAAAACAACAGTGGGCTGAACTTTATCAAACTAAAATGTTAATAGATTTGCCATGAATTTTTGCTTGTTTGTACAAATATTTAATTTAAACTCGATTATTTTGCAAAAATACTTGGAATCTGGTAGAGTTCTGAGTCACACTGGATGAATTTTTAGCTAAAGATGTCCTGGATCGATTTTAAGTCAGTGAATGGGATCGTTTAAAATGAACAAATATCGACAGTGAATTGGATCAGCAACCACAAATTATGATGTGAATCGAAATGTTGCTTAAACAAATCATTACAACACAAATGCAGATAAATGCAGTTGAGAATATATCTGGACTGTAAATAAAAATGTAGACGGGTTTGTGGAAAAAATACTTGATTATTGTTCTATAGAACTTGATAAATGCAAGAAATGCACCTCCTTCTTTCTAATTTTCTTCTTCTTTACCAATTTTAGCTTGTAAATCTTCATCCTCACTTGCAATCTTCCTCTTGAACATTTTTCCCTGAATTGTTCTTTATTAATTACTTTTTCAAATATAAATTACTGTTTTTTTTCCTACTTGTTTCACTTCCTGCATTAGGTTTTATCTAGAACTATTAGTCACAGTAGTGTTAAGAAAATTGTATGAATTATTTATTAATTTTATGAATCATTAAGAACAACTATAGTTTTCCTGTCCTGTTGCAAACTAACCAACTTCCAATTTGCACAGAAATATGCCTACTTGACTGTGATTGAATTAAACATCCCCGGACTACAAATCAAACGTACCCTGTAAAGTGAATTGAGCGTCCCCGGGAAACAAATCAAACATACTCTGTAAGACACACATGTTTAATGCTTGTTTAGGAAGCGACAAAATTAGCAGATAACGTGAGGGGAAAGAGGACGTAAATCTACTGACATATGTGTAAATTACATTTTGTAGCAATGATAAGACACTAAAAACCATACAGATGCTCAAAATTAATAGATTAAGTGCTGTTTGGTTTACAGTTTTAGTGACATTTAGTGACAATGTCCACCCACTGCTGCTTTTGAATGTGTGTTAAAGCAGCAAAGAGCAGATACACAGCTGATCTTCCGGTCGGTACTGCGTACCCACATCAGATCTTACTTTCAGCCCTAATCCTAACTCTTCAAAACATCATAAGCATTACCTAGCCATTACTTAACTATAGTTAATAATTATGAAAGTCTTTTTGAAATCTTATTGTAAAGTGTGAACAATTATCTCTTAGAAGAAACTTATGTCTGAACCCTCTGTTAATCATCATATAGTATAATTTTTTTTTTTTTTTTTTAGCAAATATTTATCCCTTTAATGCGAGGTGGAAACCTTGTCCATATTTTGCAAATGCAGCCTATGCTGGTAACACTCGACATGAAGATGAAGTAAGGGAAATATATATTTCTTAGAAGCTGTATGCTGCATTCATGAGAACTCTGACTTCATTCTTTCCCCTACACGAGTATCAGTTAATTGAGCATTGGTTAATTTATGCTTAATTTTGCATTAACTAACAATAAAAAGTAGCACACTTAAAGATGCTACTGAAAAGGGTTACACAAGAATCAAACTGCTGAGTCACAAAAACCCTGCTCTAAATATGACTTTTAACTAAACAACAGGATGTAAGCCTACAATGTACTGTAGTCTTTAAGGACTAGCATGAATCTTTTTAGAAGAAAAACATTTTAAGGCTCAAAAGCAGAAAAAGCTTTCACTTGTTGAAGCTGTACCCTGTTCCTCTTCAAAGATGGACCGAGGGCAAATGCTTTGCATTCTTAACAAGGTATGTAGCTTTTGTATCACAGATGCAGCTGCTATGGCGGCAGTACCATAATCAGGTAATGGATGGAAGGAGCATGCATCTGTGCATCCCCTCTGTAGCCCTTCCATCCTCAGTCGGTCAATGGAGCAGACAGGCTTGGGGCTTACTATATCACATAGATGCCATGGCTGAACAGCACAGCAGACCTGATAGAGGTCAATAAAAGGCAGGAGTGGCGGGAAGCATGCTAATCTGCAATATAAATTAAGCACAGACTGTCATGTTGGTTTTAAACAGATTTTTAAAGTGTGAGTGAGTGGAAGAAATAGTTGTTCTACAAAGTAAAAATAAATAAATATGTATTGTTGATGGAGTTTTGCTTTTCTTTACAAGTTAACAGCCCGAGTTTCCAATACAACTAATGTCAGAAATGTGAGTATAGAACTCATACTGACAGCAAATAAACTAATATTTTTTAATATAAACTTTGAATGGTCACTGCACTATATGATTACAATAAGTAGACCGTTATGCCTCAGAAAACCATCAATCATATACACTGCATCCCTTCCAAACATATTCCCCATGGAGAAGCATAAAGATATTGCTATCGAGTTTTCAAAATGTCAGGGCAATGTAAACTCAGGCATTGTGCAATTACATAATGATTATTGCAAAACTTTCTCCCCCTCACTCAATGGGCCTGTAATATGCAATAGATGGCCATGGGGGTTCATTAGTGAGAACAGGATGCTGTTGAAAGCTCCAGTTTCACCTCTGATCTCACATAATGTGATTTGGACTTGAGATTGGTGGTGGAGAGATTAGATGCTAGCTCACCTCAGGGTGGGAACCAGAAAAGAAGACATACATCAATGCTGTTTGTGTTCAAAATCACATGTCTTTGCACCTCTAATTTGCTCTGAAGCATCTGCAAAACAAAAAAAAAAAAGACTTGGGAGCCTTCATAGTTTAATTTGTTTTGTGGCGATGTGAATTTGTGAGGTGGATGGGTGTTCTCTAATTTAGTAGACTTTATTTTGGCCCAACAATTTTATCCATAATAACCAGCTTGATTTAGTTCTTGGGCAAGAGTTGAGGAGTTCACAGCAGATGACAACTGTGTTAGTATTCACCACTTATTATCTCATGAGTGACCCCAAAAGCCTGAGCTGCCACTTTCAATGGGAGCCTGCTTCTTTTTTCATTTCCTTTTCATTAGATCTTTTATCTCTTTGTTACTTTTTAGCCTTCACCTTTGTCCATATAATCCCTGTGCCCTTTCCACCATTTCCATCATGTCTTTTCCCTTTTACTTCACCTTATCATCCTTCCCTGATCATTAGGTCATTCTTGCAGTGCTTTGTCAGCTTGGCTTTGTTGATTAATATAGTGACGAAGCCCCTATATTTGCGAACTTTCAGCAAGGCTCTAGAATGCTAAAGTCATCCTGCTGAGACCCCACACCGCCCAAGCGGTCCCATTTGGGCTAAATGAGGTGTACTATGCCCGCCTGCCCCAGCCTGCGATGTTACGCACAAAACATGCATGCAAGCACAGACACAAACACATGCGGGTTCACATACATCAACGATGCAAGGGCACATGCAGGCACGCTCACGTACTCAACACTATGGGCCTGACTGCCATGCACCCCTGAGTTCCCACATGATTTGTCACACTCCATCAATAGACAATAAGTTACTGCCACTCCAGCCTGTCAATGGTCTCCGTCTGCAGCAGACCTCTTCATGCTCTCTTCTAGCTAGAAGAGTGTGGGGTTAGGGTGAAATAAAAAAAAAGGGTAAGTAGAGGATACAGAAAAGACAAAACAGAAAGAGTTCAAGTTTATGGAAAGAAATAAAGGATCTGAAAGTATGACTGTAGTTTTTGTGCAAAATGTCCTACATTTGTAGGGCATTTCTTTATGAGTATGTGATACAAACTGGTTTGTGTTGCTGTGACGGTAAAGATGGGATGTAAAAATAAGCTGGTAATAATACGCACTAGCTTTTTTGTTAGATGTTAAGACTGAGGTAAGAACATACAAGCGTTTTCCTCAGCCTCCCTGGTGATTCAAAAAGACGATGGAAGTTTGTTGGGAAAATGGAAACTATGAAGGTCACAAAAGTCTGTGAAGTGACATCCACCACTGCAGGCTACAGCCACTGTCTCAGCTCCTACGCTGTCATTTCTGCTGGCTGGGTCTCTCATTATCAACTTCCCTCATCCAATACACTTCATAATCAGTTTGTGCTCAAAATATGGGATGGACCCTCCAGCCAATGACATAAAAACTGGTATGAAGTGATTCCTTTTAAAGTCTGCTAAAGGATCGGGTCATAACACTCCTAGTTCTCAGCTATTAGATTATTTGTTATGAACACTTGATTAGATATCCAGAGAAAGGGAAAAAAATTGTATGCTCAATCTGATATTAAATTGTACAGGCAATGCTTAATAATAACTAAAATGATTATAGTCATTATGAAGTCGCTATGTCTGACACTTTTCAATACATCAAAGGCAGGGGGACCCACTGGCTAAACAAGCAGCTGTTATAAAAGATGTAAGTAACAGACAACCCTACCATGCTGGCACTATGGACGACCATGAAATTAAGACTCAACGTATAGTAATTACAATGACAATGAGCTTTGTTCAAAGTGTCAAGTATCAATCTAACACTTGCCAGGGAGCTTTCATATCATAGCTAATAGGCAGTTGGTGAGCCAGGCTGTTGCCAACCACTGAACCAAGCTATTCATGAGCAGGCCTTTGTCATTGTGCTTAGCAGTTGATGTAACAGTAACACACCCATCAGCTACATACACCCCCATGCAAATGAGTGCATTAGAGCAGACCTCGAAGAGCAGAGTGTGGCCAATAAATTCAGCTAGGGTGAGAAATGTAGCCTTTACAATGCGTGTCCAACCCCATCTATTTAACCTAATTACACACACCATACCAGGTAATAAAAGTCTGCATGCCATCAATTTTGACACCTCATCCAGGGAGCTGCAAGGAAAAGTCTATTAGGATCTATAAATCCAGAAGATCCTGACGTTCTCCGAGAGTACAGAATGTAGGAAGATATCTTTGAAAGCAGTGGTGCCACCATACTAAATGCTTGCATGCAACACTTTTACGATAAAAATGACACTGTCATAGTTAGAGTGTGCTCATATATTTTCAAACAAAATTCAATAAGTGGTACTTATGCACTTGCTTCCCACAAATGGCACCAGCGTCCTCCTAGTAGGCACTGGTGGATTAGGGTCTGCCACAGCACTGCTTATGGACAGTTTTAGGGTTAAGACTTACATCTCAAAAGATTGATTTTACTATTGTGAACAAAAAAAGTCACACACCCTTGGTACAAGACATTAATGCCATTTGTAATGCACACGTGCTTAAACCATCTATGTTTGCTGGTCCAACATCAAAGAACTCATGGGAATGGTACACTCAGATGTGAGCGTGCTCAGTTTTTGTGAGCTTCAAAATTCAAGGGAACCCACACAAAGAGATTACCTTAGCAATGGCACCCAGCATTTCTATTTTTTTCTTTATTGGCCGTTATCCAAAGCAAAAAAGACATAACAACAAATAGCATATTAACACAGCAGTAAAACACATAAACAATCAAAGTTATGACTGGCCAGCCTTTCTATCCAGGTGTTTCATGTCATTTGCTGACAAGTCCGTCACGCCTGACACCAAGCGGAACATGGCTGCAGGTACTTTCACTTTCAACAACTTGAGTTTAAGAAAACAGCACAGTCTTGTTAAATGGCCACAGCCAGTGTTTAGGCACAGATGGCTGAATAAAAAGACTTGGTCACAGTAGCTTAACTTGCACTCTTTTTGCTTTTGTCCTCTGTGCACCTGAGTATATACCTGACCCCCATGGACGTGCACTGATGATGAAATGTTTGGTTGAAGGAAGACAGGAAGGAAATGATGACAGGAGTGAAAAACAAATCTTTTAAAGGTGATTCATTCTTTGTTTGGATAATTAATGGATTTACTTCTTGGTGCTCTGGACATTTCAGTAAAACAAATAGTAACGCAATCTTCAGTTTACATTTAGCTGTTAAATTATTGAGTTAAAACTCAAATAAACACAATCTTGGAGGTCACAGCAGTTGACTTATTTAGAAGTAGTACAAAAAAACCCCATCTGTCCATATTGTACATGCATTGCATACTGTGCTTCCAGATGTTGATTTCAGTTCTCAGTGAAAGGAGTGGGGGTATGGTGGGTAAAAGGATCACCACACCTGCATTTTCATTCCAGGGTGCCATCCATGGCATTCAGTAGAGAAAGCTAATCCATCAAACCCGGAATGGTGAAGGCATGTGTATCTTCTATTAAAAAATTACTCCATTACCAAAAAAAAAACCCTGTTTTGAAAACAAAGCTCTGAATATATGGTTTGTTAAAATGATTTATGACTGATTCATCTTGCACTAAGCTGGAGTGGTACAGGATTTTGGAAAATGCGGAGATTGAGTCACAAACAATTACCATTTCATAAAGCTACCTAAAAGATGATGGTGAATTCACAACAGCTGCTGTCAGTAAATCAAACAATTGTAGTCTCTTTTACGTAGAAAATCTCTAATTGATCATGACTGATAGAGGACTTACTTGGGAGGGGGGATTTTGTGTCTTGATTCACTTTGTGGTTCTTTTGAAAAAGGTAAATCCAGCTACAGTTCCCTACAAATGCACAAACATAACTATTCAAACACTAGATGAAGCGTTTTTTATGAACATGCACAGTATACAGACTCCTGCTTAAATGTTGATTACATGCTCCAGGTTTGTAAAGATTATTCTCTTCATTGTCCCATGTTTAGAGCATTGTACCTCGTCTTTCTACAGAGCCCAAGCATCAAAGCTGCTGCAGCACAATTGTTGCCTCAGTCACCTATTATAAACAACACATCTTTAGAGAAAAGGCCGTAATTGTGCGAAAGTGTGGCACAAATGGCTTTCTAACATTACTGTATGCCTTTCTTCAATGCCACCCCTATACAGGACCCTGAAAGCTCTCGCCAATTGAAGTTTGGCTTTCATCCAGCATAAAAGCTATGTTTGCAATTGAGCTTTGGTGCTATACCTTTCCTCGCCTTTACCCCCACCCCGCATGCCTTGTTTCATATGAGTGCACAACCGCAAGGGCTTGAGTAATGGCTCCAAAATGCCTTTTTTTCCAGAGCAAAATCACAGTTTTCGTGGGTCATGTGGAGGTAACTTTGAGACCCATAAAACTATTGCTGTGACTAATTTCTTATTTTTTGTGTCTGTCTTTTTTTTAACCTTTCTCTATTCTAATAGCAAAGCTTTCTGCAGTATTTCACAGGCCCTATCATTTTGTGTGCCTCAAAGCACACTCAAGGAAAGTAAAAGAAAGAGAGAAAGATGGAAAAAAAGAGCACAAAGGAAGATGACAGAACATAGGTCAAGCACTAAGCTTTTTTTGTAAATGTCAACATCAAAAACAGGCTTCTCATCATCGTGGAGGTTTGCTGGTGGGCTGTAGATGTTCCCGTGCTGCAGGATGAATGTGGTTTTTAAGAAAACCAAAGTGTTCTTAAAAACCATGATGACTGCTTGTGGTTTTGTGCAAGTTAAAGCTGCTTTCTGTTAGTGGCTCAACACACTGGCCTTGTTTTTCTGTACTGGAGTATTCACAAACTTCAGCATGAAGAGAGGAAAAAGGTACCACACAGCCGTGTTTCTGCAAAAACATTCATATTTTGCTTTAGTGTGCAATTCATATGCCAAACGTTTTATCATAAAACTTTGAATTTTGGCAGTTCTGCTCACCCCTCACTGGTTTTAACAGCTGTAAAAAGAATAGTCCAACCCAAAGCCTCATCATCTTACTACTGCTGACGTAATGCCCTCTGACACATATCCTCTAGCACGTATGCTGGCGGTATACACATGCATTTGGTGTGTGTGGACATTCATGCATGTTTAGAAGTGAGAGGAGGCTGCAGACAGTGGCCACTGGGAAATCAAGGAGCACTTTGTCATGCATCCTTAAATGTGTGACACTGCGTCTCATGAGACAGCGTCTGATTGGTCTATGAGGCATCAGTGAATGACGGGTGAGTGATGGCCTCGAGAGATATAGACTGTATGCGAGTTGTGTTGAGGGTAGTGTGTGTGTATGTTGGCCGGGGTTAGAGAAACAGGACAGCACTGTGACATGTCTGGGTGGCACCCTGTCAAAGCCAGCTGGCAACGTGTCGTAATGTTGCCATCAGGGAGTCATATGGCACTGTAGTCCTGGTCTTCAGGATTTGCATTGTTTCTACCCAAACATGCAGATAAAAAAAAAAAAATGAAGGAGATCCACCAGAAGCATCCTAGAAACTGATTGCTCAGCCAAAAGTATGAAGTACACATGCTGTTGTAGCCTGACAAGCTCATTTACATTATTACTTTATAAATGAAGAGAGACATGTACAGTAACACATAACAAATAAAATGTGTCCTGAAGTACTTTTTTTTTAATCCTAAAAACACATCTGGCTCAATCTTAAAAACTGACTGAAGTGGTGAGGTTTTAATATGAGGTTAATATATATATTATTTTTATATTATTGAACTCTATTCTTACGGTTAATACAGTCTATATTGTGTTTCGCAACCTTGTTGAAAATCTTGTAACTTGACCCTAAAATGATTGTGTAACAGCAATTAAAAAGCATGACATTTACCAGTACTGAGTTGATTTTTACAACAAAAGGTTTTACTACTGCTGCACATATACACTTTAAATTTGGCAGATCAGTTTTTAGCTTTTCCATCCACCATTTTGGCAGGTCTACCACACCAACTGACAGTCTTTTATTTACGTTGGATGTAACCCTGGTTTGATAACTTTATGTTACACTCACCCATCATTCATTCTCCAAACCCACTTAACCCCTATTGGGATCAAATGGTTGCTGGAGCCTACAGTGGCTATTCATACCGCTTGAACTTCTCCACATTTTCTCACATTATGACCACAAACATAAATATATTTCATTAGAATATTACGTGAAAGACCAATACAAAGTAGCATACACTTGTGAAGTGGAAAGAAAATTATACAAGAGTTCAACTTTTCTTTTTTTTTTTACAAATAAAAAACTGAAAAGTGCAGTGTGCAAAAGCATTTAGCCCCTCTGAATCAATACTTTGTGGAATTCCCTTTAGCTCCAATTACAGCTGCAAGTCTTTTGGGGTTTGTCTCTACCAGCTTTGCACATCTAGACTGAAATCTTTGCCCATTCTTCCTTGTAAAACAATTCAAGCTGAGTCAGATTAGATGAAGAGTGTTTGTGAACAGGAGTTTTCAGATCTTGCCACAGATTCTTGATTGGATTTAGGTCTGGACTTTGACTTGTCCATTCCAACACATGAATAAGTTTCATTTGAAGCCATTCCATTGTAGCTTTGGCTTTATGTTTCGGGTGGTTGTCCTGTTGGAAGGTGAATCTCTGTCCCAGTCTCTAGTGTTGGACAGACTTCAACAGGTTTTCCTCCAACATTGTTCTGTTTTTGGCTCCATCCACCTTCCATCAACTCTAACCAGATTCCTTGTTCCTGCTGAAGAGAAGCAGCCCCAGAGCATGATGCTGCCACCACCATGTTTGACAGTGGGAGTGGTGTGTTCATAGTGATGTGAAGTGTTAGATTTCCACCACATATAGCCCTTTGCATTTAGGCCAAAAAGTTTCATTTTGTTCTCATTATCTGACCAGAGCACCTTCTTCCTCACGTTTGCTGGGTCACTCACATGGCTTATGGCAAACTGCAAACGGGAATTCTTGTGGTTTTCTTTTAACAATGGCTTTCTTCTTGCCACTCTTCCATAAAGTCCAGATTTGTGCAGTGCAGGACTGATCATTGTTCTATGGCCAGATTCCCCCACCTGAGCTGTAGATCTCTGAAGTTCATCCAGAGTCACCATGGGCCTCCTGGTTGCATCTCTGATAAGTGCTCTCCTTGTTCAGCCTGTTAGTTTAGGTGGACGACCATGTCTAGGGAGGTTTGCAGTTGTGCCATTCTCTTTCCATTTGTGGATGATGGACTGAACAGTGGTTCGTGGGATGTTCAAAGCTTGGGAAATGTTTTTCTAGCCTAACCCTGCTTTAAATTTCTCCACAACTTTATCCCTAACCTGTCTGGTGTGTTCTTTACACTTCATGACGGTGTTTTCTCCCCAATATTCTCTTGACAAACCACATAGACTGTCACTAAACAGCTGTATTTGTAAACTGAGGTTAAATTACACACAAGTGGACTTAAGTTGTTAAGTCCAAATTTGATCAGTCACTAATCATAAAGCAACTTCTGAAGGCAATTGAATGCACTCATAGAAAAGGGGGCTGAATACTTTTGCACACTGAACTTTTCAGTTTTTTACTTGTAAAAAAACTGAACTCTTGTCTAATTTTCTTTCCACTTCACAAGTGTGGGCCATTTGTGTTGGTCTTTCACATAAAATCCCAATAAAATATATTTATGTTTGTGGTCATATTGTGAGAAAATGTGGAGAGGTTCAGGGGGTTTGAATACTTGCCGCTGTTGGGGAAAGGCAGGATATATCCAGGCTGGTTTACCAGTCCATTTCAAAGCTATGTTACACCCAAAACACCCAAATGAGAATATTAAGGACAGACTTATTGCTACGTGTGCTGGGTGATAACTGTTTTCACACCATCAAAATAACAGGCAACACTACCCACATTCAAATGGCATTTTCATTAAAACATTTTAATCATGCACAGTATATAAAGACAAATCCTAAGATGACATTGTGTGATTATTGTACAAAGTGCTATGAGGTTTTTAATGAAGTTAATTTAGGAATCATTTCATCTCTCTAACATCACATTTTATCTGTAATTTTTGGGGTATGCAAGGTTCTCACACAATTTCAAACCACTTAACAGTTGCAGGTTACAAAGTGTTACCCAAACAGAAAAATCCTTTAACACTCTTCAATGGCCCATCAGTCCAAGCATCTCTGCTAATTCACACAACCTTGTCACTATTTGAACAGAGTTTTTCTCAGACTTCACCAAAAACAGGATGATCGAGAATTTGTATTGGTAATTAGTAAATCCATCCAAAAAAAAAAGAAAGAAAAACAACTAATGGAAAAATTGTATTTTTTTTCTGTTTTAAGTCAATGAATCCCAGAACAAATATTGTACTATTATTTAAGCACAAATGTTCAACACCCTTCTGTGGAATCATGTGTCTTTGTACATGTGTTTTAGGAATTAAATATATTCATGAATTTAGCTAACAGATCAAAAAGTGAAAGCTCTTTTGGTTTACAATCTAGAGTGAGAGACTTTATATAAGAATAGGATAAAATATAAAAAATTGTGTGATTTTATAACACATGCATACATCAAAATAGTAGATACAATTAGTCCCCTTCTTTGCTCAAGTATAGTTGTCAACCACTTGTTGGATACATTTTCATTTTGTTAGGTTCATATCTAATAATTTGTTGCATTTACCTATGATATAAAGGCTGGCATGCTGCAAAAAGGGAGTTCTAGGTCTCTGTTGTAGTTCTGATCAATGCTGTGATATCGCATCACCAGAAATGTATGAAGAGAAAAAGACAGAGAGGTAGGGTGAGAAAGGAGGACAATTTCAGCTGGCACCGCATTTTTGTACAATTAATAGATTGCCAGTGTGTTGCGTATTTTGCATGACAAAGGAGGGTAATATTAAACTGCCATTTGTAATGAAAATGCTCTTTGCAAATTAAAAGTGCAGAAACCCAATTTTTCGTATCTCTTTAGGAAATAAACAGTCCTTAACCAATTAAAGTGCATTGTAATAATTCAGTGATTTATTGCAGGTTGTTTAACTTTCAAAACTCAGCTAACCTATATTAAGGTCACAATCCATCATGTCTTGCATGGAGTGTTGCAGAGTAATGGCTGTTGTATTAGCTGCGTTTGATGATAGTATGAAAGAAGTATTAGCACTTGTCAACAAAACTGCTTACAACATAACATTAGCATGCATGAGCTGCATCGCCTATTCATTATCTTGGCAGCTCCACACACACAGTTGCTGCCCTATACTACATTTTGCCGGGCCAAAAACACATGCACTCTGTTTGGCTTTGAGATAGAGTGGCAACATGAAAACCACGGAGCACGCTCTAGTTGCAATGCAAACAAACCGCAGAAAGATGAAACAGTCTTGATGACACAAAAGTGGTGGAGAGAAAAGGAAAAGCAGAGAGAATGAGGGATGTAAAGGATGAAGCGGGCTTCTCTCAGTGTTTGCCTCGAGTTAAGCCTAAATTTGTGTGTTTTGAATGAACAATAAAAAAGTCCAGCAGAAGGAGAAGGACAACCGGAGTGTAAAACATAGGAATAACAAGGGTCACACAATGGTATAGCATAAAACTTCAAGACAAAAAGCAAGGAAAGTTGTAAGGGTACTATTTGGAAGCCTGCTGAGGCACATGAAATGTGCAGAAAGTGAAAGCTCCTTGAGCAGCGGCTAATCTTAAAGTCAGAGACGGACATGATGACGGGGTTGAGAGTGAGACATTGGTTGAAGTAGCACAAGAGAAAGAAAGTAGAAACAGATGTAAACAGAGAAAGAATTAGAGCTGAAGGGCACGGCAGGGTACCAGCCACTGAGAGAAAGATGCAGACATGCAGGGCGGTGTGACATGGTGACATTTGCCTCTGCAAATGGGTTCTCTGGCTTCAGCTGCACAGTCTGGTGCGATGCCCCCCGACTGTGAGCCAAGAATGCACTTAGCTCAACAAGAGCAAATGAATGGCCCTGTTTTGACTTCTACCATTACACTCCTGCTCTCTGATAGCTGGTACTGGGCAGAGTGGGTCTTTGTTGGAGCACAGGGTTCCCTGCATGTGTAAACACCCCTGCACTGTGGTCTAATTAGTGTGTTAAATCAGCTCTTGGATAATTTGTGGATTTGGTGCACAGCCCTTGATTCTGCAGTTTTGATTCATCGTGCTTGATGCAGTTAGACGGCAACTAAAATTACAGCCAACTGCTCACACCCACTGCTAAAAATAGCAGCAAGGAATGCATGACAATCCAAATATAAATTAATGTATTAGCATAGTACTAACATGGTCATATACTAAAGCTATGGTAATCATTATGTACAACTAATGTCTAATATACACAGAAAACAGACAATAAAATTCTAGAAAAGTTGTTTACATTTGTTGTAGCCAAATATCCTTTCTGACAGATATTAACACAGAATTCATTTACGTCTCATGGAAAGAAACAAACTCATCAGTCAACACATGCAGACACCTGACAGACCCACACATGTGTCAACAACTGGTGACTAGGCAGCAGAAGCCATCATGGCAGCTATTCAATTGAGCTAATTGTAGCCGGTAAGAATTCTCACAGCCTTGGGCAGCTCTGCCGAGCATCAGGCTGTAATTTCTCACTTTTGCCTTGAAGTCCGCTTCAAACACGCTCTCATTTCGTATATATATATATATATATATATATAAAAAAAACACACACACACATACTAGATTTTGCTCCTTGTTAAAGACTTCATTAAGAGGACTGCTATCAAGAGTTTGTATGCCGAACTTGGTTTGCACTTTTCTCACAAAGATTGAGTAAAATTGGGGTTTGATGGATTAAAGAAATTGGATTCCTTTGCATATGGATTGTATTTTCTGCACAATAGGACGCATCAGATTATAAAGCACCCTGACAATGAATGATCTACTTTGAACTTGTGTCATGTATAAGGTGCAACGAGCTATAGGCAGCATTAAGTGCGACAAAAGACTCAGAGATAAGTCAGTTAGTCAGTTAGACTGTATTAGCTGTATTCACAGTAATTCTAGAATTTGTTTGTAACATGCTACATGTCAGTGACTTTAGAAGTGCTAGCTGCGTTAGCATGTTCACAATACCTGTAAAAAACAGCTTGATACCACTAAAACAACTGTTACTGAGACTACGCTAACTACTAACCTTTTCAGAAACACAGAGTAAAAAAACAGTCTGACACCGCTACATGTTAGCCACGATAGAGTATTCACAATACCTGTAATTCCCAAACTTGTTTATGAAACCTAAGAGAACAGACATATACCGCGAAAACAACCGTAACTTAACTATGCTAACTCCCAACATAGTTAGTAACACATGAAAAAAAAAAAAAAAAAACACAATCTGATACGACTACATGTTAGACATATTAACATATTTACAACAACATCCAACCAAACATTTTGACAAAGGACCATGTACCTCTCAAAGTCGCTTCAACATCAGTAAACTCATCCAGATTTATTCCATAAAGCCCTCCAGGTTAAAAATCACAGTCGTTTTTTGAAAAAAAAGAGAGACAATTTTATGTATGCTTCATACTGCGAAAAATATGGTAAGTGATGATCTGGAAGTAAACCATAGAGAAACACATTGTTGTTGCACACTGTCAAATTCTGACACCAGGCCACTTATTTATCTGACCTGAAACACTACTGTTAAGTCTACAAACTATTTGTCTTTGATTATTCAACTCACACAGCGTGTTTCCACTTTCCAACTTCTCTTGTGTGGTTTCAGCTTCCTGACTATTATACATGTGCATTTACCTCTCAAACAGCTCCCTATTAGCTGGAGAACACTGAGGCATACGTTAGGAAAAATGATGTCACAGTTCTGACATACTCACACCAGAAGCAGGAGAGAGAGGGAGCAGAGCAGTCCAGATAAAAGGCCCAGCTCTCTGACATCAAGCATCTCCTCCCAGTGTGGCTGCATGGCCTTTTAAAGTCACCACCACTTTCACTTTTCAAGAGGTGGAGTTGAGTATGGCAAACTCAAATAAATATATTAAAATGCATCTGGCTGGTTCTAATCTCCTTTTGTATGCCCTGTTGTGTTAAGATTATATGTCTCCATTGTTTTTTATTTTATTTTATTAATTTATTTATTAAAGGGGGTGTGTGCAACAGTTATTCAACTGGTATTTCCCAACTCACCAAAAAGAAAGCATGAGACTATTTGATTGGTTATTTTTCTAGAAGTCATGTGAAAGAAGGCAAGGCTTAATGTAGTCTGTCTCTAAATACACCAGCAGATGGAGCGGGGTTTATCCATTTTTAATCCCAAAGGATAATGCAGGTAAAGACAATATATAAACAAGTGAATGAGTATTGAATGAATGGCAATTACTAAAAAAGTGGTCTCAATTACACAATCCCAATGAATTAAAACTATTGGAATGACTTTGTCTCCTCCTACAAATTAGTCAAACATTTGGCTTTTTGTTCATCTTCAACATCCATCATCAATTGTGATGATTCAGGTGCTCTTCAGTAAGAGGAATGTATCTTAGCTCTAAAGTCTGTGGTTGCCCAGATTTTTACTGTTAAAAACTGTCAATGGAGACCCGTGTAGCAATTTTATCGCAATTATGCTCAACTCATAACAAATCCACACCTTGTGGGACTGAAAAGATGCTCTCCTTTTTGGGTCTTGGGTCTTTTTTCCAACTTTTTCTTTATGTACATTTGATGCTTCTTTTTTAATTATATTTTTTATTATCAGTAGTATATGGAACTGCTTACTTCTACCTATTTTATTGAGAATATGGTTGTGAAGTCTTCTCTTGAACGCTATAAAGAAAATGTTACCATCCATAAGTGAGTTGTAGATATACAGTCCAGTCATAAAGTGGTTTTATTTTACCATGCAAAAGGGTTTTCCAATCGTCTGCATTTACTATACCACATCTATACAGCTCAGAAAAAAAGGTGTTGTTGATTTCTTAGTCATTTTCCATTTTTTGTACTCCTGCATTCTACGAGTAAACAAAAACTTTTTTTTTCAATGTTTCACATCAGAAAACACTGGTTTTTTGCCAGATGAGTTGGATGAAAATTTCTTGCATCCCAAAACATCTTTATTTTGATATACACTATGAAGCTCTATTATGTTAGATAACTGAATCTTAACAAATTTAGGTGTTTTCCTAAAACTAAATAAATTACCTATGAAATATTTAGCTGCCAGTTGTCCTGTTAATTCTAAGCTAAATGTTGTGTTATTAGAAATATGCAGTTTTTGAAGTACTATTCAATTAAGCGTGAAGTAACTTTACTCAAATTACAGCTGAGATCTGATCTAGAGTTTAAATTTTTCAGCGTAGGAAAGGGGAAAAAAATATTGGAAGTAAAATATTTTATTGGCTTGAGTATTCTACTCTCCAGCATTTTGTTGTCAGTAAAAAAAAGCTTTCTTAACTTCTATGAATCAGTTTTCAGTACAGAAGATGCTCACCTAATCTGCTCTTAGAACGTAAAACATGGTCAGCTTATTGGGATATTTTATCAGCTGTTATATTCTTTGCAGACCCAACATGATGATCTACCTTTAAGCCAGTTGAACACATTTTAATCTAATTCTGCATACGTGTAACAAATAAAGCAAAGAAAAATGAAACATAGACACAAGGGAGAAAAAAAAGAGTTTCCCCCCAAAAATTACAGCTTTTGTAGGTAGACATTTGGAAATGATAATGGCAACAATTATTTCCTTTAGTACTAAAGCTGCACTAGAAGTCAAGAGCCCAATCAAAACCTTTTTATTCATTATCAGCTGATGTCGTAAGAACAGCGATCACAGTTAAATTGTGGAGAAGTCTAACAATGGCTCTTGGTAAAAGACAAATCAAGCCCTTAAAGGAAAATTAATTTTCAGTCATCACAACGGCAAGGTGATTAGTCTCGGTCTGACAGTACGTATGCCCTGGGCCACCACGCAAATACAGGTGCAAGCGCACAAGCAATCATAAGTCGTTCAAATAAACATAATATTAGGTGGAAAAGAAAAGACCCCCTTTGACACTTCATAGCTGACTCGTGAACAAGCATCTGATGAAATATAAACCTGCTTTTGCAAATGTATGAAAAATAAACTAATTTCTCACTGTTTTAACAAAATAAAAACTGCAAGAGTAAAATGGAGAAGGATACCAAACTCTTGGATTGGGCTAGCTCTCAATAGACACTTCTGTGCAAACAATGTAACAAGGCCGAAAACTCAAAGAAAACATGCATCTCTTTTGTGTTTGTGTGCGGTGTTTCATATGGGAAGAGCTTGTCGTGTGAGTCATTTAGCTCCAAAAACAAATACGATGACTGTCCTCGTGCGCGCTTGCCTTCAACTACGTGCAGTAACATACCGTCATACCAGCGAGCGTGAAAAAACAAGTTTTGGCTGACCTCAACCACTGATTAAACCCAACAAGCCGTACAAATCAGCATTTACTGGAGAGCCGACCAAAAATTACTCATCACTGCATCTCCCAGCACGTAGTTGGGCAATCAAATCAAAATGCAGCATAATTTGACAGTTGCTATGAGAGTGACCTCAACATAATGTGAATAACAACCCTTTATAAGAAGTAGAATTGAGACTAATTCCACATAGCTTGTCACATCTGACGTTGGGCCTTCAGGTTCGGGGGAAGGGTTAGTGCCATATGCTCAGTATATGACAGCTACATGTTAACAGTGTGACAACAGAAGTGTATACTTCTCATGGGATGGTGAGTGTGTGCATTTGTGGGGATGGCAGATGTAGCAGACTGAGGTCTGGTGCAGATGGCACAGAGGACACTTGCCAGTGTTCTTGCTCCTCTAACAGCACCCTTACACACTGCCACCGCACTTTGGCTTACAATACAGGAAGGGGCAAGCTGTGCAAACTGAGAAACAAATGGGCAATTAAGCAAGTCAATTAATAAATAACAACTTCACTCAAAGTGTTTATAAGAATGTGTTCACAATACTTGACTTTCATTAAAGTTTTTGACCCAATGTCAGGTTACAATCAAAGCATCAATCTATTCTGCTTTTGCAGATAGGACCAACACAAGCAGGATTGGTTTTTTATACGAGAAGGGAATTATTGCAACTAGTTGTTACTTTTTTGGGGGAAATAAAAGATTAGTTATTGGTGGTTCATCTATGGTTACCAACAACATGAGGAAGATTTCAGTGTAAAAAAGACCAGTTTCATTTTTTTTAACAAACTTTAATTGTATTCTGTTATTAATTTATAAAAGACTTGACACTAACAAATAATATTGAACTTTCGGCATTACAAGAGCATTGTAAACTTTTTAAAATACACAAGAAAGATGTTACAAGAATCCTTTTACATTAGATGCACATTATTTTACTTACTCACAGATTACTGAGTCATTTGTTGTCTATAGACATTTTTATGTAGGTTCAAATTAAAGGTGCTCATATTGATTATGTGCTTAAATTCAATAAAATGTGTTCATTAGTTCCCACTGTTGTGTACCTTTATGTAAAGGTGTGACTTAAACTAAAGTTTTTAAAATACAATGGCCCCCACCACTCATCTGGTAGTTACACATGTTATTCTACTATTGCTTACTCGTTAGTTTCCGAAAACAACAATTTAGTTGACCGATGATGTTTAATGCCTTTTGTTTTCATTTGTTATTCACTTCACAACAATTAAGTAATTGTTTGTTTCCCGAATAACTTGTATAATTACCTGTGCAATAGGAAATTCTTAATTCTTTTAATTAATTCTTAATTTTTTTTATTTGTTACTAGGCAGCCATTCATGAACTGCACAACCATGGCTTACTTGTTAGTTTCTAAAAAAACAAAACAGGAAAAGTTACTACCAGTAATTACAAAAAATAAACAAAGAGTTGCTAGTCATGATAAGCAGATAAAAAAATGGAAAACAAAAAACAAAAAACATGGAAGTTATGCATTACAAAAATGTCAGATTTAATTGTCATCTCTGTTGGTAACAAAATGTAATTGTTTTGACATTTTTCATAGAGTACAGAAAGAAATTTGAAATAAAATGTTTCATTTAATTTGAGTGGCTAAAGCAATAAACAACAGCATAAGTTTTTTTTCCCCCCCTCAAAGGTCATGTGAAAACTACAAACACAAAAAGCTAACATTTTCCTCATCCTTTCACTGCATACATTTTTATAGCTTATATTTTATATACACATTATGCACAAACTTGTACCTCACGAGGCATGAAGTCAATTCACAGCCAGAAAGAATTTGGAATAGGAGTATTTTTGTAGCATCACATGCAAACACAGTACACCAACACACAGAAAGAGTGTATAAAGGTGTCCTCTGGGGGATTAAAAAAAAAAAGCCTCAGGGGATTTGCCTTAGTGGAGAGTGCCACCTTGTTGTCAGGACTGCAATGGCATGTTTCTTTCAAAGCCATCCCTGACACTCTCACAGGGAAGAAACACATATTCACAACAGTATACAAGCAGTGTGGCAAAAGTACAGATCCATTCTTTATAATCTGATAGGATTAAAAAATCTAAATATCCATCAGACATATTGAGCTGCTATAGCGGAAAACTAAGACATTCTTAGCTTCTGTATTGTTTTCCTATTAGGTTGTCATTGGTTGTGCAATATTTATCTATAAAATATGAATATGTGTTCATAGGCAAGCATTTTATCAGGATATCAGGAGCTATTCTAGTTGACTCAGCATGTACATAGACAACCAGATAAATCCATAACAATCAACATTTGACAGAATAAATGAACTGATTTGTGTGTTACAAGTTGAAAGATTTCCTAAATCCAGTGTATTTTTGTCATGTTTTGCTATGCTTTGTGAGAAAACAAAGTGTAAGAAAATTAGTCCTCATCAAATAAACTCTTGAAATTCTTAAAAATATTTATACAATTGAATGTGATTGAGAAAAAATGCACACAAGTGAAAAACATTTAGGAAGAATGACAAGACTTATTCTCAATGAGTTTTAAATCTGCCTGCCTGTAAACTTTTATGCTCAGACGCAAACACATGAAATGCAAGGTTTTTTTTAGGTGTGTGCTGAACCTGCTCCAAGAGATGAGAGAGCAGCACTCCACAGATAAACTGCCTGGACAGCAGTTTGCTGACACAGTAAAGATGGTGACCAGAGGATGAGGTGTCCATTGCAACTGTGGGTTCTAATAACGGCAGGGGGAACTCCTTCCTCCACACGCACTCACAAACTCATCTGCACAAGCTGAAAACACAAAGTGTGCAAGTACATGTGTTTATTCACATGCACACTGTACTTATTTTCACACACACATCAATGTGTGCTCCAAAAACACCTCATAGTGTCTTTTACGGTATGCAGCGTCTTCCCTTCCTGCCACATATGTGGCCCCATGCATAAACAATGTGCCCTGAGAGACACTGCAGTGTGATACTATGGCCCTTGGCACAACTCCCATGAGCCTCTCTGTCCTCTCTAGGAGCACTCTGAAACACAAGCACACACACAGACTTCACACAAATGGAACAAAAAAAAAAAAAAAAGCTGGAAAGAGAAACCTGCAAAACAATGAAGTTTTAGAACTTAAATGCATCCAAACAACTTTCAAGACCATAAGCAAAGAAGCTGTTTGAGGTCCCACAGTGAAATGTTATAGAATACTGACAAAACATCCACATATATATATCAGTATAAATAAAATGATAAAAGACTTTTTATCAAAAAGCAGCCAATAGTCTCCTACTGTATGAAAGAGACAGTTATTGGTCCTGAGACTTGTGTATTTTATGGAATATATTTTTTGGAATTCCATTGAATTCATCAAGGTTTGGACACCAGGTAAAATCTACACATTCTTAGTTCTGCTCTTTGGTTTCTTACCAAGCAAGAGGCTGAAAATGAATATTTGTTATTATAGTGATATCGTGGTGAAGCTTTAGCATAATAAAAAAAAAAAAAAAAGATCTAGCTTCTTTTCAGGCACACTGGGTTGCTGATTCTTCACTCCACAGATCACTCATCAATTAGTCCTCACTCCGAGCCAATAGCTAAAGGTCGTGTTACACTGTCGCTACCTAGACTAAGTATATGTCACACTATACATGAGTTGTGCATGAACCGTGCGTGCTTTTTACACTGTTTATACGCAATTCATTGTGATCTGTGCATCAATTACATCACTTGAATGTGATGTACTAACCACATACACAATATAAAAGTTATTATTCGGGTCGTACGTGCGTTAAAAGTCCATTAGACATACGTGGAAAGACACAAATTTGCACAATAGAAAAACATTTACATAATAATTGTGTATGAACTACGTAAAATACATGTGTATATCATGCATGTGTCACAAAATTACATTTATGGACAGTACGCAAATTGTACGTAGCTACAGTATGACACAGCCTTTTAAGTGCTTATTTTGTTCACAGCCAATCACACTCAAATTTCTGACTTTAAATTCATAGTTAATTTTGTTAATCAGCATTCTTGACATTTCACTAGCCCACCTCCACCACGTTCTACTCCTGGCTCTTCGCTTTGGAGGGGTGTGGCCTAAACCCCCATCAGCATCTTGGCTCTGGGGTGTCTTCACTTGGTCTGAGAGCATCTCATGTAAAATGTCTGCGGCCCAGAACCCGATAGCCACAAAGACCACTGACCATTCATGCTCAATTCCTGTTTCACTAATAATTTTTCAATCACACTCAAGATCTCTCCTTTTTAAAATATAATTGGCTAATAATTCGATATATGGCAATATGAAAGCAAGTTACTTCCATCCCAGATGTGGTTTATATCAATGCAAAACGTTGCATTGATGGAAAAAAATGAGCAACGTTGCAGACTTCACCAGCTGTGGATCTTTGTGGTTGTACTCTGAAAATTCAGATAGAAGCAAAAGTACAAGAATGCACGTTAACAATCCAACACATTTGAATTTGTAGACATATTGGTAGACATACTGGTTGACATTCACTACTTATTTTTTAGGGTCTTCAATTATATAGCTTAATTTTGCATCATCAAAACGGATGGGCAGCTTGACTGGAACTGTTATATCAAGAAATATCTAATTCTGAATTTGTAACATGATTGCGGGAGTGAAAAACTGCAACCACAAGAACCTGTCACCCTCAGAAATTCACAGGTAAGTGATTTCCAAAAGAATAAAAAAAAAAAACAACATTACAGAAACATGAATCTGCAGAGTATTCATACAACAAAAAGGGTTGGATATGCGCACACACGTTAAACAGATACACCAATGCAAAGTGAATTCACCAGTGGGTATGATGAAATCAGCACTTTGGTTTTAAGTTATTGTATGACAGAATAAGGGCAACCAAGGTGAGGGAGAAATACATGGAGGTAAATTAGAAATGGAAATTTAAGATGCAAGGGAGCTGGACGGAGAACGGGGTGGAGGGCAGTCTGTGTGTGTTGGTGAGGGGGGGTCAGAAAAGACAAAGTGAGACAGTGGAACAAAGAAGAATGTACTCAGCATTACGAAGGAGATAATTGAGATATCCAAGACTTGACAAAATATGCTATTTCACTGATGCTGAAGAGGTGGTGAGGAGGAGAAGAAGGGGAGGGGACATAGGAAAGAGGGGATGAGGGAGAGAAGAGGGAAGACGGAGAGAAAGAGGAAGGTCTAGAGGGAGGTGACAGTAGTGTATATGGCGGTGCTGCCTGTCTGACCTGATTGCAAATAAGTGAAGGCGCTTTGCCATGCCCCAGAAGCACTTCCTCGTGCACACAACTCCTTTATCTCACAAACACGCGGCTTTTCTCTTTAAGAAGACTGCTTAATGGTGACTGTAAAAACACACAAACCAAAGCAGAGAGATATGCAGAAGTGTGAGCGTCACTTTGTACTAAAGTACATGTAGGGATACTTGTAACTGGTAAGGAAAGAGGTGGAGCGTTGAAAGAGGGTTGCTTTGGTGAGCGAAGGGGTGGGGGGCGGAGGGCTAAGGAGGAAGGGGCAACAGTGGATTTCCGAGATGCATTTGCAATTTAAAACAAGGCTCGGTATAATGAAAATGTAAAGCAGTGGTTTCATTTTATTCAGTGTGGCAGGTTCAGATTCCCAGAGAAGCTCCACTCGAGCAATCAGTCCATTAATAATTGAATTTTGTTCAGCAGCCGTGCGCGTTTGTGTATGCGAGCAGATGAGTGTGAGAATACGTGCGTGCAGCGTGTACACATGCAAGTGTTAAAGCGAGTGCAACAAACCTCTCTTCTCTTTCCAGCTGCTGACCCTAATCTGAAGCAGCCAATTAGAGATCTTCATTTAATTGCTGCTCCACACTGCTGTGCTCTTCTAAAGACAAGACACTGTGACAGCGGAGCAGGCCACACACACACACGCGCACGCACACACACCTACACACGCACACTCACAAGTAAACATAGTTACGCCTGTTTCAAAGATGAAATATCTAATGTTATTAATTTCATTATTCTGTTACAATGATGGCATTTGGTCATCCAAACCCTGCTCACTTCTTTATTAATGTTCCTTATGCTGCACTCAGACATGTCTGTGAAATAATGAGGAAGACTAGAGCACCAAAGTGGACTGTACGGCAAGTACCGGTAAAGTCGTAATACACTCACTGTTTCCTCACAACATGATGTCATACAATAATTTATGAAGAATAAATCGGCTTTGTTTTGTAAGCAAAAGAGCTGTGAGTAGAAGTAACTGTAGTAACTATTTGTAGTCTTTTTCCTATATTGCTTCACTAAAAAAACTTTCTTTCAGGACCTTAAGCCATCTTTGTAACCCAACTTGTTGTCACACAAAAAATACTGTTTACAGATTCATGGAGATCAGTGTGTAACTGCTTTAGGAATATCTTTTTACAAGTCTGAAGAAATTAGTTAGGTAATTTCCAGATATTTTTTTCCCCCATGAATCACCAATTTTCTTTGTTATTTTTGCACCATTCACTATCAAAATGCCAACTAATGCAGGAGTGCTAAGTAGCAACATCATTCAGGGGGTCTGGGTGCTGGTTCAAAGACATTATTTGCTCCAAAGCAGTTGGAAAGATTCAAGTTTCTCGCCACACCTTCCGCCCTCAAAACCCACAAAATGGCAACAGGAAATTTTCAAACTTGAGGCTTAAAACAAACCCACATGCTTAAAAAAATAAAAATTTATTTATTGTTTCTACAACGGAGTATTAGGACCAACAAAAAATTTAAAAAATATATAAATACATTTACGAGAATAAAGTTGTAACATTTTGAGAAAAAGTCGTAATTTAACGAGAATAAAGTAATAAAATCATGAAATAAAAGTTATAATTTTATGACTTTTTGAATAAAATTATGACTTTTTTCTGACAATTTTACTAAAAAAAGGTTTTAATTATTGAGAATAAAGCAATAAAATCATGACAGAAATGTTGTCATTTAACTACTTTTTTCGCTAAAATTTTGACTTTTTCTCACAATTTTACAAAAAAGTTCTAATTTTACAAAAGATGCATTTTCGAAAATAAAGTTGGTTGCATAAGCCTCCATCCAGATTATATACTGACTAAATCCATCAATGCAGCCAATTATAGTGATTCCATAAAGCTTATGTTTATCATAAAAATCTCTGTGTCTTGATGCATTTGGATCTCTGCAACTTTACTGCCGACAGAATAAACAGTGTTCCCATCTGCTAGTTCTTGTTCTTCTGAAGGCCCAGTTTCCTGAAAATTATTCTTAATGTCCTCATACGTAAAAATGGTCAGTGTTAACTCACTAAAAGACTTGACTGTATATTAGAACTGGACAGAGTGACCCCTCCTTCCTCGCGTTCCAAGTACCCGCTGGTTCCAAAAAGCCAAAATCCCATGAACTTTTATTGAGAGATAAACAGCTATTACTTATTCACTATATTTGTTAGAAAAAACATTCTTGCTCTGGTACCTCTTTCTTAAAATCTTCTTGGTAATACTTGTTTTTTTCTGACATTTTTTCTATACTGCCAGTTGTTCTCGTTTTAGACTGACAAATCAGATGCCTCAATAATGGCATGTGGTGCCCGCTGGCCCCCCACCTCAAACGTTTGATCAATAGATTCTCCCAAGTCCACTTTTAGTGAAAGGGGGTGGACTTCAAACAAGCTCACTCCTGATTGGCGGCAGTAGTTGCCATAGAAACATTGACTCAGATCGCCTCGGTTTTTACGAGTATATTCATTCATTCATTCATTCATTTTCCAATCCGCTTTATCCCTTTCGGGGTCACGATGTTGCCGGAGCCTAACCCGGCTACTCATGGGCGAAGGCAGGGTACACCCCTGGACTGGTCGCCAGTCTGTCGCAGGGGCCACAATCACACACCCATACACACTCACATTCACACCTAGGGACAATTTAGAGTGACCAATTAACCTGTGAAGCATGTTTTTGGACGGTGGGAGGAAGCCGGAGTCCCCGGAGAAAACCCACGCATGCACGGGGAGAACATGCAAACTCCACACAGAAAGGTCCCCCAGCCAGGACTTGAACCGGGAACCTTCTTGCTGTGAGGCAGGAGCGCTAACCACTGCGCCACCGTGCAGCCTGAGTATATTCTTGTAAAGTTTTAACTTTTGTTACTCATAATTTTACGAATTTATCCTCGTAAAATGTTGACTTTTTTCTCATACTTTTATAACCTAATATTACCCTAATATTTCCGGTACCTAATACTCCCTTGAATTACCCTAATGTGCTGCTGCATTTTTCGGCAAGTCTTTAACAAAAACTACTTTACACTTATTTATATGTGGAAAATTCCACCAAAACAACTTATGGATCTATTATCTTGGTTCTCTTGTCCTGCGTGGATCTTTGGTCACCAGCTGTTTTTTCTTTTTGTTAAAGTTCTCCTTCTCTGTTCTAAATTAGGCCTTTCTCCTCCCTCTCTATAGATACCAGAAAGTATCAGATTGGTAGTTATCTCTATTGCAAAGGCCAAGCTGGCCTCTTCACTCTTAGCACTCTGTCACAACACATCATTACAGGTGACAGCAGGACTTCACGGTGCAGACAGACACACCAACATGCAACATAAAGTCACGTTTATGAGCACAGTTCTAAGACTGCAGGAGTATTCCCTTATTCTTTGTCGACTGGTTTGTTGGGCTGCATATAAAAGAGGCCTAAACTGCTGAAAGTAGATGGGAATAGCGAAGGGATGTCTTCTTAAACTATCAACAGCAATATCTCAGAGCTAACGTTAGAGTTAGCCTCTGTATAACACTTCCAAAGAGAGTGTTAAAGCCTCATCTTAGCCGTAAGGCCAACAAATATGTGTGCATCTGTATGTGTGAATATGATTTTAAGCCGAGCTGGCAACTGTAATGCCTCTGCTAAAGTGGGGTTTGGATTCACACTCGCATGGTTATGACAGATACACACTGCTTGACATTACACTTGAGAATACAGAGAACCATCGCGTAGAACAACAAATCTAACACTTTGTCCACTTTGATCGACTACTAGAAAAACACGCCAGAGTGGGTTGCTGGGTGGGGTGGAGTTGGGTCCTGGAGTGGGCACTGGGGAGGTGAGGAGGTAAGAGTCTGGACGGGAGGAGATGATTAGAGATGCGGTGCCCAGGGAAAATGCCCACTTCCCTCCCCTCTGGCAAGATGAAAGGAGGAGAGTAAAAGGAGAAACAAAACACACTAATCTTTCTACTTCACAGGAAGCCACAAAGCATCATTTACGCGTTGGAGTTAACATTGAGGCACCAGGTTTCCTGATTTGCAGCGAGCAGCCTTGTTCTAGATAGAGATATTCAGACTGTCAGTATAAACTGCTTCTGTTTTCGTTTTGCATTTATTTCAATGCCAGACTCAGGGCATAAATTTTTCATTACCTGCTATGCTATGAATAAAAGATTAAAAAAGGAACTGAGAGGAGAGTGGAGGGAAGGGAGGGAGGAACATGGAGAGAGAAGGGGAAAAGAACGAGAGAAATAGAGAAGAAAAAGAGGGAGAGGTACAAAAGTCTAACAGATGTGGCACATACGGTGCAACGCATCAGCCCTGTGTGCATAGTGAGAAGGTCTCCTTCTCCCCTGTCTCTGTGCCCTCGTCTGCCCAGCTCCCCCCACCCTTAATGCGCCTCCATCCCAATATACCTCTAGGAAGAGAGCAGTGGCTACAGTGCAGGGTAAAGATGCTATAATGAGCGTGAGGCAGAGGAGTATCTCACCTTGGCTTTTTATAGGATTACCTGAGAGGTGAACTCTCTGCTCTGTGAGAGGATTCATCAGTACATCCTCTTGCTCTCTCTCTGCCCTCAGCGGTCTTTGACAGGCAGGGCGAGAGTGAGATGTCGAAGAAGTGCTGGAAAATTCTTCGCAACGCAGAGCTGACAGGTTCAGGTGTGGGTTAAAGAAAGGAGAAGAAAAGGGGGATGGAGCGCAAGGGGAGCGTACGAACAAAAACGGAAGGACTGCATTTCTCTCCACATTTCTCTACATCCATCCTCATATGGCCTATGATTGTAAAATTTGCATAGACCTCACACCATTAGCTTCTTTCCAACCAGAGGACTGTGCGCCACCTTTATTACAAGTGACAGTATCAGTTGCATACTAAAAAAAAAATTTGTGTTAGAATAACTTACATATAGAAAAAAGTATTTTTGCCAATGAAAACTCATATTTATTAATAGAAATGTACTCAGTACCAGAGTATAAATATATCTAGTCGTTGCACCCCTACGATATGGCAGGTCCTCTACACATCCCATTTATTCTGACATGATATAGAAAAAAAGTAAAAGAAACCGAATTGCATATGGTGAACATGTGCTCCTCAAAGGACTAAACTTTCAAGGATCACTTGAATCAAGCAGAAATTATGGTAAATTCCTTAAATGACAAAAATTATTAAATCAGTGGCTACTGGTTAACAAGCACTGTCAGCTGTCTTACATTTTGTATATATTTATTTAGATATATTTGAGTATATAATTTATGCTTTCTGACCAAAGATTTATACACATAGAACAGACATAAAACAAATAAAATGTCATTGTTGAATGGATGAATTGAATTCTATTCCTATGATTCAACTAGGTTGATTGTTCTGAAGCAGAATTGAATAAAACAATACTACTAACAAATCGTTTCAAAATTATATCAATTCATAATCAAGTTTATCTTTGAAAATACCATTTGGATTAAGGAATGTTAAGTTTTTTTTTACTCTTAATGTAAAAATGACAGTTCCGGGACAGCAGACAACACACATGATCAAGCCATCATTACAGTCCACTGTGTGGAAACACTGAATTCCACAAAGATATGTGACCTTACAATGTGCTATAATGTTCTGATAATGTTCCATTCGTATTGTTTTCATATGAAAAAACAACAGTGGGTTGAACTTCATTAAAATAAAATGTGAATGGATTTGCCATTCATTCTTGTTTACTTGTTTCTTTGTACAAGTATTTAATTTACACTTGATTATCTTGCAAAAAATGCAAGAAATATTGAAAAACTTCCCTTGGACTGTTCAGTACTTAGGTATTTATCTCTGCGTCACACTGGTTAAAGATATCCTGGATCGATATTAGGTCAGTTAATGGAATTGTTCAAAATGAACCAAAATCAAAAGTGAATCAAATTGGCAACTACGAATATCAAATCAAAAAGTTGTAAAAACAAATCATAACACCTCTATTATTTATAGATTTTTTTTCACTGGCAGTTGTGTGTTTCCTATAAGAATAATGGGAAGTAGGCTTGCAGGAGTGTGTGTGTGGTAGCAGGAGTGCACAAATGTGCCCAGTGTCTGCATAAACAAACACTTATGGCCGTTAAGTTACCTCTGAATGTTTTGGATGACAGGAGGTTATAGGGAAAGACTGAAAAGAATACAAAAAGAAAACTTTAAAAAAGCAAAGAAGAATATAGTTGACACATGACTGATTGTGTGGGATTATATTTGATTCAATACATAACCATATGAAAGATATATTTAGTTTTTGCAGCAACTAAAGTCTCTGATGTTGGGCAAATAAAGCTGACTGTCCACAACTAGCTTGGCGAGAAAAAGTGTTCCAATAGTGTTCCAATTCTTCTATTTAAAAAAAAAAAAAAAAAAACAAGACAACAATAATCCAAGTATTTGAATGAGGCTTGAGTATTCTGAAAAGTTGAAACGGGAGCTTGCAATAGGATTATAATAATCGCATTGGTGTTCTGGTGTGAAGAAGTGGTGGTGCTCTCATGTTTGAGCCATGTAAAGTGCCGGTACTGAGCACCGGTGAGCACCGTCCCACTTAAAGCACTGAATCTTTCTGAAAAGAACACAAAAAAATGTGTTTAAAGGCTTTTTTTTAAAAGAGTATTATCGAGGCTGCCTAAGACTCAAAACCAAGTTACTGCAGCTAAATGTGGTTCAAAAAAATATTTAATCATGGGAAATACTTCTTGTTCTATAGCTTTTCATATAGATGTATGCACTTTAAAACATAGTTGTAGGTAATATTATATTGTATATAATTTAAGATAAATGAGATGAATATCATTGCTCATGATCTGTAAATTCTTAGAATCAAACAAGAGTGTATTTTTTTTTCAAAACTAAAAATTAAGCTGGGACAGAAAATCTATCTATAGGTGTGTATTTTGAAACAAATACAGAGAAGTGTGTTTGTGCAATAGGTCAAAAATACATTTATTATATATTTTATATATATACATATAT
>BSAI01000189.1:11096387-11367808 GCA_036245035.1 Adrianichthys oophorus | reverse complement strand
CATGGTTACCTTCAATGCTTCTTACAAGAATTGGTGTGATATCTTTTACTGGAAGGGTCTTGAGAACAATTGCAGCTTTATCAATGCGATTTCATTAAAATCTTTGAAGGTACAGGAGGATTTGTGACATTTACTTTTGAAAGGTTAATTAAAATAAAACAATAAAAAAGTTCACTATCTCTACTTGGTCTAATTGAAACTAACAAGGTGTTATTTGAACACGCTTTATGTCAACCCCTACAGTTTTCATTGAGTATGTGGAATATAAAAACTTGTAGAAAAAAAAAAAAAATTTTTAGCTTTGATATTTATTCACTATATTTACCATTTAAATGTGTAAACACACACAAAGATTTTCATTATATTGAGTAGTTTCAAAAATCCGTAAAGTCACAGAGCGAGGTGACTTAGCCAGAGGCTTCAAGAAGACAGAGTTAAGCCACCATGTGGCGTAGCAGTCGTGCAACGCCACATGGTGTGCAAAAGTCGCCAACTTTCCGCTGACTCTGTTGTTGACAGCTTCCAAACTTTCCCTGGCATTGATGTAAGCACAAAAAAACTGTGCAGCAGGAGCTTTGTGGAACTGAGTTTCCATGACTGAGCAGCTGTATGCAAGCCTCACATCACCAGGTTTGATGCCAAACATCGGACAGAGCAATGTAACACATGATGTCTCCGGATTGTAAAGCAGAGGAAGTGCGTTACCTCGATTTGACAGTTGGGTGGGTGAGTCTACATTTGGCAAATAACAACAGAAGAAGATTGGTGGAGGAAGAATAATGATATGGTGTTGTTTCTGTAGTTCAGTCTAGCTCACATATTTGAACAGAAAAATTGTCTTAATGCCAATAGATTTCTTCTAACTTTGGCACATTTGGCAAAAGCTCAATACTACAATGTATGAGTTTCCATTCACTCAAAGCAACATAAAAAAAAATCCGTGATGACATGAGGGACTGAGTTTGGCTTTAGGAATCTGGGCTCACCTTTGGTTTCCATAAACCTGTATCTGCCTGTTAAACGTGTTTTTTTTTTCCTTCATAATTTGGCTATAATTAGCTAAGTCAATATCACTCATAAAAAAAGTGAAAGTAAGGAGTTTGATAATAACTTCATATTCACCCTCATCATGAAGCACAATACTGATTTAACATTTACAGAATCAATATTGCAATAAAAACGATGTAATACTGCAGGATGTAATACAATCAATTTCATGAAACTAATGTGTTAAAAGTTGAAAACCGAAGGTTGTGGGTTTTGCTTTATCTTAATCTTCCTATTTCTTATTCTGTTTACCATGATTTTCTTCAGAAAATCTCTTCTCAGTGAGGGTGAAGTCCATGCCAAGAGAAGTTGGCATCAACCTGTCACCCTACCATTTCCACTTCCTCCTCCTGCCAGCCAGCTTAATCAAATTACCCCCCTTATACATGCACACAGAAGCCCATTTTCAGTTAACTTCCCACCATGCTCTCTGCCATTCTTCTTATTTGGTGGCTTTGTACAAACTATTAAAAAAATATACAAAACCTTAACACAAACGCTCTATGGCTTTGCGTGTTTTACTGGATTTGTGTGACTTTGCTCGCGTCTGGATGCTGGTTAATTGAGACTGCACCAATGCTACGATGGCTAAAGCTGCTGTTTCCCCTTTTATTAAATTTCTCTCCTCTTTTCCTTCTTCCTTCCTGTGTGCCCGCTTGCCCACACTCCAAATGTCAACAGAATTTGGGCACATGGAGTGGCATCTGGTGCCACATCACACAACGCACAAGGATACAAAAAACCTCACAGCACGCAGTTACACTGGAGCACCGCCAAGCCAGCAGCTACTTGCTATCTAAGTGCCACTGTGCCAGTCAAGTGCCCGTTCGGCTGTGGGCCCACCCGCATCACGGCAGCGTTCACAAACGTACACACACTGGCACTTTCAAACCCCAGTGGTGCTAGAGATGACAGGGAGACAGAAGGGCTTTGCCTTTGCTGAGCCTTTCCCTGCCCCCAGCACATACTGTACAGCTTCCATCGTAACCCCTGAGCTGCACTGCATCCCGCACTCTGTCGGTGAGTTTAAACTAGACACACCAAAAAAGCTTGTACCTTCTTTGTAGACTATTTGGCTTCCATCTCAAGCAGGCCACACTGCATGTAACCTCACTTTCTGAAGCTGTCTGCAGGAATGCAAACACACATTTGCACACATCAACACTCCGCTTACAATCAGAATGTAAAAATTCTATTTACAGACAGGAATACTAAGAAAAAGCCTCAAAACAAAGATCTCCTCTTTGATATGGTGAACTGTCTCAAAACGTGGCGTAAGAGCCTTGAGTCTGACCTTGCGAGCACAGCCTTCCTCTGAGCATAACTGGTTTCCCAAGGTTTATAACAGAGAGGGATTTTTTTTTAACCAGAAAATGCTCAGAAACACAAAACAGGCATACACAAACAAACACACAAAACATTCCAATGGAAACTATTTGTTTTGAGTGACTAGATGTAAAAATAGCCATGCTTCTGTAAAACTAGATCAGACTTGTGTGATGACAGGGGAAAAGGAGAAATCCAATGCAGGAAAACAAGCCAGGGGCATTAAGAAGGGTAAATACAACAATCATTTTCCCCCCTGTTTGTCTCATCCAACAGCTGAGCAAACAGATAGAAGCTCAAAGCCTCTATCAACAATTGTTTTAAACTGCTTGGACAAACCAGATGTATACTTGCATAAACCTCTTTTGTATTTATTTATTTAATTTAAAACATTAGTTTAGTTCTTTTAGCTAAGTTTAGTTTTTGCCACTTTCTTATGTTCTTGACTGGACAGAAAAGAGATGAGAAGAGGTAGATGTAAATAGAGGAGCTAAGAAAGCAGACAGAAGAATTAAGGGTTAAGAGGTAACAGGGAAAGAGTCCAGGAAAAAAAAGTTTAACATAAACACTGGATTGGACAATAAAAAGACAAAAAAAGCTGATTTCCAGATGGGCCGGATTTTTGTGCACAAACACACACTTCTACACACTTAAATATACACACAAATAAGCACAGGTAACGAACGGATGTCTGCTCAAACCTGCAGACACATATCCACGCAGACCCACAAAACTGTATATATATACACAAATTAGCACATATACTTGTCTAAAAACACGTACAAGTGAACATGCCTGTATCAGGCATGTCTGTATGCATATAAACATCTGTTTTGTGCAGAGATAAGTCAACAGGTGTTCTCAGGTGAGTGTGTGTTTACTAGAAGGTACCATGATATTTTTGAACGTAGAAAAAGAAGGTGTGAACCCCAATTCCCCCACACAGAGCTCATGGTTGGTAGCACAGGTAGCCAGACTTGCATGGAGAAGGAGCATAAAAACCTCTATTAACCAGACAACTCACTATCAGTCACCTACATACAGGACTGGAGAAACCACCACAGGAGCCCCCTGCCACCAGAAAGCAAAAGGGTGCAGGATCCCAAGAGGAGACCAAGCGCCTGGATGCCAGTGGTCCTGTCCAAGCCTGAAAGCCCCACCAACCCCAAGAAAAAGGCCCACCACTGCCTGAGAATCCTGCATATCCCCCATCACTATGCCCAGAGACTGTGTAGGGAAGTACTGCCAGACCCTGTTCTTCGAGATCCACCACTCTGCATGTCTTCCAGTTCTCTCTGCACTGCTTTCTGCTGATTTGTTGACTCAGGTGCCTCCTCCTTCTGATTGACTGAACACACCTGATCTGGAGTTGGGCAGCATTGGTGTTGAGCTACCCTGTGGATGATCTCAGGTTTACCTGCTGAAGAGAGCTAAAGTTGCAATCAAATGCGGGAGAGCATTATTTCCCTGTGGATAACACAAAGAAGGAGAGGAATATATGAATCCAGTCACTAAAAGAATTCAGCAGTTTTTCACTTTCTTTTCAGGAAAACCCATAGCCAAAGATTTTCATTGTGATGAAGCGGCCTATGCAGAGTTATGAACACTATATCTTCTCTGCGCCCAGACTTTCCTCAGCTTCCCTCAATGCAGATTAGAGTTGACTCTCAATTACAGTCTATCTCCACGCACATATGACAGTGTGAAGTCGGCCCAAATAAAACACATCAGGCTTTTCAAATAGACTGGTTCAGGACCACTGAGCAGCCAACAGTGCCCGCCAGCAAGTCAGCCAGCCAACTCCATATACATCCATAACTGTGAAAAGAGTTTAAAGTCACTAGAAATCTAGCCATGCTGCTCGAGCCCAACATATGTTCTATTCCAATCCGTGTCACTCTTCATTTGCCTGTTCCTCTTCCTTGCTCTCAGTGGCTCTCTTCTTCCTTCTTCCTTGAGTTTAAATTTGTCCTAATGACAAGGACTTTCCTTTCCTTGGAGACTCAACAGAGCTTAAATGCCACTTTTACAGCCTTTTATATTATTTTTCTAAATGGTGAACAGCACTGCTGTTTTAGAAAGACTATGCAGGGTAGAATCTTTTACAGAAACAAGCAAATGAGAAATAAAAAAAAAAGGGTTCTGATTGACTTGAATAGATTTTGGAAAAAAAAACATGGATGCCTCCTTTTAAGATTTTTTTTCTATAGTCTAAAAATATATGTTTTAAAATACATTAATCAATATAATCATGTGATAAAGGAAAAATATGTTAATGTGCTTATTGTGGCATCAACAAGCAGCAACATTAAAGCTTTTGACGTCCAAATTCAGTTCCGGATTCACTATATCAGGAAGTGTGCACACTACAGCCAACACACACATATCTAATGTGTGTGTTTCAGTATCTATGTGTGTCCAAATATACACATGAAAAAGTGTACTTGTGCACTTTGTGTATGGATGCTTAGATCTGTTAAAACCCCAAAGAGAAAAAAATAAACAAAACATGAGTTTCTCATCCACTTTAGTGAGTGAAGAACAGACTCTGGGTAATTGAGAGTTCAGAGAAAGATTTCAAGCCACCTTTTTCATATAACTCCCAAATGGCAACTATTAGTTTGGTCTACTTCTTATTTAACCATTCTCCCAACTAATTTGAAAAGTCCTTTCATCTTATCTGCTGCTTGTCTCCAGGTTTTGGCTTGAGAAATATTTTCAGTGCCAAGATTCAAACAGGGTGAACTTCCCTCTTATGATACAAAATTAGACTCAAAACAGTGGGTAATTATAGCAACTGCGCAAACAAGAAGGGCAGATTTAGAGTTTGTTGTTTGCTCTTTCAGAGTTTGGAGGCGTCATCAATTTTTAAAGATAATGTGATATCTGCTGCTCCACTTGTAGGGGATTCAGGACAGACGGATTCAACATCATCCACTGAAACCAGCGTGGTTCGTTTGACAACTGGTGTCATCTGTTGTTGACAATGACTATGCAAGTCACATTTATTTTTGTCGTGCTGACGTTACCTCACTTAGAAAAAAAAGAGAACCTTAAAGCTCTGAGTTTGCATCACAGTTTGGCTGCAGAGAAAAGTTTAATTCAAGATAAAACCGGGCGGGTGGAAGACAAAACATGTTTATTGGAAAAACTAAAGAAACTGACAAAAAGCAGCTTAGACAAAAATTTAAAAACTGGATAGTAATATACAAAAAAAAAAAGAAAAACCTAGGACTAATGAAAGAATTGCAAGTGACGAAAAAAGATGTGACAACCGATGGCTAAAAGCAGGGAGCTCTGTACACAGATAATGAAGAAACAAGATGCTGTGTGAAGAATTACTGAACAAACCTAACAACACAGGGACATAAGTCACAGCATGACTCCAGAAAAAGTACACAAATCAAATACAAATTAAATTATTAGGCTATACTAAAGATACTATACTAAAGGGTATACTAAAAAAGCAAAGACAAAAAGAATTAAGTACACCTATCCAGGTAGTTTAGTTTAAAACAGTGTATCTATGATGAACTCAGTGGCCATTAGGAAGAGTGTCCACCCTGAGACTTAAAGGTTGTAAGCTCAAATTCGTGGTTGAGTCATACCAAAGACTCTAAAGTTGGGACCCAGTGCCTCCTTGCTTGACACTAAGCATTGAGGTGTTGGATTGGGGAGTTAAACTACCAAATCTGTGTCTGCAGCTCATGGCTACCGCAGAAGATGGGTCAAAAATGGGAATGGGAATTTAAACCTCTGTAGTTTCTGAAGTCACCAGTGAATTTTCCAATCACCCCCATTGGTATAGTTTTCATTCAAAATTTAATAGGAAGGTTTAGAAAATGTTTTAACTTTGAAATTTTTGGTTGAGTTATAAGACATAACTTTGAACTTTGGATCTTTGGAATCTTTGGAGTGGTGCTTCATCTTTAGACAATTTTTCCAAAGTTTTGACCTCATCTGTGCTTTGTTTGTGGATTTATATATTTTATTTTGTCTCTACAATTTTGATCTATTGTTATAAAACATAAAAAAACAGTTCGATGTCATTTTTTGAGGTTTTTATACTAAAAATAAATGACAACATTTACCACTTGATATAATGACAAATATATGTAAAAAAAAAAAAAAAAAAGAAGCGGTGGTTGTAATTAAAAGACCGTTACTAAGCATTGCCAAAAATTTAGTTTAAGGATAAATTTTTAGAGCAAATTGTAGAGTAGAAAGAAAGCTCAAAAGGGCCCTGGGCTACTATGGGTGAACTAAGACTAACTTTATGAAAACTAAAACCTAAAAATACCTGTAAGGTGTCATGCACAGTCTTCTCTTTTTTAGGAAATTTTATTGCAAAGCTGCACTTGTCCAGGAATAATAAGTTAAAGTTTCTAAAATAAAATTGCAAAAGTTATTTTAAGAATTGCCTTTTCTCACTCATTGCAAGTTTTTGCTTGTGTGTGCACTTCAGCTGCTGCTAAAGCAAATAAATATGTGCTTATAATCCTGCTGCTGGTGTCATCCAAGTGTCACTCCTAGACATACGGCAGGGAGACAGTAGGGGGTCTCTGGAAATGCGTGTGTATGTGCTTAATTTGACATTGCATGAGTGAGTGCACGGTTGTGTATTAATGATGAGTGTGTTTAACTGTGTTCGTGTGCATTTACCCTGCAGTGTGTGGCATGTGTTTCTGTGGGAGTGATTAAGACACACTCTTCTCTGGTGGGACACCTGGCCTTGGTGGGAAATGGGCGATGGGCCACAAGGGCAAGAGGCTAGGCAAAGTAAGGGAGGCAGGAGAAGGCAGAAGGAGTGCAAGGTGAGCTTGAGAAAGACACTGTTATCCACTTCCGCACCAAAGGACTTTTAATTTAGTCACAGCCAGATTAGATCACTTATGCCACATGGCAAAGGTGGGGAAACACATCACTGCCAAGCTATTAGATAACCAAAAGTGGGCAATGTGACAACATATAAATAGATTTATTAGGTAAAACTACCATTTGCACTTCATCTCTACGTAGTTTGGAAACATTCACTTATAAGATGCATTTCATTTCTGCTTCCAACTTGCAAGGTGTTCATTGAGCTAAAATGAATGGTACCAATTAATAAAATTATTCCCTACTAAGATATGAAATAGCTAAACAGAACATTTAACTGAGGTTAAGTCTGAAGTTATGTTCACACCGCCCTTGGCAGTCCACGTTCTAACTGACACTTCCCATGAAAAGTCTGTGTAAAGGTGCGTTGAAAGTTAAATCAGGTCAAACTTTGACGAATTAGGACTCGAATTTGGTAGTGATGTTTGGATGGTGTCCCCTTTAATTCACGGAAGTGCCAACCGTTTGAACTTTGATCATGAAGGAGAAATGATTAATTGTGATTTGCCTGGCCAGAATTATTTGACACAAAGGCTTTCATATATCGGAATAGAGCTGTGAAAAAAAAAAGCCTGAAGCAAGATTTGAGATTTGCATCGCTTTGACATCTCACACCAAGCCTCTTTCAGCTAGCAAACAGTAGAGGAGTGAAAGATTCCCCTCCTTGCTTGTATGAACACCATGGGCTAAACATACATTCAAGAATGAGAGTCACTTGCTCGTTTAATCTGTACCTTATGGCCAAGGCAGTACAGCTGTAGGGCTCGTTGGTAAAATTAAAGTGTGAAAGATACTGCACTGCACCTAGTCAATATCAATAAAATTAGCAGCAGAACACAGTGGCTGACCACCAATTGACTACTGGACTAAGCAGCAAGAGGACCATCGACAAATGTAACTTTAAAAATTAGTCAATATGAGTGTTTTTTTTAATCAATGTAGTAAAAATCTAGGGAGCAGTTACTATATCTGAGATAATTTAGAATAAAGGGAATGAGGATCAATTAACTAATTATATATACTGACTAGATTTTAAACTAAATACTATGATGCATTTGAGCAAAAGAATCCAAGCTGTTACATTGCCCCTAAAGTCACAGCTGCAGTATAAACAAGGAGTATTTATGCTCCTGAATTAATTAATTAATTTAAATTGTTTGACAGTTTTCCAAGCTTACTTTTAAAATATCACTGTATTTTTTCATATCAATAACAAAGCTAAAGCAAAAATAGAAATGGCTGTTTTCTCTGTATCGGGTAAGACTTTAAGTAATTGCTGCATGCCTGTCATGGCCAATGAAAGCAAAAAAAAAAAAAAAATGTCATCCTCAGCCCTCCTTTGCCTGTTTTATTCACTGCACTTGTTCAAAGTGGGAGAAAATAGGCGTCATTCAATGAATGCGGCTATTCTTTCCATGACAGCTTCATATCTGTTCTTGGAGGGGAGGCCCCCCCAGAAGAGTCCTTTTCCACAAGTAAGGCCTTTGATAGTGTTTTAAAGAGACTCCACCTCTTTGTCTGAGCAAGGGTGAGCATGGATGGCGACATGCAGGCGCACACTCACCGCTAAGTTGTTGCACACTCGCTCGATAACTTGTGAGGACACAAACGGATACAAAGATATTCACATCCAGAAGTTTTGATATTGTCAAGTTAGCAGAGAACAGCAAAGTGAGGCTATCTCTTAACTCTACATGGCAAGCCTTCCTGCATTATTGCAGTTGATGACTACAGGAGAAACAACAACATGCTGATTACGTGAAAATATGAGGGGAAATTCTGCTTTATGTTTTACCAACATCTACGTATCTGTAAATTAGTACATGTGACTCTGGTCTACATTCTGAAAAAACCATTTAGTGTCCTCTGCAGGAGGCAAAAAGATGGGTTGACATGGGAAGTCTTCTACTACAAAGTGATACAATACGTTTATATTAATCTTTTTTTAATATGTCTTTGATCATTTTACATATACTAATGAGATTGACAAAAAAGGGAGAATAAGAAAATATTCTCTTAACAAGGGTGAGTAAGGTAAAAATGTGTTTAAGTATGTCTAAATTGGACACAGACTTCATCAATGTCCCAAAATTATATGGTATGATGTTTAATAGCATAAATGCACTAAAATGCATTAAACACAAACTGAAAGTTAATTTAAAAATAGTAAAATTACAATAAATATTACAATGTAAAATAAATATGACAATATAATAACAAATGGGCTACCACTGACACAATTTGCAATTCAAAACAATATTATTTGTTCATTTGTGAAGACATGGAAAAATTAGAAATTATTTTGAGTAATTATTATATATATTTTACAAAAAGCTAGAATGCTATCTCAGAGACCCTCCTTCTCCTCCATACAAATGTTACAAAACATACCATGAATGGGCCAACAGGGATCACATCTACAAGAGCCCTCAATTATTCCTGAAATTATTACCTTCTGTGTTCATTGTGAGGAAAGCTGCAGGATTTATGTCACTGTCAGGCCTCACCAGCATGAGTATGACACAGCAGAGAAGTTTGTTTTTTCCCAGATCTCTTAAAATATTGTTAAACCACCAAACAACGTGGAAGAATTTGTACCATTTACTAATTAGCTAAACAAAAACCAATTTAAACAGAATAATAGATGGCTTTTTTTTTTTATTAAATAACTAATTAAAAACAACCAAATTAAAATAAAACAAGTCTGACTAAAACACAATGAGCATGTGTGAAATTTTGTGTGAGCAAATATTTTAGTATGTGGGTTTTCTCTTTGTGTTTGCTAACCACCAAATGCCAGTATTAAAAAAATAATGTTGGCAATAGTCTCAACCAAATTTTTGCCACTCACAAGTCTCATAAAAGGTATAAATATATTCCCAAAAAACTATGAAACAACACTAAACAATGAAAATTAACACGAGTGGAAAACAAATCTATTTAAAGTTTGTCCTGAAAAAAAGAGAACAAAAAACATTGGCATGTTGGTAAGCAGAAAAGGTTTGAGACAATACATTAAGAAAAAGAATAAAAGAGCATTATTAGGTAAATGTAGGACTTGGGTAATGCCTAAAACAATGTCTAGCCAATAATAAAAGTAAATACTGCGCACAGTACATTGTAATAACTATACAGCACAGCAGTGGACGTTTCATAATTTGAGATTATTTTGCAGCCACAGGACTTGGAACCTTTCAGTTACTGAAAGGACTCCTTCAAATATAAAGAAAAAAAAGTTTAAGCAAAAGTGGACCATGCAGTTTGACATGGAGCCAATAGCCAAAAAAGAAGATATTTAAGGTGCCTCATTGGCCTCACAGACACACAGGATCTTAAGAGAGCCTCACATACTACACATAAATAATGAGCTCAGTAAGTCATAGCAACTCTGTTAAGAAAACAGAATGTCTTCACAGCAATATAGAAAACTATTACCTAAAGCTGCCATTGCTAAAATTGTTTCTGCATGTTAATGACTTATGGGACAACTTATCTTTCCCTCACAGTTCTTTGTGTTTGTTAAAAAATGGTACCAATTAGTGTGACAACTGATTGCCATTGTTTTGGCTTATATAAACATTTGAACATGCTTCCTAAACAAAAGCCATTGAATTAAACCTGGAAAGGAACCAAGACTAGCTCTTGATAATACCTAAAATAATTGTCTTCCGCACAAAGCTTAATGGCAGACTAATAAAATAGTAGGAGCAGAAGATGAATAGACACCCCTGTGGCTCACACCTTGTAGGTATTTTGAATTCTATTAAATTGGCAAGACTACATGTTTAAAATAATAACATTTACTTTACAATACCAATATTGGCTTCAAAAATCAATATCTTATTGTGCTTAAATATCACTGGAATTATAGGTGCAATGTTGTGGTAATAGATAGAGAATAGAAAAATGAAACAAATCTGAGAAGGGCATGCCATTCATTTAGATCAAATATTTTATTTGAAATGCCTTTTTTTTTTCTTTATTAAGGAAGTAGCTGGTTTTTTTTTTTTGTTACTTTTGGCTCCATGACAAAGAAAGTAGCGCCTGGTAAAGATATACAAAATGCAAGTATAGAAAATGATTTTTCACTAAAGCCATTAGTGGAATGCTTGTTTTTTGCTTTATTATGAAACAAAGGTGTACTTTGCAAATTTGCCTTGTATTTTTGTGAGGAGGGTAAGAAAAGCAAGATTTATGTTATGCTTAATTGCGCAATCTAAGCATCCTTCATGAGCTCAATCAGGGTAACTAAGGCACTGAAGGCTCATATCTCTCTACTCCCACAAAGAAAGTCTATTAGTGTTCAAAGAATACTCAACACATCAAGCTGGAGAGAAAAAAAAAATAATTGCTTGAGGGATACATATGACATGAATTAGTGGACCTTGAAAAAAGACATAAAATGTTGGAGTGGAGTGATGATTGTATCATCTTTGAGTTGATAGAGTCGAGTCTAAAGGTGAGAACAGAATGACAAGGAAGTATACAGCAGAATTGTGAAGGCCCCTGTCGTGCTGTCTATGGCCTTATTGGATGAGCCACTCTCAAGGTACTCGCTCTCCATTCAGAGCATGAATCAATGGCTCCTGATTAGATTTCAGGGGGTTACTATGCTGTTTTTGTTTGTTGTGACATCTTCCCTTGCTCTGTGAGGTCTCTGTGCTCCTGCCTGACAAAGGCACCACCTCTTCTGATAGAGGAAGAGAGAAATGGGAAGACAGGAACTGGGGGAGGGGGATCATTGAAAAGGACCGCCAAGGCTGAATCTTCTCGTTTTGTTGCGTTTTCTTGTTACTCCTGCATGCAGGCATCGATGTGCTTGTGTTTTCGCTTGCCACTCTTCAGCTCTATAAAACAGCTGTCTTGAACTACTCACACAACCTCCCTTAAAAAAGCTGTGTCTTAAAATTGATTATCTCTATCTCTTTTTTTTTCTAATTCCTTCTAAAGCTGTTTCTTACACTATTTGTCTTCATTTTTTGTTCCTTGCACTATATTCATTGGAGGAACTGGAGGAAAAGAAAAACATGAAAGATAAAAAAGGGTTGTAAGTGGAGAAGCCTGTCAAGTTCCAAGATATCTATTATTCTAGAGCATGCAGGTCAAAATGACATGCTGTCATGTCTTATCTTGGACAGCAATTTTACAAACTTTATGCATTTGACCACTCTTAGGATGATCATACTTTTCATTGAATGTAAACTATTCACTAAGAGATATTTATTGTGAGAAACATTTTTAATCTGGAAAGAATGAAAGTCCTAAAGAATTCAAGCTCATCTTAACAGACACAAGTAAAACCCTTTAGTGTTGAGGAGCTGAAAGAATCAGATAAGCTTTACATTTAAACAGGGCGAAAGCATCCATCTTAATAATAAATACGTCTTGCTAAAAGGATACTTGAACTGCTGAATTCAAATTTAATTGGGGCTGTGTGCTAAACAATTCATTCTTTTCCCAAGGAATACAAGGCACACTGGACAAGCCAAAGTAAATGGAGAAAAAAAAAAAAAAAAAGATGAGGGAAACACGCAAGAGTGCTGCACCAGCCGGTGCCACCATGCCACAAGCTCCGACCGCACAACACACTCAGGGCATGATGTCATCTGCCACATTATCACCTTGGTAACCAGCCTAGGTGATTGGATTATGGGCTGGCAAAATAACAAGATGTAGATAAACAGGGTAAAAAAAAAAAAGTAAAGGATTATATCTGTTAGTGGTGTTGTTATTTTCATTGTGGTTGGGTTTCAAAGGCAGACACTAAAGAGGAACGTTTAACGCCGGTCCCTCCTGTTTTTATCGGCTCGTCCCCCCTCTTGTTCTCTTCCCGTTCTTGTTTGTCTGTAGGTATTTCTGTTGGAGGCGTTGCCTTAGATCTGTGCCGTTTAATGCTGACTGCTGCAAATATTTTGAGGCCGACTACAAAAGCAAGCCGGCGGTAAACTTTTCTTCCTAAAGGAGAAAGAGAGGAGCGTTGTTTGGGATAGCTTCTCTCCGCGGAAGCTCCTCTTTTACACAGGCTGAACTGACAATGCCCCCTACCCTCTTCTGTCTCTGAAAGGTCTCTAATCACATATATGTAACCGCAAAGAAACCATGATTTTTTGTGTATGTGAAAACATAAATTACTAGATATAAGTAAACTAAAACATGAGAGCTTTATGTTTTATTAGTGATTATAGTTGATTTCTTAAGATCGGGATACCTTCCTGTCCTGTGCCTCAACAACAGCAGTCTTGCTTGGTTTCAGTGGCAGTTGCCTCGCCGTTTCACCCATCAGCCCTCTCAGGGTTTAAGGCAGCTCCTCTCCATTGTCGATTTGCCTCTGGGTTCCACATTGCTGAGGTGGCAGATTGTGGCAGAGAGATGCCTCTGTCAGGAACGGGCTTATCTTCTTGTGCTAGCCACCCTCTTATACATAAAATATCAAACATCTGAGGGACAATATGCTGACCTGCTGTGACCTCCACACAAGTATACACACAAAAAGAGGGACACACTCGCCCATTTAAAACAAAGACGCACGCATACACATCCTGGAAAACAGACACACACATGGATGAATTCTGGCATACGGTGACACACGCACACACACACGAGCGCTTAAAGAGCTCAAGTCAGCTCACATCCCCCACTCGTACGTGCCTTGACTTTTTTCTATCACTGCCGTATCGCTCAAATGATGTATTTGCGACATCTGGCGGCACTCACTATATTCATGCCCAGTGAGATACAAGCAAAAGGAAAGAAAAGAGCGGGTAAAGGTGTCATTGCTGCCTGAGAAGGCAGAGCGACTGAGGGACAGCCAGCGGAAAGAGTGGGCTAAAGTGATGGAAGGAGTGGGTAATCAGGGGCAGGTAGACGGAAAGATTCCCTGGGTAATGTACCACAAGGACTTCAAACTGCACAGCAAAAAGCTTGGGTACCCCCTAGTGGGCACCAAGTGGCAATCTGGTCGTTTTGGCATTGTGGGGGTGCTGGGCTGGGCTGCCGTGAATCCATTACGGTTAGAGGTCAGCCTTCTTGAGTTGCAGTGACATCATGACAAAAGGACACTCCCAGAGCCCCTAGAAACACAAGCTGATCCATTCTGCTGAGCTAAGGCACCAGGCCCCTCTTTTCCCACACATTCACACCCTGTGTCAGACAGCCAGAGAGGCAGCAAAGGAGAGACCAGAGGGGTGAATATGAAGGCCTCACCCCCAAGCCCCCACCCTTTCAACCTCATCTCTCTCTTTCTCTTTCACTTTTCATTCAGAAGATAAAATAAAAGAGATGGCTTAATTCTGCCTAATTATCGAGCCTAACCCCCTCTTTTCTCCCTCCACCTCTTTCTTCTCCTTCACCCTATATCTCAGTGTGTGGATCATAATTAGCTGACACCAACTGTATCTTTTACACAGACATACTCTTCGCTTATGTGTAAAAATTAAATGTATTTACATGTATTTACATACATTTGTTCCCCTAGGAAGATCTTGAACTTACCCAAAACTAAGTAATTTGCAACAATCAAAACTACGACATAAATTTACAAAACTGGTCAAATATTTGTCAAATATGGAACGAAACTTTGAGTGCATCGATAAACTGTTTCTTCATCAATCAAACTGTTAGTTAAATAATAAATACAGTTGCTGAGTTACCTAATTATACTGCAAAGTGTGCAAGAGAATGCTCTTTACATATACAGAAATCACATTCATTATGTTTAGTGTGGTAAAAGATCAAATTGGTTGCATGACTAAAAGTGAGGAAACTGTGACAATCTCAGCAATGTTTTTATCTATACTTTAATTCCCTTCACAATTTTTTGGAAGTAAAAAAAAAAAGTTGTTTTTGTGTCTTTTTCTTCCTGACTGACACTGGAGATGACGGTTTTCTTTATACCCCTTTTCTTTCCTTTTTTGGAGAGTTTCACCGTCTTTATAATAAATTGCATGAGGGAAGGATGTTCGCCTCAGGACCCACCTGTCCAGTTGTTTTGACAGCTCCATTTGTGGTGTCGCTCTCTGATCCTCCTTGTCACTGACAAACAACACCCCCAGAACATATATTTGCCCCCAAACCCAAAATAAATAAATAAGTAGAAAACTGTGCAACACTGAAGCAAGCTGGTCGGCTTTTTATGATACATCTGCCTTGAGCCCACTCACCTTCACCGCCTTTACGCCCCTGCTACTGCAGTGATACACAATGAAATGCTCTAAAGGCTGATGCCTTTATAAATGATCTCACATATTCACATCTATACACACCTAAAAAAACGCAACAGCACATTCATCTTTACCAAACAATGTTAGAAAAATCATATTTAACACACATTATGAAATGGATATTGTTGCATGGCTGAGAGCCTCAAATAGATTAGATTTAGGGCTGAAGTAGCATACAAGTTAGACTGTAATACAAAAATAAAGTGTCCACATGGAAGACTAAGATAAGAAGATTGATAATGATTTGAAATGGCAGGTCAAAGATGCTGAGATAACAGACATATTAGGAAATGCTCTTCCTGATCATGAAAGGGAGGGACAGGTCGTGCCCTTTGTATTAGTGGTAGTCTGTTGTAGCTCTGAACATGGTTTTTTTTTTTTTTTTTTTTTTTTAAATTTTTTTTTTTATTCACCCTGTCTAACCGAGCTTTATTCTGTTAAAGCAATACGTTCTAAGACACATTTCTAAACTACTTTTGTTACTGAGCTGATAAAATATTTGCTAATGGCCATTTAGTTACTTCTTGACATCTTTCAGCATTAATAATCAAAACAACTATGAAATGCTTTAATTAAAATTTTTACTCAAGAAATGTGTTGGCCTTCACAATTTTATTTTGTTTTGTTTGTTTGACTAAACTCACCAAAAGCAGTTCAGCAAACCAGAATTTCCGTGTCCTACCAGCGAGTGTTGCATGTCTACTATCTGCTGCTGCCAAACCATATTGTTTTTAGATTCATATAATGAATTGTAATGCATCTTTTCTGTTTGACGATGACACTGCTTTGGATTTTTAATTTAAGACAAATGTTCTAAGAAGTTGGAACATCAATTAATAAAACACATTTTATAGTCAACGTCCTCCTCCAACTGTGAAAAAAAAATTGTAAACCATTGACTGTATAGAAGAACTGGACTGAGTGAGTGTGATGTCAGTTCCAACCAAATCAATTCAGTTGCCATTTTTTTCACAATACAGATATTGCCATGTTGGAGCCAGGCGACATCAGTAAGCAGTGAGTGGTCCAAATCAAGTCATCGTTTCTTTGGGAACTACTCTAACCAATCAGGAGTGAGCTTATGGGAAGTCCACACCTCTACCACTTGAAAGTGGGCAAGGGACAATCTGTGAAACAAATATTTCAAACATTCGACACGAGACCATGTATTTTTATTGAGGCACCTGATTGGCCAGTTTAGACTTGAATAAGTTGCCCCACAGAAAAAATAAAATAAAATAAGGATTATCAAGAACATGATAACACATTTAGCAAAACAAGAATGGTTATTCTTAAAATATAATGACTGAGTAATAGCTGTTTTTTTTTTTTCTCTTTAGAACTCTATGTGATTTTAGGTTCTTGGAACCAGTGGGTACTACCTATTTGGAATACCAGGAGGGAGGGAGGAGGGGGGAGGGGGTCTCTCAGTCCAGTTCTTTTTGTATACAGTCAACGTTGTAAACATGTAATGTCATATAAAAGTCACTTAGATAATCCTAACCTCCTTTTCCCATTTATTATTCAAGGAAATCTGAAACCAAAATTAAGAAAGCTATGATGATAGGTCAGAATAAACATCTACAATAGAATACAAAGCCATCCGAAATCTGGCAAAAATCTGTGTTTTTAAATAGCATGAGTTCCTTGACAAGACAAAACTGCCAATACTTCCCAATTACGAATGTGAGAGGAAGATATCTTTTAGTAATTGTGGGTCATAGCCAGTTTTTTATTCACTGTTTATGTGTTTAGGCTGAGCTTTCGCAAAACTATATTAAAAAAAATGCCAGCTTAGTGATGGAGGGGAATGGTGAACCTTTGGCCTGAAAAAACATTGAAACTACTAACCCAGTAGCAGTAACCAAGAAGTTGGAAATAAACAACAAAATAAAACAATAATTTTGTTATTTAAGTCTATAACTATAAAAATGGTCTACTGTCTTTTACATAGGTATGTACCTTATATACCAATGAACATAGACCTTTAAAGACAATGAAAATCATTTGTTTGTTTGTTTTTTTTTGCTTTTTTACAAGTTCTTGTTGCATTTTTCTCATGATGTAAGACATCATAACAGTTGGTTTAAAACTGTGTTTCAGAGTATTTCTTTATTCAAATGATGATGGATCAGGAACAAACAAAAACCAGCGGTTTGAAAAAGATTGAGTTTGTGACGCAGCAACTGTTATGGGAAGGCCAAAGTCTTCCTGCTCCGCTCCAATTCTAAATCCTCCACTTGCAGACAAATAGATCCATTAATATCTTCATTTTCCTTATTTGAGCTGGCATCTGGCTCAAAACTGTATGGCCGGGTAATTCCAATATTGCTTAGCGCTTTAATGCTACGCTAATGTTAGCTTGGGGTTGTGAGGGTCTGTAGGATAGCGGGAGAGCCTGTAAACATGGGAATGCTGGGATATCAATGTGAGTTACTTACACACTAACAGTCACCACCCAGAGGCCAATTTCTAATGAGCTTCTGCTACGATGCAGAAAGTACGTCTTAAAAAACGACACAGGCTTTTTGTTTTTTGCAAAAAACTTGCTTAACCATAATTAAAGGTTCACTTGTAGTGACTTTACAGTAGAAAAACAAATAGTTGGAGTGGGACTAGGTGGAGAAAGCACATCATAGATCCAGTTGCGTCGCCCGGATTGGCGTTACCGGGGCCTCACCCTGGAGCCAGGCCTGGGGTTGGGGCTCGCAGGCGAGCGCCTGGTGGCCGGGGCTCCTCCCACGGGCCCCGGTCGGGTAAAACCCGAACGATCAACGTGGGATCACTCCCCAGTGGGCCCACCACCTGCAGGAGAGCTCAGAAGGGGCCGGTGCGATGTGGTTTGGGTGGCAGTCGAGGGCGAGTGCCTCGGCGGCCTAAACCCCGGTCATGGAACTTGGCTTTTGGGACATGGAATGTCACCTCTTTGGGAGGGAAGGAGCCTGAGCTTGTGCGGGAGGTTGAGAGGTACCGGCTAGATATAGTTGGGCTCACCTCTACGCACAGTCTGGGCTCTGAAACTCAGTCTCTCGAGAGGGGTTGGACTCTCTACCATTCTGGAGTTGCACATGGTGAGAGGCGGCGGGCTGGGGTGGGCTTACTTGTGAGCCCCCAGCTTAGCCGCCAAGTGTTGGAGTTCACCCCGGTGGATGAGAGAGTTGCGTCCCTCCGCCTTCGGGTGGGGGACAGGTCTCTGACTGTGGTTTCGGCTTATGGGCCGAACAGCAGTTCAGAGTACCCAGCTTTCTTGGTGTCTCTCGGAGGGGTACTGGAAAGTGCCCCAACGGGGGACTCCATTGTCCTCCTGGGTGACTTCAATGCCCACGTGGGCAACGACAGTAGCACCTGGAGGGGGGTGATTGGTAGGAACGGCTTCCCTGATCTGAACCCGAGCGGTGTTTTGTTGTTGGACTTCTGTGCTAGTCATAGTTTGTCCATAACAAACACCATGTTTGAGCACAAGGGTGTCCATCAATACACGTGGCATCAGGACACCCTCGGCAGGAGATCAATGATCGACTTTGTAGTCGTTTCAGGAGACCTTCGGCCGTGTGTCTTGGACACTCGGGTAAAGAGAGGGGCAGAGCTGTCCACTGATCACTACCTGGTGGTGAGTTGGATTCGATGGCGGGGAAGGAGGCCGGAAAGACTCGGCAGACCCAAACGTAGTGTGAGGGTCTGCTGGGAACTTCTGGCTGAGCCCTCCGTCAGGGAAGTCTTTAACTCCCACATCCGGGAGAACTTCAAACAGGTACCAAGGGAGGCTGGTAACATTGAGTCTGAATGGACCATGTTCTCCACCTCCATTGTCTCTGCTGCTGTTCGGAGCTGTGGTCGCAAGGTCTCTGGTGCCTGTCGTGGCGGCAACCCCCGAACCCGTTGGTGGACACCGGAAGTAAGGGAAGCCGTCAAGCTGAAGAAGGAGTCCTATCAGGTCTGGCTGACTTGTGGGACTCCAGAGGCAGCTGACAGGTATCGGCAGTCTAAGCGAGCTGCGGCTCAGGCTGTAGTAGAGGCAAAAACTCGGTCCTGGGAGGAGTTCGGTGAGGCCATGGAGAAGGACTATCGGTTGGCCTCGAAGAGGTTCTGGCAAACCGTCCGGCGCCTCAGAAAGGGGAAGCAGCTTTCTGCAGGCACCATTTTCAGTGCACGTGGGGAGCTGCTGACTTCGACTGGGGTCATTGTCGGGCGGTGGAAGGAATACTTTGAGGATCTCCTCAATCCTGCTGACACGCCTTCTCTTGAGGAAGCAGAGGCTGAGAGCCCTGGGGTGGGGCTGTCCATTACCCAAGCTGAAGTCACAGAGGTAGTTAACAAGCTCCTCTGTGGCAAGGCACCGGGAGTGGATGAGGTCCGCCCTGAGTACCTCAAGTCTCTGGATGCTGTGGGAGTGTCTTGGTTAACGCGTCTCTGCAGCATCGCGTGGCAGTCAGGAACAGTACCACTGGACTGGCAGACAGGGGTGGTGGTTCCCCTTTTCAAGAAGGGGGACCGGAGGGTGTGTTCCAACTACCGGGGAATCACACTCCTCAGCCTCCCTGGGAAAGTCTATGCCAGGGTACTGGAGAGGAGAGTCCGGCCGATAGTCGAACCTCAGATCCAAGAACAACAATGCGGTTTCCGCCCTGGTCGTGGAACTGTGGATCAGCTCTACACCCTGTCCAGGGTGCTGGAGGGTTCGTGGGAGTTCGCTCATCCTGTCCACATGTGTTTTGTGGATTTGGAGAAGGCGTTCGACCGTGTGCCCCGTGGTGTCCTGTGGAGGGTACTTTGGGAGTATGGGGTCCGGGGAGCCTTACTCAGGGCTGTCCGGTCTCTGTATGACCAGAGCAGGAGCTTGGTCCGCATAGCTGGCAGTAAGTCAGACCTGTTCCCAGTGCATGTTGGACTCCGGCAGGGCTGCCCTTTGTCACCGGTTCTTTTCATAGTTTTTATGGACAGAATTTCTAGGTGCAGCCAAGGTCCGGAGGGGGTCTGGTTCGGGAACCACAGGATTTCCTCTCTGCTCTTTGCAGATGATGTTGTCCTGTTGGCTTCATCGAACCAGGACCTCCAGTATGCATTGGAACGGTTTGCAGCCAAGTGTGAAGCGGCTGGGATGAGGGTCAGCACCGCTAAGTCTGAGGCCATGGTTCTCGACCGGAGAAAGGTAGTTTGCCCTCTCTGGGTGGGTGGAGTGCTCCTTCCCCAAGTGGAGGAGTTTAAGTATCTTGGGGTCTTGTTCACGAGTGAGGGAAGATCGGAGCGTGAGATCGACAGGCGGATTGGTGCTGCGTCCACCGTTATGCGGTCGCTGTACCGGTCCGTCGTGGTGAAGAGAGAGCTAAGCCAGAAAGCAAGGCTCTCAATTTACCGGTCGATCTACGCCCCAATACTCACCTATGGTCATGAGCTCTGGGTCATGACCGAAAGAACGAGGTCCCGGATCCAGGCGGCTGAAATGAGCTTCCTCCGTAGGGTGGCTGGGCGCTCACTTAGAGATAGGGTGAGAAGCTCGGTTACCCGGGAGGAACTCGGAGTAGAGCCGCTTCTCCTCCAAATCGAGAGGAGCCAGTTGAGGTGGCTCGGGCATTTAGTTCGGATGCCCCCTGGACGCCTCCCTAGGGAGGTGTTCCAGGCATGTCCCACTGGGAGGAGGCCCCGGGGAAGACCCAGGACACGCTGGAGAGACTACGTCTCTCGGCTGGCCTGGGAACGACTCGGGGTCCCCCCAGAGGAGCTGGAGGAAGTGGCTGGGGAGCGGGAAGTCTGGGCATCTTTACTTAGACTGCTGCCCCCGCGACCCGGTCCCGGATAAGCGGAAGAAAATGGATGGATGGATGGATGGGACTAGGTGGAGAACCTCTTTAAAATGCTTTTGATTTTAGGCGGCTCCAAGACTACTGCTAGCATTTTAGTCTTTCCAGCAGGAATGTGAGCAACACACTACACATCCAACACATTCAATAAGGAAAAGACAAGACAGACAAAAAAAAAAAAGAAAAAAACCACGATTTTGATTTTCTCTTTAGCATTTTTTTTAAAAAGTATATTAGTATGTGCATGTGAAGAAGCTATCACTTTGATCCGACATTTCTCAATTGCCACAGAGAAAAACAGACCAAGCATTACTGCCTTGCAGTTTTCTGTCCCAGTGCTTTGCTGATCTGTAGTTTCTCATATTCTGTAATGTTAGCGTGTTTCCTAGAAATAATACAGGGCTGATTTGGTGTTTTAATACTCTCTAAACCACACATATGCTTCCACCACCATGAACTATTTCCATATCTATATTGTCAGCATTATTGTTTTACGATGGACATTGCAACAAGCTAGTGGAACTGCCACTAATGTTTAGAGTAAGATGTTACGGTTTACTGCTTAATGCTATGATTAGTTGTAAGATATAAAATACTTGGATTTTTATTACAATTCCTGAAGACTTTTTACCATGTTTACATACCTTCAACGTGTGGTGTGTGTCTGCTTTCAAAAGTTTCTCCAAGCTGAAAACTTTTCTGCTTCCTGGTGTGTGAGTACCCCACTTTTTTTGTTTTTGTTTACCAGTCCTTATACTCGTGTTGTGGTTGTGGCCCATGTAACCAATCAGATGGCACCATGGGAAAAAAGCTATAACGGAGATGCTACAGTAGAGATGTTGCTGAGCTGAAATTCCAAAGTTTTAAATAGTCCTCAAACTGGCTCACTGGATTAATAAAAAAGGCAGATATCAAAATACACTGAAATGACAAATATTGGCTAATTTATCAGTTGACCCTAAGGAGGTATGTGCACATTAAAGTTAGAGTAATAACACAATGCATTCAGAGACCTTGAGAATAGTGAAGAGCAATGAAAAAGCCTACCACCCAGAGAAAATAAGGACTTTTTGTAAATGCCTTGAATGAGGAAAGCCTATGTCATGTAGGTGAGGGAGGCTGATTGATTGTGAGCTGAAGCCACAGGGCTATACTTGGAATTGGTGAGGGCAAAGATCTTATACACACATGCATATAAACACATGTCTAGATTCTAACCAAATACACCCCTCTTTCACTGAAATACAAAAACAAAACACAAAACCCCTTGTAGTTTTTGAGCAGCTCTTCATCATCATAAAGACTAACTCAAGATGAATAGAAGACAGATTACAAAACCAATGGAATGATATAAGACCAGACAGGATGAGACGGGATTGGAAGCCTCAGTAGCAATATAAATGTCCACTCCTATGATTGTCATTGGCATTCTTTTAGACTGGCATATCTAAGCACAATACGTCAAATACCGATCATGGTTTAGTCTGATGCAAAGGGTAGAGCTGTAATGTCAGGGGTGGAAGAACATCTAAAAAAGACACTTCCAGAAAGTCGCTGCCCTCAGTCCAGACAATCCATCAAAATCACTAAATGTCTCCAGTAGCAAATTTAATCAAAAAGGATTGTCCCTAAGATTCTAAACAAGAAGGAGCTACAGAGGAAACAACTCATTTATATTTACACAACATAAAAGTAGAAGAATCTCTTCCCTCAGACCTGTTTTACCTTAGGAAAAAAGAATATCTCGTGACTTTAGCTTTTTGTTTCACAACCTAGCATGTTTAAGCCATTTAGAACATATTTGCAAGGGATAGCAGTAAGGCTGCAACTATTGCTTTTTCTTTTTTGTTGGTTGTCAAACAATCGACCAATTGCTGTTTCATTAATAAATTGTTTTACATTAAAGCACCCATTTGAATGAATTCCATCTACCACAGGAAATCCATCTATCACAATGGTTTGAATTTTGCAGCAGAAAAGGATATGCAGTAAAACAACTTAGTTTAAGCCTTAGTCACATGCACCCAAGCGGGCATTGACCGGTGCTGTGGGTTTTTAGGTTGTTTGAGCCCATAGAGGGCTGTAGACAGGGAATGCAAGTATGTCTCATGCAGCCACCTTAAGGGACATCATGAAAATAAAACATATGATTGTCGTGAGTGTGGTAAATGTATCATGAAACATTTGTAAGAATACAGCAAGTTACATGAATTTATGACATATAGAGACTGCTGTCATATGATGCCCTTACTCCATACTCCACTGTAGCCTTTAATAAGGTGTGTGCACTGGCCCCTTACTGACCGCGTGCAAATGATTTATGCACAGGATGTTCACATGATACGCTAAGTGCCAGTAAGGTGCCCATAGGCAGTGGTGGGTAAATTACTTTTAAAAAGCAATTGATTGCTTTACTTTAGCAACTGGATGAAACTGTAATTAAATTACTATCCTCATTCCCCAATTTAAAAAGTAAGTAATTACTTATTACTTTACTTTATTTTTTTCCAGGCACATACAAATTCTCAGATTTTCAATACATCTACCACAAACAAGATACCCTTGTAAAATCCACAAAATGAAAACAGAGGCTTCACAAGAGCAATAAGGTTTTTAAGCACCACCTCATTAATTTCACTACATGATCATGTGAAAAAGTACATTGTATTGTAGCCTACATAATGTATAGACAGGTTGCTCATTGGTACATGGGCAGTGGAAAGCAGTTATTCTCCAGGACATAACTGGCTGAAAAACATAACTAAAATGTTTTTGCCTTTGGAAACAAATTGGAAATAAGTCGAAAATCTCTAGTTGCCGAATGCCCCTATGAATTCGTCCATGTCCATATTTCAGCCTTTTTCATCTTTGACCAGTTTCTTACTCTGCATTAGTGCCCCCGTAACTTCATTACTTTTTTTATTAGTATCTGTTTTGTTTCATTTAACCAAGAGACAATGTCAGAGCAAACTGTTTATTTGTTTTTTAGTCACCTATGGTTTCACTGCACTAAAATGTGAGTAACAAAGTAATGATGGTCTAGTAAAAGACCCTTGTCACCTGTAAGCAGACAACATGGCAACATTGTTACCAGTTTGTAAAGTATGTAAACTTCTGGTTCACAGGTATAGACTGGCAAAGCGGAGAATGGAGCGCTGTTTTAAGCAAGTTACGCAAATAATCAAAGGTAACCTAACCAATTGTAATAGAAAGTTGAATATTTTTCATCAATGTCCTACCTAATGGAATTTGTATCCCTCTCTTATATTTTCACAAATCAAAATACAAACGTAAGTAATTGTGCCTGCAGAATAAAGCTGCCTCCTCAAATTCATACGGACGATATTAAATGAGTCGTGGATCGTTTCTCTCTTGCAACCTGATCAAAGTTAGACAAAGGTTACAAGTACTTCATTGAATGCTACTTGCTTGATTATGAAGGTAATTAAGATTTTTATTTGACCTATCAATGTCAACACACATAATTATTTAATAAAAAAAATTAACGTGTTAATATATATTAACGCTGATTAATGTGTCGCTTTACCCCCCCCCCCCCCCACACACACACACACATATATATATATAAATATATATATATATATATTTATATATATTTATATATACATATAAATATATACATACATATATATATATAAATAAAGCAAATGCTTGCTTTTGCCCACATTGTAAGAGAAAAGTTTGTTTTGACGAAGCCTGTGCATATAGAACATTGTGACTAGAACTTCTTAGAACACCCAGCAGCCAATCAGATTTGAGTATTCTTCCGGACCATTTACAGTGCAGAAACACAATATATATTTCTCATGGTTGTATATCAGCACCTTTGTTTTCTTGGAGTAATACTGAAGAAATAAAAGTCTTCACAGTTCTGTTTATCTTACTGCTGATGTGTTTTGTGCACACAAATTCAACTTCTTTGTTAACACTTTATACATTTAAACATTTCAGACAATAAAAATGAAGGGAAACATTTTCTCTCTGGACTTTTTTAGTTCGAAAGCCGCATATTTTCGTTTAAATTTTGACTCGAAAAAACTTTGTGATTAATCGTGTATAATCACAACCCAAAAGTGTGACTGACAACACTAACTTTTATTCTTCTAACCTATGCTAACGCTAACAATAGCTTTTCACAATGGGTATGAGATGTAAATCTGCAAAAGATCTTTTCTGCACAGTTAAATTGCTTACATTTTCGTGTTCACAAAACTGCTGAAAACAGAGTAAAAGTAAGACAATTTAAGCGTTTCTTACATTAAAGTAAAACTAATTACTGTTGCATTGTTGTGTTAAAGTAAAGTAAGTAAACAAGGATTAAATGAATTTGACACCTTAAAAAATATATATAGCCTATCCATCGAAAGAAGTGAGTATTCGCACGCAATTAAAAAAATTGTGCAGCCAGTGCTGAACTTTTTTCTTGGCTGCACTTATTTAAAAAGCTGAAAATACTTATGTGGGTTAATAGCCGCACTTAAAATATTTGCTGCCTCACTTGACAAACATTCCTGTTTTTACAATTACCCCTGGAGATACCTTATAAAATAACAAACACCCCTCATTACAACAACTACATTTAGCATTAGACACAATTAAAATGCATGCAGACATACAGCAATGTGCATCTTGGCCGCTCGTATTGCATGTGGCCAACATGAATTTTCATCAGTTTTTGTACTTGGTCGAACTCAAAGTATGTGTGAATAACATCAGCCAAAATACAAACCGTTAGAATAATATCTGATCAAATGAAAAATTGATCATTTCAATAGAACATCAAATATTGGAGAATTATTAAAATTTGTATTTTGATTTGTGAACAATATAAATGATATCAATACAGTTTGGTAGGACATTTATCAAAATTATTGTACAAATGTTCGTTAAGATTTGTAAGGTTACCTTTTATTATTTATGTAAAACTGTTGTTTGTTACCAGCAACACTGCCCATACGACATCCATACAAGCTACCCTCTGATTGCCTAATTTCCTAACTTAAAACAATCAAGCTACGCGCAAAGCATGCCCAAAGAGCACACACTTATCACTTGAACTGCACTAATGGGTTCAGGGGGATTAAACAATGAAAAATTTGTATGACATTCCTGCATCTCGAACACTTCTCCCTAATTATCCTTGCATGTTGTTTAAGTGTTTACTAAAACATTATCCCCCAGCATGCCCATGACAAAAACATTTATGAACATTTTTGCTTTGCGGGCTCACCGGGTTGTCTATGATTTTAAAATTCCCTGTAGGCCACCTGCATGCAGCACACAGATTTACCAATTTTTTACTCACAGACAACCTGTATCCACGCATGAGAACAATTGTGACCAAGACTTGAGCTGTAACAAGAAGAACCAAACCTAGATCCAACAGTTTGCCCAATCTGCTCAAATATGGATTTTTTCCTGATTTAGATATTTTTTCAAATTCTTCAGATGTATATTCTAAGTGTACTCTGACTGCAAATTTTCAGGATATGAAAATTTTAAAAGTTACTATAAAAAAAGAGTATTCTACATAAGCATTCGTAAAAATCTATTTTCTTTTGGACACATTTGAATAACTATCTAAAAGAGAGAGAAAAAGATAATTGGTTTATGGCCAGAAAACAGAGGGCCAGAGGGCATCCTTTCAGTATTTATCTAATTCCCTAGCTTTCTGCCTGTGAAATGTTTGTACACATTAAGCTTGTGCATCACATTCCCACGAGTGTTTGTTTATGAAAGTAACTCTGTAGGGTTTGCAGAAAACAACAAAAGAATAAACAGTGTTACAAATGCTTCAACACATCTAAATTGGCTTACAGGATCATCTGTCAGACAGTTACAACTTCAAAGAAATGCTGCTAACATTATGCTAATATTAGCATCCATCAATATTTTATTTAATTGGCAGAAGAGCCTTGAACCTAAATGACTGAAAAATGGTAGAGCTGAAAGTTGTGAACAAGTGAAAAATGATGACCTATTTTTTTTTACTTATCTAGTGCAACTTAGCTGCACCTGGGGTGTCCAAACTTTTTGTAAAGAAAGACAGATTTGTTGAGGTCAAAATGTGCGAGTGCTTCAGCCTTTATTATAATAACATTAAATTCAAATTAATGTAATTTTAAACCAAAGAAAACATTTTATAAAACTTTTTAGGAAAACGTTTGAAGAAAAAACTGTCATCAACATGAAATCTGAAACATGAAATGATATTCTATTTATTCAATGCTTACTGTAATATTCTGTATTTGTCAGGAAAATAACACAAATAATTATTTTTTTAGAAGAGAAAAACACTGTGGTTTGATCAAAGAAACAAATAATTCTGTTCTTCTTGTTTGGGCCATGATGCTCTGATGGTCAAGTGGCTTCAGGTGCTTGTCACAGCTTTACAGCTGTTTAAAAGTAATTTAGCCAACCACAATCAAGAAATCGTACACATAGTTTTTAGAATGTGCTGGGGGCTGCATAGCAATAGTTTTATCACAGAAGCCTACGGGCCAGGACAAATTTGAATCTTGGCCGCATTTGGTCCATGGCCCAGACTTTGGACATGACTGGGCTACACAAAATATAATTGCAGACAAAAGTGTACAAAAAAAAATGGTCACTGAGGGAAAAAAAAAAAACTTTAGTTCCAACCTGGCTTGCAACCACCCTGTGTTTTGTGCAGGGTTTACACAAATATATTAATTGAATACAATATTGCAGATGCAATAAAAAGAAAATGCACAAGATAATGCATCCGTAGTATAGTGTTTTGTGTCAAAGACATTTTATTTTTCTTATTATCAATTGGGATAAAAGTTTCCTGAGAACCTAGACAGCAGTTTGCTAAAACAAAAGAGCTTAAAAATACTTAACCTCTAATAAAAGATAAAATGAAAGAAAGAAAAGTACACACACACACACACACACACACACATATTTTTATATATATATATATATATATATATATATATAAATATATATATATACACATATTCTTTTATATATCTTTGCTTTATTAAACGAAAATGAAAACAAAAAAATATTGTTTATATCTTGAAAATAAATCAAATGTTGCTGTGTGATTTGCAGTTTTCAATCTTCTGGGCTTTCAATTCAAGAATTTTAACTACAAATAATTTCCTTTAGTTAAAAGATGTCAGTGACACATTTCAAGTCAGGTGAAACATGTCAAAATGTCCTGCTTGGACTCATAGTACAGCTACAACATAGTTTCAACTGATCACAACCCAGTGCTGTAACAGTGTCTTTCATCATGTGTGAGTGGACACACACTCATGCACAAAGGTGCGTACACACTCTTTCAAGATCAGCAAATGCTTTCAACCATCAACATCATAGAAGGCAGATAAGTGTGCCCTCTTTTTTTTTTTTTTTTGCAACAACCATCAGGGAGGTGAGAGGCCTTGTAGTCAACATGCTGAAAGACTTCTCAGTGATCAAAGACTCAGAAAAACATGACCCATGATGGTTTCTCTGAGAAGATAGCAGAGAGGGAAAAGCACAAGCAGGTATCTGGAGAATGAGCTGAGACAAACGTAGAGTAAAAGGCTACGAGGTGGGAAAAAAGTAGAAGGGTGCAAGCGCATGTTTGTTATTGGCAACACTGACAGCGTAATGTATTTAAAGTACAGGCTGACTTAAAGCTGGGCAGAACCCTTTATATCTAATATCTAAGAGTTTAGCTTTGATGTGCTTCATGAACTTGCTAAAACTTGATGAATAATGTTATGTCTAACCTGGTTTCAAATGTGAGCAATAATATGCTAAACTGACATTTTGTTGAGTTTACAGTCATTTTACTTCATGGTCAGACAAAAAACTTATTTTAAATAGATATCAACTGAACGTATCTGTAAAGCTTTGATATAGAAATGAGCATTTTCCCTTCTGGTCCAGGGGCGGAACTACAGGGGGGCAACGGGGGCAGCTGCTTTCCGAACACAAAAAATGTGCCCCCCATTTGCTCCCCAATTATTGGGTCAATATTAGTATCATTATTGACAAAGATTAAGAAACTATCAATACAAGCTTATTTGAGCAGTGCAGAAATAACAAAAGCAATATTTTTAAATGAATCTTTGAGTGCCTGAAATTATTTGCTACCATCAATATAACTCATCAATAATAAAACAGTTTGATTTTTTGTCATTTTTGATCCTTTCATTTGTATTGGCCTTGTGCTCTGCTGTTCTTATTTGCCACCTTTCCATTGTATTCTGCCCCTATATAAAATGTTCTTGCTTCACCATTGCACTTCAAAATTCAGGTGTGTATAGTAGCAAAGGTGTATCAAGGTGGAAAAGTGTCTTTAACTGAGAGCAACAGTATAATAGAGGTCTGTTTTCAGTTTGACTTTTTGCTCTGTTTGCACACCCAAAGTGTCATGGCAATATAGCTCTGTGTGCACCTTTAATGCCACAAGAGTAGCAGAGCAGAAGACATTATTTCAATTCTGCCACAGAACAACAAAACTTTATAATGGTGTTCCTGTCTGTGTGTGATTACTTGTTTGAAAGCACACAAGAAAAAAAGTAAGAAACAGAATAGTGTGGGGAAAAAAGGCAAATAAAGGGCAGAAACATGTCATCGAGGACTGCTGGACAATGGGAAGCAGCAGAGAGTACAAAGATCACAGTATTAAAAATACAAATCCAGGACCTTGGGCTCTCTTGTCATTTAAAGAGCCCCTAAAGTCAAGTGTCAACTATTATGTGCCATCAGTGGTGACACAAGGTCACAGAAGAGGACAGATGAGGTCAGCAAAGGTACTCGCCCTCTCTTTCAACATGCACTATACAGCAGTCCCAAAGAGCTTAAGAAGGACTAACTGTCAATGTGTAGAAAAAGTGCTATGCAATGATGTGAACATGCATTAAATTCTCTTGAAGGCTACTTTTGGTACAAATTAAACAGTGTCTGTGATGTGTAATTAGATCAGGGGAATCAATATTTAGACATTTTCAGCTAATCGTGAGGTATTTTACATAATATGTGACATTTGCATTAACAGGGGGAACATTCACAGATGTACCTCGTTTGCCCTGATTAAATTTCAAACAGGTACAAATAAAATACACGGGCAACATGCTGAAAATATAAAATGCTTCAGTTGTTTGCTGCTAAACCAGTTCTGTAATTACCTGAAGGATGTTGTAATTGTCCCATGTTCTACTCTTAATATTAGTCAACGCTTTAGCAGCTCTCCAAGTGAGATTGATTGGATAAATCAGTTGGAATTATGGAGAAACAGGAGTCCTGCCAATCAGCGATGTGTGTGTTTTCAGCCTATGACTGTAGATATGCCAGTGTGTATGCTTGTGTAGATGTTAAAAGTGTGTTATAATCTGTGTTTCTGTGTGTGCGTGTACGTGTGTGTGCATGTATATAGGGCAGACAGCTGGGCTTGTTCGAAAGGCTTACAGAGCATTCTGCCTGTTTGGGATGCAACAAGCACTCAGTTTATCTGAGCAGGGATCTAAAACCTCTGTCAACAGCCTAGGACAACTGGTGTAAACAGCCACTGAATCAACATTTGTTCATCCACATATCAATGGAGAACAGACTGGTATATTTAAGAGTTATGTGCTACTGGATTAAATATAAGAAAGACAACAAAAGGACAACTACATTGGTCACAAGTCAAAAAGGAGAATTGGTGTTTGAGTTACCCAACACATTTGGACTTGTACTGTGAGTGCAGGTGTAAAGTGGGACATGCCTATTAGATTCCAATGTGTGCACAAGTACAACAATATACTGCAGCGTTTGTGTGTCCATCAGCATGTCGGCATCGCAGCCTTTCACTAAATCCCAGATTAACAGTGACAGGCAGAGATCCCTCTAATTATCTCTTCCTGGATCACATGCAAATGGCAGAGCCAAGTCGAAAGCAATGATTGGCTAGGGCTTGTTGGACCCCACAAACAGGCTAATGAGCCTGGCGACAGGATACAACCTCATAATAGACCATGAGGAAAATCCTCACTGTGTCACACAGGAGGGCACACACACAGAAATATTACATCTAGCATTTATCTGATGACCTTTTCCAAGTGACCTATACCAGCGTGACCTTAGCAAAGACGGGATTATTGCGTTGAAAAAGCCTCACACTACACTTGTGTGTAGAAATAACTTCAAAAGATATAGTTTCTGAACTTCTCCTCCATGTCATTTCTTAGTTTCCAAGTGTAATCTTTCAACTTGATCATCAAACAAACATTCACAATCTGCAAGGTAAAAGCTGAAGCCAGTTTTACCCCAGAGGGTCTGAATAAAGATGGCACATGAAACAGTGGAAAAACGGAAAGATACAGTAAACCAGAACAGACTGTGTAAGACTCTCTGTTGACTATGGACTGCTTTAGTCTGCAAAAAAAGAAAAAAGTCCTCCTGGTAAAGCAGCATGAAACATGGCAACAGTGTCAAACAGTTGACCAGAGTCCCAGTTCAGTTTAAACTGGTTGACAAAACTGGTTCCAGAGGCGAAATACGGCAATATTTTGAGGACAGCGCTCACAAAAACAATTTCCCAGCATACAGCTAGAAAAGTAAGAAGTATAGGCAAAATAAAAAGAGGTTAGAAATGCAATTACAGATGGCAAATAATACAATAATGTTATATTACTGAGTTATGCCATTGTCAGACATGTATTTTTTATAAAAAAAACTATGTAACTGTGCAAGTTTCTTGAAATTATTTGAACATCTCAGTTCTTATCAGGATTTTAAGTCATGAAACAACTGTATTTAAACATATGATGTCAATGAAGTTTAACAACGCAAGGCATCAACTTCAGTGGTGTCAATCTGGGTCAAATCTGGAGAATCGTCTCTGTTTAGTACAATTATTCACACCAAAGAGAAAGCTCAGATTACTATTGTTGTCTTGAATGTTGTCATTACTTGCAGCATTAAATACCCTATTGATTTGAGAATGATTGGGATTTGCTATTTTTATGTATGTAGAGAATCATTATCTCATATTTGTCCCATCCAGCTTTTTTAGCCACTCCTGAAGGGGGTTTTGCTATCGATTATTTTGCATTTTTATTCATTTTGGGAAACTACTTATTTATTTTCCAGAGGTTTTGGAGCAGTCACAAAGTGAGCCATTTATGTCATACAATTATATATTATTATATATTATTTATATATCTAAAACAAGAGAAATGTTAGCAAAAAGTAATAATAAGGTATTGTTTTCATATCCGTAAAATAAATGTTCTCACCTTAATTTACCCTGAAATAATATCCAGCAGAAAAATGTTTTTTTTCTTCAATAAAAATCAATACCTCAGCATCACATTTTTCAGTTATTTCCAATGTCAGAACTCAATTTTAATTTGACTCTTAAAAGTCAAAACTTTTGCCAAAAATTTGACTTTCACAATTTAAAAAAAAAGTCACATTTTGGTCAAAGTGAAATCCATTTAGCGCACATTGGAGAAAAAAGGTGCACTTCACCTGTAGGCACATATAACAGAGTGATGAACAGTAATGACTGATGTGTCTCCACAACCGTTTGAACATGACCACTCTGTAAGAAGATGGATTTTCCTCGACCCTTGAGATCGTTTTTAGAAGAGCAAGACAACTATTTCAGATGTATCACACTGGGGCATCATGCTGGAGGTGAGAGGAGCTACAGGGAGAGTGGGAGATAAATACAGCAGAGGGGAAAAGAGAGTGGGGTGGGGAAGAAAGTGCAGCCTGCCTGCCTGCCTGGCTGACAGTTGACTCTGTTGGATGTGACTTTCACAGTCTGCTGGCGGTTTGTGTGGAAGCCATCACATCTGTGACTGGTCGTTTGATTAATGAGCCTCTCAGCTTGTCTGTGCAGTTTGAGGAGGGGCCATGGCCTTATCCCAGGCATCACTGATTTATTCGCCTTTGGAGCAAACCTCCAAGTATAACACACACCAAAATGTGAATGGTGAAAACACACACGCAGGCAGACACATGTATCCTCTTCCCGATAAGCTTACAGTGTACAAGTTGGTCCAGTGTATTTCTACAGGAGAAGGGATGGAAACAGACTGATGTGGACAAATTACTCTCTCTCCTTCACCACCTGCTTAAAGCTATTGAAAACCTCAATGTGTCATTGTTGTCCAGCGGTAGTAAAGACAAAACGTGGTGAGCAGACAAAAGATGTATTCTGTCTTCACAAACGCCGACTCCCATCTCTAACTGTCAGTCAAAGCAGGGGACACACAAGAGGATCGACAAGGGAAGAAAGAAGCTTTTCCTCAACGGCGCATCGCACTCTCCTGATTTTCAAAAGTGACAAGTCTTTTGAATTTCTGGCCTCGGAAGACGTGGAGCCTCATGATGGCTTGAGAGCATCTCTCCTTGTTTCAGCAGCAGCCAGGAAATGTCAGTCTGGCTAACCTTGAAGCGCTTTTCTCCTGCGCTAGTTAATAGCTCCAAGACTCTTGCAACCAGCAGTTAAAAAAAAAACAAAAACTGTAACATGACCCTTAGAAATGAATCAGGAAATACTTTCATGTACATACAGGTGCATTAATGTGTGCAAGCCCCCACAAAAGATGCACACACACCCATTCATCCACCCACCAGCACACACACACCCTCATTCCCTGAAGCGTTAAGTAAGACCATTAATCCAGACACACTCAGATCCAGCTTTTCCCTAGGTTGATCAGCGTCCATGGAGAAAGAGGAACATTCTGACATATTTGTTTTTATTTTATTCCCTGAAAAGAAAGCCCACCATATGGCAGCGCCCAGGAACAGATGGCAATTGCCCACTTCCTGAAAGCACAAGCGTCTATCGCTGCAATTTAAGGAGCCACTCAAGCAAGAGAATGCCACAGACTGGCATTTTTCCACAAACTGCTATTGCTATGGACCTGAGGGATAACTGAAACAATGAGGAAATGAAGAAAAAATGCTTTATTGTACTGTAGTTACATCGTAGGTCACAAAATATCAAACTACTACATTTATAGGTCAGTGCTAATAGTGGCACTCTTTTACTGTTGCAGTTACTTTGTTACTGAACCGTATTACCAAAGAAGTGCTTAATCAGAAACCAAGCTGTAACTAAAACCACTACTTTGTGCAGGTTGTGAAAAGAGATACCTGAAACCAGTAGATCTAAGCAAGAATGTCCTTGGATTAAGGTTTGTCCATGTGATGGAGTGGAAAAGTGCCCTGTGACACATGAAGCCTCATCCCTCATATAGTTGGGTAGCCCTTATCAAACAGGTCAGAAGACTTCTCTGACATAAAGGCACAGAGAAATGTTTCAAAAAGTCACCTTGGCAGATGACAGTTAAAACCATGACTTTCTATCTGTATCTACAGTAAACGGGCAAACCTTTTTTGTGTGTTTTTTCAAGGAAAATGCATAAAAGAATTTGACAGGTTTTACAACACAATCAAAAAGTACAAAAAGTCATGGGTCACCATTGCTGCCATTATTTTCAAACCTAGAAAGTTACTTTTGTCACCTTTGTAGAAACCCACAGAGTAACAAAATGTTCACCAAAGACAAGACAAACTAAGGACAAATAAAATGATGACATATACAGTACATTTCAGGATTTTAAACTACAGGGCTGAAATCATTTCATCATAAGGTCGCAAAAATTGTTATAAGAAGAACAGTTTGTTCAAGGTGTATTACCAAGTTCCAGTTTCCATAAGATGAGTAGTTTTATTTTGGCATTTTTACATAATAAATTTGCCTTAAAGACTCACTCTGATGAAAATTGTGCTTTTGGTATTTTTAACATGTTCTTGTTCTGATGATGGATGATATTTAGTAAGAAAATTAATCTAAAAAAATAAATTCTGAGTAGTAGAAAAGCATATTTGTGGGCCAAAAGCACTGTGCACTCCACAGTATGGAGGGGAAGGGGGGGTGGGGTTGCTCCATGCGAAAAGTTTATGATAAACTACTGCCTCTCAAATATATCGTAGAAAATGACACAGGCTTTATAATTTGAAAAAAATGGCAAAATCCTAATTAAAAGACCAGTGGGAGTGCTTTTACATTAGATCATATGATGATCGGAGTGGGACCCAAATAAGTATTGTTTGAAAACGGCTTATGTCAGTAAACTATTCTTAGTTAATGGAATATTAATGAAATATTCGTTTAGAATTGCATAAGGAACACAGACTACAAGTAAAACAAGGTATTTGCAAAAGTGGTTAAAAATAACCAAGCAAGTTTTTTTTTCAATTAACAGGAAGTCATTACCGCTCATTTTAAACAGTTTGCTGGTCAAAGCAGGCCAACAGAAAAACATGAAAAAAACAGTAATTCCTTTAAAAACAGACTTTAGCTTATCATAACTCAAGCATGCATTTCCTCAAACCCTTACAGTCTTCTGAGTTTATGTCAATTAAAATGATCTAAAAATTATTTATAAATTCAAACAGCAAGCCTGTCCTAAAGTCAGGTTTGTCGGTAAAGGCTGTGAGTCCTGTGGTATTAATCAGTCTGATTTCTGCTGAAAAGCTCAATCTGCAGATGATGGATGAGCCCTCATGCTGAAGGAACTGAAGTGACAGGTGACAAAGAAGGACATACACACACACACCTGTATAAATCCGCTCTCCTGTCTGCCCACAACTCCCGTCAAGGTAGCGGGGTGAAATGCATACACGCAAGTGTGTGTGTTAGTGTGTGTTTGTGTGTAAAGGACAGAAGTGTTTCAGCATGTGTCCTGCCCTGCTAATGAAGTCATCTGAGCAGTGATTTAACAGCCCTGGTTTAAAAGCCTGCCACCCTTAACTCATAGCCTTGCTCCATTAGAATGTGATATAAACCCTGGGCACAATAACTGTCCTGCCACAATAACAATACACTGGCGGCCAATGAGCCCCACTGTTAAACCACAAAGTCCGGGAAACAAAAAACTAAAACAGGGGAGAAAAAAAAAGGAAACTTCAAGTTGTGTAGAGGAAAAGAAAACCTCACAAAGTCAAAAATGTGGGCAATTTCAGGTAGGAGGCATTTTTGTACAGTTTTTTGATTGTGGCCCACACAATAAATCCTGTGCTTTATTCAGTATGAGTTACTAAGAGATAACTGCCACAGACTCGAGGACGCATCGAGGACGTTTTAGCCGGTGGTTATCCAGAAACTCCTTTCCTTAAAAAGAAATGGATCAGTGGATGAAACATTGTTGAACTCATCCTTTGAATGACTTTTATGGCTTGAAAGATATTTTTACGTCACAGATGGCTCGGAGGACTTTAACAGCTTTCATGTTGCTAGTCATGAAAGTAACTTCCTGCTCCAGGCGGGCGACTCAAGCAGAACCGAGCCACTCTCCAAATCCTCCGTGAAATCAGCTCCTCTTGCCCAACAAAGAGTGGCTAATGAGGCAAATGACAGAATCTAAGACACTTTGATACTGTGAGATTTTAGTCAATTATATAACCTTTACCCCCTCCCACTTTCATCTTTCTTTATATTTTGTACATTCCCTGTCAAAATTGATGACTCATTTTCTCTAAGTAACTGGTGACCCCGAAAAGCAAGTTCAGCCTCTTTATTTCTCGTCTCCCTCTATGTGAATAAATACCCGGCTCATCCAATTTCTACTGATGAATGCCCAAACCCTATTTGGCTCAGTCAACCAATGACAGCCTCCGTTTCATCATGCAACAAAGCTGCATACAAGGAGAAGAGGGAATGGAATATGTGCACGTGGGGAGAGCAGGTAGGACCATGAAGGCGACAAATGCTCATCACGGCACACCGCAGAGCAGTGTACTTCACCCTTATTAGTCCCATAACCTTGGCAGATGCAAAGCTTGCCTTTTGTTTGAAAGATGTGTGTGTGTGTGTAACAATGGCAGTGATTTAGAATGGTGGGCGTGGAGACAAGGTGCATTGGCCCTATAGCTCCCTGATAGCTGCAAGCGTGACAGCTTTGAATCGAGAACAGGGAACAGCCTGAAGTATTGCAATCTAATATGTGTCACATACCTGCATAAATATTTATGCCTGTTGCAGAGCAGAACAGGGTGAGGGGAGCAGCAGGATGATGGGACAGAAGAAGTAGATTTGAATATAACAATTAAAAATGATCTAAATTAATCAACTTTATCAATTTAATTTATTTAATCAAATTTTTCTTTCAGTAAGTGCTGAGGAATTGTACACACCAGAGTGAAACTAATATATATATATAAATATATATATATAAATATATATATTTTTTTTTTCTTAATACTCTGAGCTTGTTAATATAAAAGGCTGCTGGCTATGCTGGCATTTTGTTACTTCAATAAGGCGTTATCTACAGATGTAAAGTCATTTTTAAAAATGTTCAGCATCCCGTTGAGTTATCAGTTTAGATATTTGGGCTTGACAAGCCAGTTTTACTGAGTTTCAAATGGACTTATTTTATTGATATCCGTTATGCGTGTTTTACCGTCACAATCAAAGGCTCTGTGTTTCGTTTTGTTACGTTCAGCACGCTCATTGTGCCCGTTATATTAACAACTATACCTGATAGTGACCATCTCTTTTACATCCCTCAGAAAATACTTCCCGCATGTGTCCACTTTTTATCCGACAAATTGTCGTATTTTGTAACTATGCATGATATCCAGACATCTTTATTCAGACAATATCACAATAAATTTCAGTTACTTTAAGCCTTCTCGTCAAAAAAATTAAATAAGATAAAAATGAAAAGTTTCAGAAAACAAAATTAATTTCCAGAACTTAACATGAAATGTAAAAAAGTTAAACATGACAAGAAACCGAAAAAGGTAGGTAAGGTTGGGACATCTCTGATTGGATGATGATATCCAGTATCCCTTCATGCCAAATAACTTTCGATTGAAATGATGGATAAACGTCATCATCCAATGAGCAATGCCCCTTACCCTTTCCGGTTTCCGTAAAAAAAACTTTTTGCAAAACAAAAAAACTTTCCAGGAATCAATATGAAATGCCAACAAATGAAACACAAAAAGAAACTGGAAAAGGTAGGTAGTATCGTTGGATCAGTATTAGTCAAACAGAAATATTTTACTTTAACTGATTTTATGTCCTGAGATGATGGCAAAAAATATAAATGTTTCACAAATATTTTACCTGTTGGCCAGAAGACTTCTGAAGGTGACCTGACTCATGCCCTCATAGGCTGGCAGCAGCTTCAACCAGTCCCAAGCCCAGTCAACCACAGCACTCTGTTGATGTATGAGGAGAGCGTATTGTTAGTTATTAATCAGGGTTAATACCATCAGTGCATTACCGTTCCAGCTGGGACCCACTAACAAAAGGGGGGGGGGGGGGGTCTCCAGCACAGGCCACTGACATCAGGTAATCAATCATGTCTGCACAAGAAGGTTTTTATTCCAATAAGACAGCAATTAATTTATAAATCCATTTGGGGGGATGTAGCCATCATTTATAGGAAGATAAATCAATTTTTCCAAGGAGTCGTTACTCTTCTTTGCTATGCCTTTTTCTTTCTATCTTCAATGGACCCCCCCCCCATTTCTACTTACTCTGTCTTTTTCTTATTTCAAAGACACACATAGGTAAACAGGCAAGCACACACAACATTATTACCATTTGGGGAAGCAAATAAAGATTGGGTTGAGTTTTGTTGACAAAAAGGAGGTTTAGTCATTCCATCCATCAATTTTTCTCTTCTTTCATCTATCCATCCATCCATCCATGAGGCTTTTTTATACTTTTTTTTTATTAGAAGTGATTAATGGTTTTACTTTTTTCTTCTTTTCTCTATTCTGTTTGACAAACAACACAGACACATAGGCAGAGAAGGCATTTTAATCATTCTCTTAATAGGGTGTTTCTATGCAGCATCTTGTGATAAACCTCTACAATCAGCCATGACTTTAGATTGACTTGAGTCTTATTTTGAAAAGCAAAGGCCACTAAAGATATGGAACCACAAGAACACAAATACTTCGCAAATAAAAACTTATGAATAGTTTTGTAAAAACGCAGCAACATATTTTCTTAGTAAAAGGTGAAAATGTGACCTTTTCCTAAAAACAAAATACTTCCATAAAGAGATGGTAAAAAAAAAAAAAAGTTAACATTCTTGTAACATTCCTGGGGATAAGTTTGCAACAAGAGAAGATGTGGTTCAAAGTTCCGCACTTTAAGACTGCAAACTCCTTTAACGTTACTCATTTCTTTGAGAGGAAAAAGAAAATCTCTTATGTTTTCAACTTTTCTGCATTCGTTTCTTCCTATCAGCCAAGCCCCCTACTTAGAAAAAAGAGCAACCTTTGGGAGAAAGAGAAGCCAAGCTACAGAAAGACCTGACGACTTCAGAGATTGCTGCAATATCCAGTTCACTAGAGACCCAGCTGCTCCTAACCTTCAACATCATGCACCTGGCCTTGGTTAAAGTTAAATTGGCACAAAACCACACGTTATAAAACACCCACACAGTGCAAACTTTGGGTTTTTGAAGCTTACCCATGCACATTTAAATGCACAACTGAGAGAGACAATTTATAAAGCTAAAATCGCGGGAAAAAAAGGGTTTTAGTTACAAAAATAAAATATAAGTTTGGGAGTCTGGACGAACCTGATCAAACTTCTTGTCTCCAATGTGGTCAAACTGAAGTAGGGGGTTGAAATCACCAGTACCTGCAGGAGGCTTTGGGTCAAAGTTCACCCTGAGGTCAAGATTCTCTGGAAATTCTGCAGCATCACCCAGTTTGAACATCAGCAGTTCCTGCATCAAAGATTTACCAGAAGAGAAATTCACAAAGGAGACAGAAGAAAAAAAAGATAGGGAAACCATAACTATAAATGAGCAGAAACTGCCAACGCCAAGGGGTGTCCGAAAAAAAGGTTAAAACTCAAACAGTGTCAGAGGAAACAAAAAGATGTTAATCACACAAACATTTTTAGAGTCACAGTAATAAAATCCTAAAAAATAAAATAAAATCAGGCAATATAAAAAATAATAAAAAATGAGTACAGGGTGTGCCCATGGGCACCCAACAGATTCCAGTATATTCTCATCAGTCAACTTGACGTGACTTCTGAACCTCTCCTTACTCCACGTCCACAGCGGCCCAGCCTGTCCTTGACCTGCATGTTCCTGCTCCTCCACCCAGGTTCAATGAAGGTGCATTAGCAAACCTTAACTAATCTTGGAAATTCCACTCATTAATCAACAACTGTACCTCTCATAAATATCATACAGTACGTGTCTCGCTTATGCTTGTGTTATTCCGATTTCTGTCTACAAGGTACTAGTTTTGGAACAATTACAAGTTATCCTCTTGCAACAAAGAACACCGTCAGTTTTCTTGAAGACATCAAGAAACATTTTGACTTTTTGTGTCTTCAAATATTTTATGTTTGCTTTCATTATAGATTTTTGTTTTTAACATCTGCTGGATTAAGCATTCCTGAAAGTAGAGACACATAAAAATAAATGTATACGATTTTTGCTGATTTTTGATAAATTGTGAAAACAGGAATTCAACAGCAATGTTCAAAAATACAAAGAAAGCCTTTTTTTAATCCTTTAAGTTTAAAAAAGAGCTATGTTTTAGGATGCAAGAACAAGAATACTTTTTTTTCTTTGATTCTATGAACATCATCAAACAGCTTATAATCTGTAAAAAAAAAAGCTAAACCTTTATCATAAATATAATTTAGATGATATGTTGGATTCTTTGTTTTTTTTTTACTTTACAAAAAGAAAATGGTTCATAAGTGGTAAACTAATTTTGCGCTGATCCAAATTAATGTGTCCTTATTGAATAAATAAAACTCTGAAATTTGAATAATCCGCTTGACAGCTAAAATATCTGATCAGTTTACAGTGTTGTTAAGTCAAAAATTGAATTATTTTCAATTATATTTTGATTTTCACCTATGCTGGTAGTGCAATATGCTACCAGTATGGAAATATCTCTTTTTACATTTTACAAAATTGGGAACCAGCTCTACTTGTGATTTCTTAAAGATGATTAGGGCAAAGCTTTTATTTAAAAAAAAAAAAAGTGATGTGACCTGACTTATGTAATTTTAACAAGTCAGTGTATTTGACCTCTCTGAAATGCAACTTGAGTTTACGGGTAAAACATAAGTTTTGGCCACACTGATCTAAAAAAGCTTTTAGAAACTTTTTTCATTTCTGCATAGAAATAAATATTTGAAATCTGTTTAAAAATGCCCAACAACTGATTTCCTGCTTTCTATGAAAATATATGTTTCCCCTATTTACAAGACAAAGGAGATTATTTGATAAAACAAAACAAAATCTTAGGATTTCCAAACTGAAATCTCTAATAGAACCGTTTTACTCCTCAGACAATGATACTCTGCACTAAACAGAACAGCATTGGTTGGTACTCTTGAGGTCACCTGCCCAGAGAAGATCAGAGTCAGCAGACTCCACAGAGGCAGCAGCCCCCTTCCCTTTGCCTCTCCCTCCTCAACAGCCTGCGGCCTCAGGCCAGCAGCCACTTAATTGCTGGGGAGAAGGAGTGCTTCCCTACCTCATTGCCTTGGATGATGTGATAGATCTGCCTCAGGTAGTTGCTGCCACCTGCTTTGTGGCAGACCTCCAGCAGCATCAGGCCTATTTTCTGCTCAGTCAGTTCAGCCGAGGCAACTCCTCTCTCTGCTTCTTGCTCAAATACGCTGACAGAGAAACAGAGATGGGAAGAGAAAAAAAATAACATGGCAAGACTGAATGTGATGTAAAAGGAATTTGGAGCATGGGAGTTATTTTACCATTACTGTCTTTGACTGAAGGAATCATCTTCTTGTGTTAAGTTATTAGGTTTGGACTAAATGTGAAAACACTATAACAATCATTGAAAAGGCTTTTTTTTTGCAATTCCAGAGGGCAAAAACATTTTTGAATATATAGCATTTTGGTAAAAAAAAAAAAAAAAAAGTAGGATTCAATTTAAGTAAGTGCAAACCACAGACTTCAATGAAGAGAAATGCCAGTGACTCAGAAAGGAAAGCAGATTATCAGCGTTTCAACTTTACGACATGCAGTTGAAGAGTTTCTGCCAGAGAAAGAAGGACTGGTCTGCATTTATAATTTGGGAGGATGTGCATGTACCTTTAGTTCTTCTAATTTGTTATATATTTGATCAACTTTAAAGGGGCCACCAGCTTATAAGTGGTTGAAAGATTAGTTCTATTGCAAAGGAACTTTTTTTGGTCCTCTGGTTAGGGGAAGGCATCAACTGGTAATGGTTTAAGAACAACTGGATTAGTTTGTGGAAATGAATGGAACCCGGTTTTATTTTTAGGAGGAATAGCTCCCCAAACTTGTGTGTGAGTGGGGGATTTTATGTCAAGATCCTCACATGTGACTCACCCCCAACCTGGTGGAGGCATCATTTAGGTGCCCTTCCTGTATGGATGGGTATCACATCAAATCCTTTCCCTCACACACTTTCTGTCATTGTTCTACTCGCTCTTTCTCTCTTCCCCTTTATAATTATAAGATGGCAGAGGCTATGTCGCCTGTCAGCCAGCCATTGGCTGCTTGACACTGAGGGTAGCACAAGAAGTGGAGTTCCACCTCGTCCGTACACATCCCCTCATTGTTTGCCTGGCGACCTGGCAGTGGTGTTGTCGGCGAGGGCGGCTGTGCATCCATGTCAGCACCTGCGCTGTATCCTTTCCTGTCCATCACTGTGCAGGTGAAGCAGATGATTGGATTCAGTCAGCGGTGTGATTAATGAGGGCCTCTCTGGATTTGGGACAGCCTATCAATCATGTCATTAGGGCCAATGTGCCCTGAAAGAGGCAGACCTCCGCCAAGGAATAACTGCATTCATCTTCATCTGTGTATGCATCCCGTCAGCCCAGTCAGGGTCACCATGATGGAGAACAATAATCTTCTCTTCTACAAATTACTTTGCAAAGACAAGGTGGGTGGTGTAGAGGAGGGGGGAGGGGTTACAGTTGGGGAAGGAAAGAGCAAAAGTGACACGAAGGAACAGAAAAGGGCTTTCACATGGGTACTTTTTTTTCTGGAGTTATACTATGTGTGTGTGTGTGTGTGTGATGCCAGGAAGAAGTGCCAACTGATTTTTTTTTTTTTTTTTGGGGGGGGGGTTACATACACAATCCCCTCTTTACCTCCCTCCTTTTCCCCCCCTTTCTGACACTGTATCGTGATTGTTTACAAGCCAGGCGTCACTTCCCTGTGAAGGTTAGTTTAATGAATAGTAATGATCCTACTGAATGCCTACGACAGGTGATACATAATCGTTCTTCTTTCACTTTTCCACTTCAACCCACTCATCAGCCCTCCACCACTCCGTCTGTTCTCCTTTTTTCTCTCACTCCCATCCTCTCTTCCTGTCACTGTAACAGAATTTCCTAGAAGTGGAAATGTTCACAGTGTTTTTATTTATCCATTTTTTAAGTTGTTATGCCCCTGAATCATCTTTTCATGAGGATGGATGCATCCAGAGATTTTTATGATGAAGTGAGCGACTAAAGATGCCATTTCTGGGAACTCGCTTAAAAAAAAAAGCAAAGTCAAAGGTCACAGATTGGCCCAAAAGTAAAGGCTGTTTTCTCATCACAGTAGCTTGCAGCCCACTCAGTCAAACGGCATGTTGACCACATCATTTACCACAACAAATAACATTGACATTAATGGATTTTCTTTAAAGCTTTATGGTGAACTTTAATGACTCAATAAATCAGACTTTTCATGCCCAATTTAAATAAAACATGATTAATAATTTTTTTTATGAATTTTACCTAACATGTCCTTGTGGTTTAACTAAACTAATACGGAGTCAGATCTTGAGATTAACCTTCAACCTTTTAGTATCTACTGTATCTTTATAACAATAAATTCCAACATTTAAATTGGGATAACAAACATACTCCAGAGATGTTTACGATAAAAATGCTCTTCACAAACTGTGTCCCTTTTTCCTACAACATTTGCTAATTGATGGATGGCAAAGCCTTGATTGGTATTGGTCAGTCATCAGTTGCTTTCCGAGGGCTGCACGGTGGCGCAGTGGTTAGCGCTCCTGCCTCACAGCAAGAAGGTTCCCGGTTCAAGTCCTGGCTGGGGGACCTTTCTGTGTGGAGTTTGCATGTTCTCCCCGTGCATGCGTGGGTTTTCTCCGGGTACTCCGGCTTCCTCCCACCGTCCAAAAACATGCTTCATAGGTTAATTGGTCACTGTAAATTGTCCCTAGGTGTGAATGTGAGTGTGTATGGGTGTGTGATTGTGGCCCCTGCGACAGACTGGCGACCAGTCCAGGGGCGTACCCTGCCTTCGCCCATGAGTAGCCGGGTTAGGCTCCGGCAAACCCGTGACCCCGAAAGGGATAAAGCGGCTTGGAAAATGAATGAATGAATGAATCAGTTGCTTTCCAGTGTGAGCTTGACTTCTTGAAAGCATTTTTTTTGGTGGCCTCTCACCTGCCGGTGCAGAGTTTGCGGGCTTTCTGCAGCTGCATATTGATCCACTTGGGTCTTCTTTCTTCAAGAGCCTGTAGAACTTTGTGCACTGAAGGTTTGGGAACACCCTAAAAAAATGACCATGAAGATAAGAAAATAATTTATCCTTCTAAATTAAATGGAAGGGATGGAAAAGGAAAAGATGGAAGTGGCTGCTGTACTGTTTTTAATTAAAACAAGCCGACCAGGCTTAAATGTGCTGATTTCTCATTTGTCAGAGTAGCCTTTACCTTCTGTTGAATGCGCATGACAGACTGTAGACACTCAGCCAGGAAGGAAAGGCAATCTTTTGCCTCGGAGTTCAGAACCAAACCACTTAGCTGCTCTGATGTGCCTGGTGCATCCAGGTCCTGGATCAAGCAGCCGAGTAGAGCCCAGAGCAACAACCCCACTGAGCGCAGCTGCCGGGCATGCTGGGACAGGTGTTTCTCTGCCACTTGAAAAAGGAAGCGGATGGAAAGAGGCAAGGATGCTACTGCCAAAGGCAAGTTGGTGAAAATGAAGGATAGAGCTTGAATCCCTATGGATGTGACAGCTGGAAGGGAAGAGAAATGTTTAGTTTGCAAAACAATCACACCAAAACGAAAATCTCTTTCAATAACTGTGACATTGATCGTGTGCCTACTCTGATTGATAGAGTCCTTTTCTTTGACATCAAGTGTTGTATAGTTCCACTCCTTTGGTATTTTCGCCAGCACGCTTTCTGGCACATTCTGCTTAAAAAGGGGTCTTTGAGACCCCTCAGTGGTCTGCCATACCAGCACCATTGACACCAGATGTGCAGAAATGCTTTTGATTGAATTTGCCACGATTGCTCGAAGACAACCGATCACCACTGGTACTGTACGTGATTTGTCTGCCAAAATAATAAGTGAAATTAGCAGTTAATACAACTGACTAATTGACATGGTGTGCTTTTAAAACCAAACATTACCATGTCTGTGACATCCTTTGGAAGAAAAGAAAAACAGCTAAACAAATGTAATAGCACCTTTCCAGCCTTCTAAATTCAGATACCATAATTGTAGAAAATCATTTAGGACACTGTTCTTTAACTTCTCACTTAAACACAAAACAAAGCGCAATTGCAAGTAGCTGTGCAGCACAGATAACCTTCCTGCAGTAAAATCAGAGACTAGAGAAAAGAGTACTACCATGTCTGCATTGGATTCTCCAGAGGGGCCTTAAAAATAGGTGACCTCGGAGTCACAGAGAAAGATTTGGCTTTTTGCAGGAGGAACTTTTCTTTTTTTCAGGTGTAGCGCAAACCTACTTTTAGTCATTTCCTTCTCAATTCTTCTCATTGCATCAACTGTGATTTATTTATTTTTTTGTTAAATATAAACAGCATTCTATTGTGAGATGAAACTTCAGAGCAAAGAAAAAGTTAAATTCACCAATATGACAGATAAAGGTTAATCTCAAACAAACAGATTAAATAGAAAAAAGGGGCACTGGGGGTCTCGTGTAACCAAAATTATAATATAAAGATTTGGAACAGTCCAGTAATTAAACTAATTATCCTGTGAGGATAAATGCAGATTGGATGACATTGACAGCTTCTCCCTGGCACAGCTTTCTTTATAGATCCCCCCCTTGCTCTGTCGTCTTCCAAATACTTTTCTCCAGTTGCCCTAATTTATACTACAATAATTACCACTCACCCATGATATTAGAATCACTACTAGAAGGAGCTTTCTACTCCACAGGAGTTCTAGTTAAGCTATGAAATAAAGGTTGGATAAGAGGCAGAAGGAATAAAGGAATTACTCCAGACAGTGAAAGAATGTAATTAAACTTCAGTCATTAAAGACAAAATAAAGCTGTTGTGTTTATTGTTGAATAATAGCTGTTGCAAATGTTTTTCTGTTGTTTTGTTTTGCAAAAACTAGGTTGATAAGTTAGTGTAGCTTAGTGCAATGAAATCTTGAAGTGAGCTGTCAAGTTAAATTTGTCATGAACTACAAAGGAACATTTTTAAGATCTTATTAGGTTTAATGAAAGGCTCATGTTTTTGGTCTTAGGATTTCATATAAACTTGTCATTTTTTTATGTTTCTGTGTTTCAGTTCCAGTTTGCTCTGAGGGAGCACTTCCTAGAACAACTTATGGTGTTCTTAAAGTTTAGCAAAACTAGCAACAAGCCCCGAAGGTGATATGAGCAATGCTTTTAATGATCCAAAGTTTCCATATTACTGTACATGTGTTAATTTTACTAATTAAGTTGTACTTACTTTATCAAACGTTTAGGTGTATTTCATGAGTTCATACTTTTTGATGGAGCAAGCAGTACATTTCAAAATGTGGCATAAAAAGGATATGCTTCTGGTAACACTTAACCTTTTCCACCATTTTATTGTCTTTATCTTCATGTCAAAGGATGCTAAAGTTGTAAATATATTTGTGTGATGAGAATCAGAACTGAACATGCGGATTTTCCTCAGAGTTCAGCCCTATGGCTCAAGGATTCTGCCGATTATAGCTGGATCTGAGGTAATCGCAAAAAAAGAGAATATGTTGCTTGCTGCAACAACAGGCAGTGTGATGTTGTGGCACATGCTGACTGACGGACTAGATACCAGTCTACATTTCTGTGTGACCAGGCTGGGAACTGGCATTCTTTTCTGCAAATGCAAGTTCCATTTAAATGGAGCAACATTTTAAAGTAAAATATACATCATAGTCCTTTATTTTTTGTAAAGGAACAATGTAGGAACAAAAGTAATCTCTACTGAACACATTTCCTTATTTTTTTGTGAAACATTTATGTATGTTACCCTGGCATCACTAACTGAATGTTTTTGGAAGAACAAAAAAACTAATCATTAATTGTAGCAAAAAAAAGTATTTTAATTTAATGGTTAGTTCAAAATAACTATGCTTTGAAGTTGATGGGTTTTTACAATGACAGTCCTCCTAACATTTTTATGTAAAGCTATGTACATATTGAGCATTTGACACGTGTTCGAGAATGCGCTAAATACGGTTTCTTGAAAATAAGACTTTTTCTTCTTGTTCTTTATCTACTGTTTATTAGCGCATGTCCGACACTTACAGTTGAAAGAGGCTTGATGGGAAATGTTAAAGAGGTGCAAATCTCACGGTTTGCGTACAAAATGGAAATAGTGCGGTTAATTGCCCCTTGCACTGGCAAATATGGATTACCATCACATCAGGTGATCTATTTATTGGAAAAACATCACTACCAAATTCTGTTGGCCGTACTTCAACCTGGTGCAACGCGTGGTTCTATGGCCAAAAGTCATCTAGTTACGTTTAGTGTCTAGTAGTAGTGTAGTTTCAAATGCGGAAGCCCCAAATATGTGTTTACAATTGTTTACACAGACTTCATTGGAAGTGGCCATGTAAACGTGTTTTGCCAGGGGTAGTGTGAACATAGCTTAACATTTACAGGACTGCATAAGTTTTATTCATGTACCACTTAAAGAACTGCTCCAACTTAATTTTTGAAAAAGAAATGCTGATATGCTGGACTGAAGATATTTGATGACATTAAACTTGCTCAGAGGGGAAGATTTCTTTCTAGGTTTGATTTAAGTTGCCTGGTATCATACAAGTTTTTGTGAATAGAAAAAAAAACTGGATAGATTTTTGAATGAGTTTGGACTTAAAAAAATAAACAAGAAAAGCTGGGTTTCTGCTGGCAGTTTTACATTCAGTACACTAACTTTGAGGAAAAAGTATGCAGACAACCACCTGCAAAAATTTACTCACACATTGTTTTATTCATTTCTGTTTAGCCATGTGGTAAATTAAACGTTTCTGTGGAGTGACAAACTTATAAAATGATGGATTTATTCCTCTTTAATTTTGTTTTTAAATATGCAATTTTCATAATTTTAACATAATAAGGTAACATATCAAGTAATTTATTCGGAAATGTATTAAAGATTATTAGGTTTTAAAGATACATCTGCCTGACTGTGTTATTGAGGCTTTACCTGCCACTGAGTACAGATGTTCCCATATGTGAGCCCTCTCAAGGTATGGCTCAAAGGCCTGAGTCAGGGCTTTGGGAATGGTGTTCAGGCATGAAAAAAGGTTAAATAAAGCCATTATGAAGTGGTCTCCTGCCTTGTGGTTTTCTGTGGATGCCTGTAAATGATTCTCCTCGCAGAAATCTGAAAGCAAAAAGTCAGTCTGATGAGAAACATCTGGTGAAAACAATTAAGGATATGTGGTTATAAAGAAAAAAAAAAGATATTTAGGATCTGAAAAACAAACTTATACAAAAAAATAAAAGCAAATACTTCCAAGCACAGACAATTTAGAGAAAATAGATGAATGTGTTCTTTTTCCTGTACAACACAGCTGAATGTAGCTGTGCTAAGAGATATATAAAACACAATCCAGTAAAACAGCATCTTGATTTCTGAGAACAAAAACCCATTGGAAAATGTCAAGGCTGCCCAGCCTGACACATGTTAACAGAGAGGGTGAACAAAAGACAACGTGGAATAGAAAGGGAAGAAAAACCCACATCTGTGGTTGATAGAAAGGAAAAAAAGAAACAAATTTCAAAACCCCTGGCTGAGGGATCCACAGTACAGGGAGACAGGAAGTGAAGAGGAAGAGGTTTTGACAGGGTGTCCTTCTGGGGGCTGCTGTCTTTGCGCAAGGATGGAGGTGTGTGTGTGTGAGCGTGTGAGTGCCAAGCCCATATGGATGACTATATGCGATGTTTGTTTTGTGTGCTTATATGTGTGTGTGCATTAAAATGATAGAACTACATAAGAATGGGCCACTGTTTCAGAGGTGACACACATCCAGGGGTCTATCAGTCTGCTGTGTGGGAGATGACAGCTAACTGTATAGGAAAATATGTGCAATTCAACAGTCGATAAGGGGGCGCTGTGCCATGATGGAGGCCAGCGTCACTTCCTTCTGACTAATACTGGAGTGTTTTCAAAGGACAGCTGCTCGCTGGCAAAGACGCACAAGTCGCCTGAACGGCACTCAGGTAGGAAACTTAGAGATCTTTCAACATCTGAATATACGCAGATGTACTTTTTCCCTAACCTGCTCACATCTAACATGTGCACTGAAAAGTGGTCAACCATCCTGGCCCACAGTCAGCCTATTAGGCGTCATTATGTGGATTATGCCTGCGTCTTGTTCACTGTCTCTCTGGTAATTGGTCCTTAAGGGAAGAGTGTTATGGATATCACTGCTGTGGCTGCAATGGTCTAAGGGAAGCAGAGTGACGAACATTAATTTCCACTTGGGGTGCTGGAGAGCATGGCAGGTTAACTAGGTCCCTTTTAATAATGATCCTATTATGGAGCAGCAGATGACTTCAGAAAAAACAGATGTCAGAGCTCCAGCACATCTCTGTGGAGTTTCCACGTCTCCGGCAAGACAATAACTCTAACATGTTTTTGTTTCCATGCACATCTTTTTCTTCCAGTTTTTTTTTTCTTTGCAGTTTCCTTCCCACCCTGTCTTTGTGTTTATCCAAATTGATATGTAGCCAATATGTACACCTGTTTATCTTCCTGACAACCAGTGAAAAAGTCACAAGGGCATTTTTGCAAACCTTTGTGATTGGGATCATACAAAAAGGTAATAGAATCCTTTATAACTCTAGGTGAGCTGTGAAAACACAAAAAATAGCAATTAATGTTTAAAAAGTGCGTACCTAAAATTGTATCACAAACAAAAGCAGAAAAATGCAATTGAGAAGGTTAAAAAACTTTAAATAAAAATCATAAAAGATTAAACAGAACAAAAACGGTGTGGTAAACAAAGGTAAAATGTAAAGTATGTTCACAGTAAGAATTTTACCAATAGTTTAAAGAATGCATGTGTTAAACGTAGGGAAAAGCGGAGGGGCTTTTGGGCATTCTGTGAAGCAGTTCCTCCTGTCTGTCTGCATCCTGGTTAATTACCCCTGTCCCAGCGATAACGCACCAGAGTCAGCGCTTCTGGCGTTGATTTACAGCAGTGTGCAGGGAGAGGCATTGCATAGCCTCCGAGTCAGTCTCAGACCAACCGAGAGAAGAAGACAGTGAGAGTTGTTATTAATGAGGTCGCCATAATGTGAATTAATGTGCGAGTGCAAAACAGTCTTTAAAGGTTAGACGGCTGCAGCGTGGAGAAGCAAAAGAAGGGAAAAATCTTTAAAGGTCAGAGCATGTGCTCCGCCTGGGCCGGTTGAGTGTTTATTACTGCGCTCTATTGATTTAGTGATGATGATGACCAGGGTGAAAATGATGATGACAGCAAAGAATCTGATGATAACTTCATAAAAGCTCATCAGAGCGTTGTCCAACTTGGTGGTTGTGGAGTATAATTAAAAAGCCAATAAACAACTCCCAAAATATATATAATTAAACGTATTTTGTTGGTCCAAAACCGCAAAAAGGTCAAATGCCATAGAAGGACATCACATTTAAAATATTTTTTACACATCCAGAAATGCTGCTTAACTTTTACTTGAAAATAAAAAAGACTTACAAGAATTTTCCAGGAGCATTTTGGGCAGGTAGCAGTCTCCGTGCAAAAGCATCCGCAGCAGCAACTTGGGGTTGTGTCCTGGGTCAGAGGTCAGTAGCCTCAGCTGACACGCCAAAGCTGTCTGGCCCATAAGGCCATCTCTGAGAGATGAACGGGAAAGCAGGAAGACAAAGTTGACAGTTATGCAGTGTCAGGTGAGTACACAGATAGAAGTCCATTTAGCAAGAGACAACAAAGACAGCGAAGTGCTAAACAAGTCAAAGACAAATGTCCTGGACGTCAGGCTGAAAGGAGAAAGCATGGGAATACGAAGAATGTTCACTTTATTCAGCCTTACTCATTCCAAATGTCTTCACTCTTGCTTACTTAAACTGTTCACCATGAGGAATTAGCTCTAATCTTAGCCAACCAAATGCAAATTAACATTTGGGAGAGAGCCAAATACATGAATATACAGCAATACCCCCCTCCAACATCGCTTGTATAACCAAGACGCTGTAGCCAGCTGTGGGTAATGAGCCATATCCTTGGTGTGTAGGCATCTATGAATGTGAGTGCTTTCTTCTGAACCTTTTGCTCGTGGATACACGTGCGCACAGGAGTGAGAGCTTGCTGAAACACAAGCTCGCATGTTACTTTGTACATCTCAATAAAATCTAATTGAAGGAGATTGCAAGTTTGTCTTAAAAATGAAGGAGGCAAAACTTAGCACTGGGGGGTGTCTGCTAACAATTTACTTTAGCCAAACAACTGAAATGGGGAGTGGTGGCACCCTGATGCTTAACAAATAGAAAAACTATGCATTGGTGTGGCTGCAAAATGTGTGTCACTAGGATAGTAAATCCAAAATTGATCCTTTTAGATGCTTTGATAAATCTACTCAGCTACAGTGAGGAGTCAATTTCCAGAAAAAGAACAAAAAACTGGAAGAAGATTCTAAATGCAAGCTTTAGAGATTGGTCTGGCATTAAAAATGTTGTTCTCTTTTGAAAGTTAAATATGAAACAAGGCCTCCAATGCTGTACTTACAGGGAAAACAATAGTTGATTGTGCTGCATTGCATTCTATGGCATGACCTCTGCTTGTGAGAGAAATTGGAGTGAAGGAGGCCTGAGTCAAGAGGGGCTGACGGCACAGCAAGGGTCACAGCAGTAACTGGACACAAATCTGCCTGCATAACTCAGAAGCAAGTTGTGGTCTCTTTTTTTGTTCCTAATCCTGCATCTGTGTCATATTAGCAAAGCAACTCTAGCTTGCAGCCGAGGGAGCATGCTGTGTTTCTCAACCTGCAGCATGTATCTGTATCTGCATACACACCTACATAGGCTCACTGAAGCAAAAGCGGCAAATATTTTTGATGTGTGATTGTCAGCATGTCTACCTGGTGTATGATCGGTGACAGACAGGTGTTTCTTTTACCTACCGTATGACCTGTTCTGTATATAGGTCAGGGTTGATGGCATGTAGCCAGTGTACACCATGCATGTTGGGTGGGTGCATAGTTGCCTCCTTTGAAGCTTCAGTTATATATGTCCTAAAGGATGTAGAGACATACATGAGAGCTTAAATTTTAACAAATTATATCTTTACCAAAAAAAAACAAAAAAAACTTTAGCAAAACCATCACAGAAAATAATAGATTTAGAGCAGCAATTAAATAGTCTTCATTGGGGCTATTTCACCACATTTGAAATAAATAACAAAAATTGTAACTGTAAAGGTGCAGGTGTTACATACCTAAACAGCAAAGACAATGGTGCAGTGAGAATGGTGAGGATCGCCAGAAGTTGGTCACACAGGCTGTGGATTTGGTTCAGCCAATCACAACCACCTGCTGTTATATTATTTTCTGTTGAAGAGTTACGCCAGACCAATGCCTCAGGACTTTTGCACAGACTCCACATAAGATGCTCAACATACAGCAGTACTGCTGCAATGTCGCATCTTAAACACACAGCGAGAGAAAGAGAAGAAGAAATGATCTAGTTGAAAACAGAAAAACTTAACATGATAAAAACAAATAATTAATCAAAAATACGTCTTCTCAAAGACAACAGAACCATTTGTACAATTATCTGTCATTTCTCAAGATGTGATTTTTTCAATCATTGTCAGTTATATTACTTATACGTAATGCTCCATTCTCTAAACAGTTTGGCAAATGATGTCCATATTCAAGTTAAATAAAAAGCTGTATACATTTGCACAACACTCTCCTTATATCTATTTAATGTGATTTTAAGATGAATTTATTGCTAACTTGTCCACTCTTTCACAACTATGTGTCTAGCTCAGGGATCTGATTTTCTATTATTTGCTTTTCCGTTAATTTAGTTTAAGAAAAATAATACGTTCTTAATTATAAAAAGTTACAATAAAGTACAAAGTAAGTAAGTAGTAAAGTCAAAAAAAGTAAAGTAAACTAACTTAAACTTGATTCAATACATTCACAAACAACTGAAGCACAGTATGTATCACAAGTTGAACTAAAACATTTTGACAGATTTTTGTGCATGGTGTACTATACCACAGATCATCAGTTGGAGGTAAACATCACCAGAATTAAGGGGCACCAAATTATATGGGGGATTTTCTCTTTTTGAACAAATTCAAGGATTTTAGGTGCACTTTATGGTTTGGAAAATATGGTATGGGTCACCTACTTATCTTTGATTAAAGCTTTGTTAGTTAAATTGACACATTTCTGTCTGAGATGCCCCACAAAGAGGAAAATAAACTGTTTTTCTTAGTTGTAATCACTCATGACATTACACTACCATGCAGTTACATTTGCTGCATTGAGATGATCCTACTTTGTGACACCAAGTGTCTTTTATTTTGAAAGGAAGCCATGTGAATCTTTGTCAGAAGTTATAAACTGTTTAATCTTTGAAAAAAGCTGTTTTCTCTTTTTGTTTTATTTGTTCCAAAAAACAATATTTTATTTATTCTAATAATAATCGTAACAATAGCATAAAAACAAATCAGGTCTTTAATTTTTGAAAGATTGCAATAAGACTTTGTGGCTCCTACTGCGTAATGATCAGTGAGAATCGACCCAAATGGCTCTTCAAGTGTTGAAGGTTGCAGACCCCTCTTCTAGCTTGTCAGCTGCCAAGTAAGATACTAACCTTGTTTTCTAACAACTAAAGAAATATGAGAAACTTTGTGACAACCTACAAAACTAAATGGACACTGATTGCTTAGTTTTGTGGAACTTCAGAACTTAGACATATCTAATGCATTTAAAATGGCAAGTTTTCTATTTAAAGTAGACATAACATTGGGTCATTCTTTGAGTTGCCTGCCTGTTAGACGGAGGATTCCATCATAGGTCAATGTTAAGTGGGTGAAAGAGCAAAGTCCTTAATCCAAATGTATGTAAAACATTTTTTTTTAAGCAATTGTAAAACTGCTATATACTGTATGTAAAAAAAAAAAGGAAAAACCCACACACTTTGAGGCACACACTTTTTTTTCTGAATATTGACACTGGGTACAAAGAATGTTATATATTATCCATGTGTGTGTCTTATGTCAGCTACATTTGATAAATTACCTGATTTGAAAGTGTCTCTTGTAGGACGCACGGACTCTGGCATATCTTTTAACTAAGAGTTGTAAAGTTTCCATTACCACTTGTCCAAGCACATCCTTAGCTAACTCTGCTGGAAGGACCATCCACAGGTCGCTGCGAAGCCCACACAGGAAGTAGAACCACATCTGCAGTGAAAAGGAACACCGTTCGCCCTATGAAACAAAAGTTGGATGGAAGAAAAGGGTTGCACATGTTATGATGTGGACACTGACAATGCAGAAAAAAACAGAACAGGGAGGGAGAAAAAGACATCTTTGGGGGGGAAAACTGAAGCAGGAAAAAAGAGAAAGACAGACAGGTCTGTCAAAATAGGGATGTCTTAGTGGTCATGCCACCCGCACTCTGCACCTGGCTTGTCTTTCTCCCAGTGGGATTTTGAGCTGCTTTAAAGTCAAGATCTGAAAATGACATTACAGCAGGCACATTTGCATGCGTATACATGCAAATGTGCCTGCATGTAAGGTGGAGATGCAAAAAAAAAAAAACTTAAAACTTATGAATAACTTCAGTTATTTCACAATGACACAAAAAAACTTTAATAAAAGGACAGATAGTCATATCAGTTCTCTGACTGTCTGCTGTTTTGTTGCAAAGCTAGAATGAAGTGCTGTCAACTTTTGCTTGCACTTCCGCAAACTCATGATAATGCATGTTGCATCAAAAAAGAACATTTTAAAATAGACAAATGCTGTCATCATTACCCCTTCAATTTTACCCTTCTCTTCAGTTCATCACACCCACATGCACTCCCCCTTTTTTTTTTTATCCCACTTGAAACCATCTATGTCACTTTTTTTTCTAACTCTAATCTGGATATCAGATGGTAGAAAAAGAGGCCTTGTCCCCGACTTTCACACAACACTGCACAATTTCCCAAAACATCCCAACTTCTCTGATTGGGGTTGTTGTTCAGACTGCTAGGTCAACCCTGTTTTTGTTTTTTAACATGCAAAAAAGTTAGGGTGATTGATTCTGACAACGAAAATACATGGCAGTCACAATAAGAGTTACAAAAAACATTTTTATTTTATTTTATTGTATAATTTTATGTTAGAGCAGGGACTTGAAATGCATAAAAAAATCTTGAAATAATCTGATTATTCCCAAATTTTCCCAAAAATATATTTTGGTCATTTGGGGTTGTGAAAACACCCTTGCATTCGTGTATAAGTTCAATCTGAGATGCTGAGACACCCTCTAGTGCACTCATTTGTACAGATGCACACGGGTTTAGTTGAACAAAAGCGCACACCTGCACGCAGCAGGCCTGTCTGACACTAGTGACCCGGGTAAAGGAGGGGGGGAATGGCACAAGCTGGATAAAGCAAGAAGGAATGGCAGGGCTTGGATTGGTTTAAGGGCATAAAGGCAGGGGCCCTATGCTGTTTCCAGACAGCCCAAGTGTAGACTGCAGACTTCAGACGGCTGAATCCCTAGAGCCCCCAGGGCAGCATGGAAGCCACAGATGTTCTCAGGGAGCTCAGAGTATAACAGACGGATAGAAGAGGGAGAGGGGGAGATAAAGGTGTATTGTAGGAACAAAAATAAGAAGCCAGAATGCTTTAGAGCATAACTCCAAGAGTCACTCAGAACTTGCAGAACAAGCCTCATTAGAATTCCCTGCTTCTTCAAAACAAGAGGTGAAATGAGCTGCTTTATGCATTACTTTTTGATGAAGGAGTAGAAAGAAATAAAAGCCTCTCTGGTTATAACAAGTGAGTCTTGCATACTAAATTGTAATTGAAAAGCCCTGGTAAAATGAATAATAAAAAAATGTGAAATTGTGTAGCATTTTACCTCATAGAAAGGTTTGGGGTCCATCCAGTCGTGACTTTCTGCATCATGAAAAATGCTGGTCAAGCAAACCTGGATGCAGTAGCTGGTCAGCTGTTCTCTCAAGCCATCTATTGTATCTTGATAATTTTGGATAGGAAGTAAAATTAAAGGTCTGTGTAAAACAAACAATAAAAACAATTTAAATTGAAAGAAACTAAATGTTCTCAATAGCACAATATTTTTTTTTTATGAAAAGGCAAAACAATTGATAACAGAACAAGCCCCTATAGTTCATTTGCAGAATTAGGTGTTCATTTCTCAAACATAAGGTGAGTTGATTAGACCAAACAACAGATAATTAGTTGATAAGCATGCATTTGTTTTTGACCTAAAACATGCATGTCTGGATAATTTCAAGAGGTAATGAACACTTTATTAGAGGTGCAAGATTCCCATTAAGAGAGGGCTGATTGGTGACTAAAGTGTTTTCTGACTGAAGGGGATTCAATTGAAGTGACACAGTTGAAGGACTGCATAAACATCAAGCAGAGCAAAAAGCCCTTTATCATTCAAAGAATGCACATATAATATTGGCCTCATTACAATCTGTCATTAGTTAGTTTGAATTATATTTTTATTTCTTAAAATAAAATTTAAATCTACAGTTTTCAAACTGTAAAACATGTCTGTGTCGTCATGTTTTTTTAAGACTATAATATTTATTGGGGATTCATTTTGTAATTCTAAGAAAATGTGACAAAAATTACAAAGATCCAGTTGGGTTCACAAATGTAAATACTCCTGAAGAAATTATATATTTTATGCTAGTTTTCAGAGAATATTAATGATGATACCACAAAAACTTTTTTTCTACTCCTTGTTAGAGGTTTGATTAAGCCATTTATTGCTAAACAACAGTGTTAACTGAGTTTAAAAGGGTAAACAGAATTTTTGACAATAAATGGCTTCACCCAACCACTAACTATGAGTGGATAAAAAAGCTTTTGTCGTTTATTTAATATACTATGAAAAATGACCAATAAATCAAACTGAATTTGTGCTCATAAACTTATGAGTACAACTGTAGATGAGGTAACCAGTGATGTACAATATTATAATATGAAGAAAATGTATCACTTTTCTCACTAATAAAGAAGTGAGGAAAGCACATTCGCTGCATTGCACTCCAAAGTTTTCATTGCATTCAAATGTTCATCTGCACACAGCTCTTCCTCACATTTTAGTTGCTGTAGAATTTGAATCCTTCAGCCTGGCACTGTAATGCTCTAGTCGCTGGTGAACATAAATGGAGGTGGCCAACAGAGCAGGCAAGTTGGTCAGGGGTGCAGATGATGGTACTTCAAGGGCCCTCTCCTGCAATCGCCCCAACATGGCAAATGCTGCCCTGCCACATGCTTCCACAAAGCTCGACTGAACCTCCAGGAGAGACGTGTCCCTGCAGGCTGCTGCCAGCGGAAGTAAGGCATCAAGCTCTGTCAGGACCACGGCACAGAACTGAGGGAACATGAAAAAACATAATCAAAGCAGAAAAAAAGTTCAATAACATAAACGGTTCAGTAGCATCAAAGTTTTATCATGGAACACGTGGCTATTATTTTTGCAAACATTGCACAAATCATATTATCACCTATAACCTATTATGTTATAGTATTATTATAGCCTATAACCACCAGGAGCAATGTGCAGTTCAGTGTTTTGTCCAAGGACACATCAACATATGGGCGGGCAAGGTGGCAGCCAAACCTGCGACTGTCCAATTGATGGTCAACCGCTCCACCTTTGCACTACGAATTACCTAAATGCACATGCTTTATACATTAATAGGAGGCATATACAGTACTTATTGAGAAAAACAATCATTCATCTCTATTATTCCTATAAAGTCTTGTGGTGCAGCCTTGGAATATGAACATCTGGACAAAAAGGTCACTTCACATCACAAGCAGTTATTATAATTGTTTAAAAAAATGTCTATTGAGAAAAAAAAGTCCTAGAAACAGTCATACCATGACCACTTCAGTCAATGAAAAAGCCCTTCTGGTGTTATTATAGGAAGCTTGAATAAAGGTGACAGTAGCTTGAAGCAACTCGGAAAAATTTAAGTCCAAGTTTCAACAAAAGGTAAAAATCAATCTGTTGAATAAAAGGTAAGTGCTTTTTCAACAGTCTGCTGGATTGGAGGACAACATGATTATGTTTTGGAAATATCAAGAAAATAAAAAGAGAGTTAAAAAAATATCAAAAATTGATCCAACATAATGCATTTCAGTTGTAAAACTAGTTTTAAAGTGTGGGTGCTTTTCAAAGATTGAAGAATAGAGCAAATGTCCCCCTCCTGTTCAGTTTTATTGGATGCAAATAAATTCAAGTGTAACCTTTGGGCTGAAAGGATCTCATCTTTGAAGCACTGACCTACACATAACTACATTGTACAGCTCCTGAGCACAAATTCTCACACTAGTTAGCAATGAGAGCCACAAATACTGTCAAAGCAAAAAAGGCTCAAGGAAAAGAGTGGAAGGAGGAGGAGGAGGAAAGGTGAAGCAGTAATGATAAGAGACTACGTCTATCACAGCGCACAGGAGAGAAGTGGGAAGCAGAGTGCCGAGAGAAAGAATGTGAGTTAAGGAAACTTTCACAAAGTTCCGGGTGGACTTCTCTGAAAAGTTGTTCACTGGTATTAAAAGAGGAAAGAAAAGGTGCCGGAAGGAACGTGGCTGTCCAGCCCAAAACACTGGAAATCTTTGAGGAGTTAGATCCTAAACCCAATTTCAAATCAAACACCGGTCTTCTTCCTGAGAAAAGTCAATCTCTAATGTCTACTTCCCCTTTCCTTGCCATTTCCCAGGCCCTCTCTTTTCATCCCTCCACTGAAGCTATCCCTTCTTTATCCTGTTTGCTACACTGATCATTTCACCTTTGTGATACTTTTTTCTATCATTAGTGCATCCTATATCCCTCATTTCTCCCATTCAATGCCTTTTTTCTACATATAATCTTGCCCTTATAATATCACCCACACTGGGTCTTGGTTTCTTCCTGTCTCTCTTTTGTCCCTGGAGTCCTCATCTCAAGTAGTATTGATGACTCTGCCCAAGGATCCTTTCTGATCCAGGGTGTCAACTGTGTCAGGCCCAAATCACCTGGGCTCTCCATTATCACAGGAGCTTTCCGCTGCGGCCACAAAAAAAACATTAATCTCCCTGAGTCTATTTGTTGTGTGTAACCCACATTGTTCAGTCAGATAGTAATAAAGAAGGATGAGCGGGACAGGGACTCCAGTGTGTGGGAAATGAGTTTGTTCACAGGAGAAGTGACAAGCCAAAGCCTTTTCCAAAGGTTGCTTCTGAGCCAAATAAGTCATGCACTTAATATGCATGTTTCTTGCAGTGAAAAACACAAATCACATGTTGTTCAACAACTGACGAATGAAAAGGGAAAAGGTGGTACGCATCACTACTTAAAATTTGCATTTTAAAAGAAGACAGAATGCCATATCTGTGGAAAACCAGCAACAGAACTTACTGAAAACTGACATCAATTTGAAATATTTGCTTCATTCTGTGGGTGCAGTTTTTTGTTGTTGAAATTGAATTTGGAAGGTCAGTTTAATTTAAAGACAGAAAATCAACAGAAAGAACAAAAATGAATTGAAAAAATAAGAAAAAAATGTCTGAGAAATATAATTGGTTTAATATTGAAAGAGCAAAATTCCAATGCAGTTTTCTTCCACCTCTATCCCAAAATACCTTGATTATCATTTTTGGAGTTTCTCTCTCTGAGTGATTGTAGAAGGAGTCTTCCTTCAGATGTGTGTTTCTGACAGTGTCTCCGCTGACGGGGCTCAGGGTGACAGCAGTGTGTCCAGAGGAGCGTAAGGCCTCTTCTTGCTGAAGGCTTTTGGCACAGGCGTCATCCAGCACCACTTTGACACAATGCTCCATGTGAGGGACCAGACCCTGAAATGCTGAACTCCAGTCGAACTCCAGGGTCTGTGCCTGAAAAGCAGCAGTGAAACCAACAGTGGATAAATAACCAAGAGGAAAAAATAGATCACTGCACTTCATAGTTACAGAAAATGTTTTAAGGGTTGAATGAATTTCACTTGTTAAAACAGAGCAGGAACTTTTGTCCGTCACCTCTGGAGTGTGAAGTTTTTCTGTGGTGGATTTCTTGCCGTCTGGTGTCAAATTTAAATCCTCTCTACTCTTCTTCAAGATGCCTAAACAAATACAAAAGAAAGTTGTATTACACTCAAATATCAAATGCATGTTGAACAATAGCTTCTTTTGTGTGTGTTTGTCTGGCCAAGCTCACAAAATGTACCAGAATTTTGATCAAAGGTAAATAGAGGACTAGTCATGATTTTTTAAATAAAATGCTGTTTATTTCTTTTGCATTTTTAGTAAAACAAAATTTTTTTATCAGTGACTTTAGCTTTATTTTTCCACCTCAATGTTAGAAATAAACCAAAAATGCATGCAATCAATGCAATGTTACAAATAGATTGCTTTAATTCACTGACAAAAGCTTCAGAATGAACAAGGGAGTGATAAAGCAGCCGACCCATGGACACAGTGTCAATTTTTTTGAGTGGCAACCACTGCACTTAATTGCCAGATGAATTACCATACATTCAGTCTGTAACATATCATAGCAGCTAAGTGAAAAAACAGGTCACTGAACTCGTGCATGTGTTAACGTAACAACAAAGATAAAAAAGCTCCTTTTTCAAGGTCATAAACATGTTTATTCATAACTTAAAGGGAAAGATTTTTAGCATAGAGACAGAGCTGTAGAACAAACTGCAGTTTTATGCACTTCTACACAAGATTATTCTACGCAGCCACAGAGAATGTTGCTTGAATGAGACACAGTGACCGGAGTGTGACTGCACACATCTCCGGGGCGATAGAAAAAATGCTGATGGAAATGGTTTTGCAAGTCTAAATTTAAGGCTTGGATTTTATTTGAACCCAGATAGTGGTAATAATATATGGGACAATTCCTTGTGGCCAGATTGGGTGGAGTGGCGAAAGCAGGAGAGTGCCACGAATACAACTAATACAGGATGTCGATTTGGGTTTCAATTAAACAGCATGAACATCAAGGCCATAGTTTCCTAATCCGAAAGCATAGAATAAGACCCCAGGCAAGGCAATGTAGCTTAACAAGACCACATGCAATGGAAGAAGAAGGAAGCAGCCAGCACATCGCTTTTTGACCTTTAAGCCCATCTGATGAATTTCTTGTAATTAAGTCATTTGATTGCCTGGAATTAATGATTTGGATAACTGCCCTTTAAAAGATGTTTACCTCTCTGTAAATTGAGCCTTTCTGCAAGTCTTGTTTTTATAAATGTAACCTTTATGGGGATTACTCCATGCACGAAAAGCTTTCATTTAACATCTTTGTGGTGACAGTTCAAAGGGGAAAGAGGAAAAAAAAAAGATTCTTAAGACTTGGATTACACTTTTGATGATTATAAACCGAGACGGCTGTGCATGAGGAGGTCACTTGAAAACCTGACCAAAGCACTAATTATTTCAATATTGTTTTATCATTGGATTCAACCACAAACATTTTTTTTGTATTTGTTTTGTAATACTGCCCCAACCCAACCTGGGTCAAAACTGCCAGCTGGATAGCTCTGATAATGCTCGCCATTTTTATTGCACCAGTAATTGTAGGTTGAGGGTGTGAGGGGCTGCAATCTAGAGAGAGCGCGTGCAAACAGATGGATGATGGGAAAAGGGAGCAAACGTACTCCGTGCTAACAGTCCTGCCTACAACTCAGAGGCAAATTTCTAATGAACTACTGCCACTCTGCAGAAACTATGACATAGAAAATGACACAAAAATGACAAGTTTTTGATTTTGGCTAAAAACTGAATAATCGTAATTAAAAGTCCACTGGTAACGCTTTTACAATAGATCAAAAGATGATTGCAGTGGAACTTTAAAGTTATTTGTCAAGAATCCATTTTTTTTAATGGAATTTAATTCCTTTAGCTTCTCTTGAGAAATTTTTGGGCAAATGTGTGTGTGTTGTTTGAACTGAGTTGTACCTTTCACTCGTGGAATGTCCCCCATACAGTCGATGAATGTCATGTTAGTGACCAGCTCTCTTAGATCGCTCTCGAACTTCATTAGAGCACAGGCCAGCTGGTTTAATGCCTTCAGCTGATGGGAAGTCAAGCTAAAGCTCCTGGCTTTTATAGGGAACTCCATGGGTGCTGTCAGTGAAGCAGAGAGTGGGAAAATGGATCATACAATTAGAATATATCATGACTGCATTTAAATGAATAACACATGCAATGTGGCGTACAGTTAAAAAAACGGAATGGACACATTGAAAATACTTTTTCCACCAAACAGCCCCACCCAGTAGCATTCATCGGCATCATCCGCTCAATTTCCCGCGCAGTCGACACCTCCGGCGCAATTTCAAAAAGGAAAATTTACCTCATCACATGCAGCCGGGTGCTTACTCGTCACTCCTTATGTCATCAGTTGGTCTCCCCTCTGAGCCAATATCTGAAGTGCTTATTCTCTTTTACAGCCAATCACAGTCAAATCCCAGTCTTTAAATTCATTGAAGTTTGTCAGTATTCCAGATGTTGCGCCAGCCCGCCTCCACCCCGTTTTCCTTCTGGCTCTTCGATCAGCACGTCATTGCGTTGGCCCTCTTCTGCCTGTTTTCCTCCTGGCTCTTCGATTCGGCACGGTCCATCTTAACCACCACCCGCATCTGGGCTCTGGGGATCTCTTCACCTGGTGTAAGATTCTAACTGGCATGAAAGATGTCTCAGACCCAGAGCCCAACCGCCAAAGAAATGACTGTTCTTCACTTCAGTTACATGTTTCAATTAAATGTCTCAATCTCATTTTCGAGTTCTCTCCTTATTGAAGAGCCATTCATGTTTCCCGATGTGCAACAAAAACAAAGAGACAGTGAGAAATGATGCAAAACTTTGCCCTCTGAGAAGTCACGCAGGCATATCCTTTCCTCCCAGCACAAAAACTTTTCTCCCCGTAACCCGCCGATGACCCCCACAGCAAATATGGATTTCCCATTTTGGAGGCTGCCAAAGCCATCACCCCGGGGATGTTCCGCATTAAGCTGGAGAATAGGCAGCTGGGATGATGCGTTGCCATGCGCTGAGACATATACACAAAAACTTTTGTGAGTCCTCTTAAATGAGCTCCTCAACTGCAAAGGCACCAGGGGATGGATGAGCTCAGAATTAGTCCCAGCTCTGAAAGCACGCAGATGACTGAACGTTCAGATGGAAAGAAAGGAGGAGGTCCTTTTCAAATAAGTGAAGAGTTATTGCCTCTGGATTCAAATGTAATTTTGATATATCTGAACAAAATCTGACAATATGACATCAGTGTCCCCAAGGATGCCTGGTTTAATCATGCATGAGGTTTGATTCACTGTGTTGAATGTGGGCACTTGTACATATTTACATGAGTATTAATGAGTGTGAGTCACAGAGTTTGTATGTTTTGTGCCTGGAGTGTGTGCACATGCATGTTTATGTGCATGTAATGCAGATCGTTATGAATAACTTTATTTGCAGACGACACTTTCACACATATTTGCACGTCAGTTCGGTAAGATTATTGTCAACATGACAATGAGACACTGTGGTTACTACAGAGTATTTCCTAACCCCAAGGTTGTTTGTGTCTGCAACTCCAGGCGTATAAATGTATTTATGTGCAGGCCTGTGTGCATGCATGTATGAAATCGCAGGTGAGTAGGTGTGTAATTATCTGGAGTGTGTTTAAGTGTGTGCTTGCATTTGTGTTTGCGTGTAATTAAGTTGCATGGGTCTGCTTCCTTTCTGTAATAGGGTCCAGGGGGAGTCAGAGCTGGAGAGACTCATACGGCATGTGTGAACGTGTGACCTGGTTGACACAAATGCGTCTGCATAGTTCCCCAACTTGCGCACTCTCGTCAGCACAATCAATTTTGTCCTATTCTTAAGCCACTAGAAGATCAAGTTATCTCAGTGCTTAACGCATGGGTCAAAGTGCAGATGCCGACAATTTTACATGAAACTAATCAACACACTGGAGCCCAAATTGCGCCCCGTCTTCTGTTCTTGTCGAGAGCACCCGCTGCTTCATCTGTAACATCAACCCCTTCCAGCTTCACATTCATTTTACTTCAAGTTCCATCAACCTGTGACCCTTCACTCTATGACTAAATCACACTCTTGATAATGGCAGATGACCTTGATGTTTGACAATATTGTGCCTCTGAGTATCTTATTGGGCTCTGCCACACTACCTATATATGTATTTATAGATGTCCCCGTAGCCAAATAGGCCTACAGCCATAGCAGTCAAGTACAAAGCCATGCAAACCTCGTTATACCTTTGTCACAACAGTGAGACCAAATGGAAGCTTCCATAGCCGCTTGATGGAGAGGGTGTGCTTAAAAGCACCCAGGTGTGTCATACAGCGTATAGTACATTGCACGTCTCTAAGAGCAGAATGAAGAGGGGGCACTAACAACCATAGGAGTTCAACCAAAGGTCAAAGCACTGAGAATCAATAAAGCAAGAGCTGGTGCTAAGAACAGAGCAAAGATTATATGTTTATATAAGAGCTTCTCCACATGACATTACAGTGTAAAGATGTTCTTGAGAACAGGGGGATAAATGGAGGATGGTGCTGTAATTATCATAAAAGCAGAAGACAAGCTGTCAGAGTCCTCACAAGTAAAAACTACACATTATGTTGGTCATTCATTTGTTTTAGCTTGTGGTTCTAGTGGAAGAATGACAGCTAAAATTCAATTTTAAAAGGCGGATTTTTGGTGGATGTGCTTTGTAGCTCATTCACCAAAAAAAAAAAAACCTTCAAAGTCCAAAGTAAAATAAAGAAATGTTTTCAGTCTACCTGCCTGTGTTGGTTCCACCAGTACAACAACTTTTACTTCTCACACAAAAACAAACACAATAACACACTGGTCCTGGCTGGCAGAAAATAGAGAGGGAGTTGGGAGAATGGAAAAAAAAAAGATCTACGAGAAGGAAAAGGGATGGTGGTTAGGGATGAAAACATGAGGAGGAGAGCGGGAGGCGGGATAAAGGAATTCCCTTAGCAGTTGTTATTGATTCCGGTGTTTACGGGCGAATAGTTTAGTGCCGTTTACAAAACAGAACAGATGCAGCCAGTGAGCAAAAAGGTAAACAATTGCTGTGTGGCGGGCTGCCAAATCCCCAGTTTGATGTATTAAACTCACGGTGAAGAGCATTTCCCCTTTGGCTGCACTTATTGCCACTTCATTTCCTCTTCGCTCACATACACACTACTTGCCATCTTTTCCTTTCTCTGTGTCTGTCTTTTCTCCTCTCTTGCGCTTGTTTAACAGAGGAAAAGAGAAGAAAAGGACAAGGGTATGTGGTGCTTTTTGCTGTCTGGTTATTTTTTTTTGTCCTTCTTTGACCCACAAGGCCTGCTTCTTCCTAACAGAGCCATTAGTTGGGGGAATTGCGTGTGTCTGACATGGCCGAAAACCAATTATTAGACACTTTCTAGCAAATGATGCCAAAGTCTTTGGGGAATGAGCAATCATGCAATAATTTAGTCCCTGATTTAATTTCTCTCCAGCACACTATCCCTCACACTTTCATCCTCTGGCACTCATTTTCCTTTCTTCCTGTGTAAACCAGACCATCTGAGGGGGACTTCTACATCTATCTTGCCACACTGTCCAGCTGGCTTGCATCTTATCACGTGATTGCAACATGTACAGATGAGTCTGCTGTTTTTAGTAGATATTGGTCTTACAGAACAAAGAGTGGGTGTAAACATTTAGTTTTGTTACACTGGTAAGCAAAGCAGTTACTAATTACATCTTAATTACTTACATTTTGTGTCATTTATCATTTTCCTTCCTTTTCTTCCTGTCCTGATTGGTTTCACCTGCATCTAATAATCAAATCTGATATAGGATGTGTCCAAATTCCTACACTACTCACTACTTTGTGCAGTGTGCACTATTGCAGGGTATCCGCCATTTTGTCAGGGTGTCCGAACCCACAAAACCCAGTGCCCTACAAATTTACCAGAAGTCTCTGCAAAAAAAATAGTGTCCATCAATGCTCACCAGATTAGCAAATATGGACCACAATGCATTGCGTTTAAACAATTTATAATTTGAAAAAAATATGTATATATTTTTTTAACAAATTAACCAATTAAAATCAACAGAACATTTTAAAAAAGGCTTCGTAAAAGGATTGTATTTATCATGTTTTTACTTTAGCATATGGATGACATCATATTCAGTGTCTAAAAAGCAAATAATAAAAAAAGAAGTGGTAAGAATGTCTGGATTGTGTTGAAATCCAGGGCACTAAATAGTCCCGCACTATTTAGTCTTTTAGGGTTTGGGGAATAGTAAGGGAATTTGGACATAGCTGAAATCTCTTTTTCAGTTTACCACCCCTGTAAAAAGGGCCAGTTACAATTGTTCTGACTAAGTAAATCTTTTTGCATCTGTTTATTTTTTACATTTTGTGACAACATTTTTTGAGAAAGGAAATTATAAAAGGAAATGTCTTCTTGTAAGGAAAAAATAAATAATTTCAGATTTTTACCCATAGTTTTTTTTTAACCTATTTTTTTCAAAAGTAAAAGTAATAAGGTTACAAAAAAAAGTCTACGAAGTATAGAAATCAATATGATTTGATATGACCAATGATTTAAATAATCAGAGTTTGAGTGGTTCAGTCAAAAATCATTCAGAACACATAGCAGGCAGAAAAAAATTTTGTTTTGCCCCCAGAGAATGTCAATTTTGTTTGAGGGATGGAATACAACTCTATGGGGTGATTTCTCAAATGTTTCTCCCCGACTAAAACCATATATGTTTGGAAAATGAATATATATCTCACTGGGGGAAAGAAAGGAACAAGGGATGTCCCCTGAGACTACAATGTCGGCAAACTGTGAGGAGTATTCAGCTCTAAAAATACAAGGTCAGAAAATATGAAAATGGCAGTGCCAGTTTGGATTTACAATAAGAGTAATTGGAAACTACAAAAACCATTGTGTGCTGTGTCTCCGGACTTTAGTGCATACCTGTCAGAGATGCAAAGCAGCTGGACCAAACCAGAACTCTGATTTGATAGAAATCCTTCACCTTCTTTGTCCTACAAACATGCTCACCTATTTGTGTGGTGCCAAACGCAACACTCCCCAAACAGATGGAAAAAAATCAATGTGCTGGAATTACTAGATCCAGATTAAAAGAGTTCGTCATGAATCTAAAAGACACAATATTGCATTAAAAAAAAGAACAAAATACAGATTTACTGTCCTCACTGTCAAAATGATTCTACTTGTGTAACTTGCAACATTACAGCTGAACAAAACATAGCAGTTGGCATTAGGAGTTTCCAAAATAAAAAATAAAAATTATATAAAAAAGAATTGCATGGTCCTGTAGTATTTTGAATCGTTTTCCTGGACTGGTGCAGCCTAAAAAAGTGTAAGCACCAAAAACTGTTTTCAGAGAGGTATCAGTATTATTAGTTACATAAGCATAATAAATATTTATTTAATGTGTAATGACATTGGCATGGAATTTCTATTGCATGCTTTTTTCAACGTCAGAATGTTTTTTTGTCGTTTTTTTTTTTAGCACACTGTGAACTTGTTTAATGCTAACATGTATCCAATTGCTTTGAATTGAACTATAATTCTATAAATCCAGTCAACTATGTTGCTTCAAATGATAGTCAGTGATGAATGGATGTACAATTGAATTGGGGTAGACTTATAAAATGCTGACTGATTTATGTTTAAACAGGTTTAACTTTTTTCCATAAACACGTTGTTATGCTACAGTACTTTAGTGTGTTTTCTTCCACGTATGTGGTCTCTGTGGATTTTTGTCTCCTTGTGAGATCATCTCACAGAGGTGTGAAGCAGGGTCATGTGGGCGCCTTGGGGTACACCTGTGCATGCATCAGTGTATACGTGGAAGGAAAGGCGGCCCTGAGCCACAGTGGACTTCCCGCTAGGCCCCGTGACAGCTAGGACCCTGTTTATCAGTTTCAGCCGACTGCTTGCTGAGACAGCCTTAATATGGCGAGTCTACTGCTGTTAGTCCCAAATATACACTAGGACACATGAACTCCCCCGACGTGCACACACACACACATAAAGCCGGTCTCTTGTGGCACTTTGGGTGCTGTCCAACCAAGCTACAACAGAAGCCACCTGGTCTTCACAGAAGGAGAAAACCGCCATATCTGATATCTCAATGTACAGTACACAGTACACTACACAGTTAGCTAGGAAGTGGGTGTAGTTGTGATGTGGAGATTTTCCGAACTAAACATAAAATTCCTTTGGTTAAAAAGTGTATTTCAAAGTGTATTTGGTAAATGTCGCAGTGACTGCAGAACATTGGTCAATGTTCCTCTGGCCTTGTCTGTGCACTTGAATCGAGTAACCAGAAAAAAAGAAAATAAAAGAATGCTCCGTCCTGATAGAAACATTTCATTAAATCACACTTGTTTAGTGCCCTTGTTCACAATATTGTTTTCAAGCCCCCAGCAAATCACACTGACTCTTCATCATGAAGTGCAGGCTGCTCTCAATGAGCCAGCCATTTTTGCCTGTGCTTTCTCAAAAGAAGGTGCCAGGAAAATGTTCATATCCTTGAGCTGCTCAAGAGTGATGCACAAAAGCCATTGTGCCCACTCAGAGGATATGAAGAAAAATAAATGAAATGCATAATACACATTCTCAAGGGCCAGGAAACACAATCTTTTCAGCAATTCATTAGAGTTGCAGTTTAGAGAAAATGATCACTGGAACACACAAACACCTGAAGGAGAAAAGCCCTAGATTTTCTCATTACGATTAGTAAAAATCACCTCGACTGGGTGGAAACATCCTTAAACAAAGTTTATCGGAGTCGTTTAAAAGCCATCACCTAAAAAAAGGGAAACGCAAAGAGTTGCGCTCACATGGATACAGTGACACACACAAACCCCACTACTCCATAATTATTTGGCAGCATGCGGGTGCACGTCCCCGGCTGACAGTGTGTATAAACTCTGCCAGAGATATGATCTAGTGAGGAGCTGCTCTTATTAAATATTAACAAACGTCATTCCCAAGTAGCCACAATCCCCACAAGCACCTCCAGTTGCAGTCAGAGCCTCTGCCTAGCTATCTCTCGTCACTAAAGAATCTCTCCCCATGCTGAATAGGCTGCAGTGCTGTCTTTAAGAAAGAGTTCAAAGAGCTAGAGAGGGTGAGGCGGTGGCCCATGTGCTTCCAATAGATGCTCTAACCAAATCCCTTTTTTTATCTATTGGGAGCTGTCAGCGTGGTTATATGGGGGAAATTAGTGGACTTGAATTCAAATAACTGCTATCAGAATGTTGAGGCTACATGTTTGAGAAGAACTTTTCAAACTCAACTTTACTCCTATGGCTGATTGTTCGGGGACAGAGTGTGTGTAATTCAAAGAAGATGGTCTCACAGTTTTTGATGTCCAAAAGAAAAAGGGATCCGCCATGCCGGCAAATGTATATAAGATGGAAAAAATATACAGAGCTGCAAAAAGTGCATGCATGCACAAATATAGTAATCAACTTAAAGATAAATAGATCAATATTCACCTCATGGATTCGGATAAAAACAACAAACTGCAGGTTAAAGTGAATCTTTTTTATTGTATTTTCTTAATACTTTTGTGATAGTTACGTTTCTTTTTTTTTTTTCAAGATAGGCATGAAAAAAGTATGTAAAACATCCTGTCCTCTATTCATTTACTCACTCACAGAATCTGGTGGAATATTTTAAAATAACAAAACTATGAACAAATCAAACTTTATTTGTATAGCACTTTTTGACTGACAAAACTCAAAGTGCTTAACATAAAAACATTTTCCAGTTTTAAAACCCAAAGGCAAGACAAAAAAAAAAAAAACAAAGCAAGCAATAGTGACAACATGCAATTTTGTTTTAGAGACAAATAGATCCACATGAGACTCCACGTGAACGACTGGATAGCTCCAATATTGCTCGCCATAATTGTTGCACTGGTAATGTTAAGTTGGGGGTGTAAGGGGTTGTAGGCTAGCAGGAGAGCACATAAACAAATGTATAATGGGAAATGGGGGCAGGCTTACTCCATACCAGCAGCTCCACCCACAACTCTGAGGTGAATTTCTAATGAACAACTGCCGCTTTGCAGAAACTACGTCCAAGAAAACGACACATTATTTTTGATTTGGGCTAAAAACAGCATAATCATAGTTTAAAGACCACTGGGAACAATTTCAAAATAAATCAATAGATGATCTGAGTGGGACTTTAAAAGCTATTTTAAAATTGTACAATAACAAACTCTAATAATTATCTTTATCTATTATTATCTATTTTGCCACAAGTGTACTCTTATTTAGGTACATGATAAACATCATAAACTTAAACTTACATAAAGGTCAGAACTAATGTAATAATAGGTGTGACAGGGCACAAATATTAAGTGTTAACATCATGCAGAGTGTGAAACAAAACACATTCAAACGAGATATTCCAATCTCTTAAAAAGCAAAGAGACAATTTTAAAATTCAATTAAAAAATGTCATAAATTTCAACCGGAACTGGTTTGCCTTAAAGACATGAAAATAGTTTGTAAAATTAAAGATTTGGGATTTACAAATTGTTAAAAATGTTGTGGAAACGACATTGTAGATATCTACGATCACAGGAAGAACCTCTAGTTCCCAGCATTTATGTAGGCATCACATAAAGTACAGAAAAATTGCAAAAGAAAAAAGGGGGAAGACAGTGGCATGAGAGAAAGACAGGGAAAAGAAAAAAGATTCAGGGAGGAGCGAACCTTCACATCTGTCCAGGTGAAATGTCAGAGGGAGCTTTCGAGTCAGTGGGGTTAAAAGAAAAAGTGGATCTTGCTGTGCAAGCTGTTAAATGGTTCAGTGGTTTGACAGTGGCTGATACTACAGACAGTGCTGCTCCCCTGGGAGTCTACAGAGTCTCCCTAGCGTGGCTCTTATCAAAATATACATACCACCTGCCTCTGCTTCAGAAATAAACAATATCACAGCAGGGAAGAAGGGAGAGATCTAAGAAGTCATGGAATACTTATGAAAGAGACAATGACTTCGTTTTTTTTCCACTGTCATAATTGTCTCAATAATTATGTATGTGGCATACTGTAGAAACCCCAGGGTGTTTAAGCATATTTGGCATCTCTGGTTCTTTAAGAGCCACTGCGTCGCATTTGAAGTGAGTATGTGGGTTCTTTACTTTCTTTCTTTTTTTTTTCTTAGAGGGAGGTTTAAAACATCAACAAGAAAAAAAGGTAATCCCAATTGTAGTAGCAAGTGCTACTTAAACACACACACATCCACACAAACACTTAAGTAAAACCAGCACAGGCAAAACTGCTCCATTTTACCATCATTACACAGCACGGATCCCTCGCTCCCTTTGGAGCCGTGTTCTGCCTCCGGTGCTATATTTGACGGTTTGTTGAGCGGCACGTAGGTGTGTAGCCTCCGCCACGTTACGTGATCAAACAGCCCAACTGACGCATGGCCAATTATCCTGGCTGCCTCCTCTCATCTCACATTTAAGGAGTGGGAAAGTAAAAACCAAGGCGGGAGATGGAAAGACACAGACGAAAGGTAAAAAAGGGTGGAGAAAAAAAAAAGAAAAATAAAGGTATTAGTGTGTTTATCGAAGAATGGCAGATGCAAAAGTACTCCCACCCCTAATCCGCAGGGAAGCTGGCATGTGCATCAATATCAAAAAAAGTAAACAATGGCTGACAAACACTTAGTATTTTTGTTTGTTTGTTTGTTTGTTTCTTTGTTTGTTTAGGAAAAATTTACTCTTAGTGCTATACCCTTTACCCATAGTCATATACTATACTTGGTCATTAACTTATAGTCATAAACTGTCAAAGCATGCCAAGCTCCTAAAGTGGCGTAAGCAGATCCAAAGCACCAACCACTCGGTCCACCAGACCTGTTCAAGGTACTGGTTATCAACAACATGAAGGACTTTGGGAAGTGCATGATCACGTACGTCTGAGCCTTTAATTTAAGGCAAAAGTATAGTCAAATATGATGTTATTTTAATATTAAATATTAATATTACATATATCAAGGAAATATGACGCCTAGGATCTACCGCGATCTCTTAGGTCAACTTTGACCCTGAATTTCAGCAGAGATTTCTAACCAGCAGGTAACTAGAGCTCAACTTACTTGATGTGATACCAGCTGAAGGACAATGGAGCTGACAAACAAAGTCTGCAGCCATCAGGAGAACTTTATAAACTCTGTTCTAACCAGGAGGATGGCTGTTAATCAGAAAGTAGAAGAAGGAATACTGACATACTGATACTGATTAAGTAAATTAGTTTACTGATTTTAAAAAAATCTGCATATATTTTAGATATATTTTAGATTTTTGACACTGATTTATGTAAATGACTTATTTGATTGATGAAACCTGACCTTTGTTAAGAATTTTTCTAAGTATAAAAATCAATTATAATCTGCATATATTTTTCTGATGTTGGATATTTGCTCTATATTGCTGATTTTTCTAATGAAAAATAATATACATCTGTGGATGTTTGAAACTTTTTCACACAGATTTTTTTCTGATGAAAAATAATCTGCACATTTTTTTTTTATTTTGACAATTGATCTGCACATACTATGATCTAGACTAAATAGTGTTATACTTTCAAGTCTACTTTCATAGCTATGTGATATTTGTTACGTAAGGATTCTTAATTACCTGAATCTATCACGGTAAGGAGTAAATATCTAATAATAAGTTACGAACCGAATACGAAAGTAAAGAAAATGGTATGGTCGAGCCGGGGTGGGATTATAGAAGTTCACTTCCTCCCACTCCCTTTCAAGCAATCAATCATTTGAAGCCTAGTTATCCTATGTTTTGACATGTTTTTATGAATGTAAACCTCTGTTGACTGTGTTACATATGTATTTTACTTGTCTGATTGCTTGAAATAAACCATTTCAAAATCAAATATATAAGTTGCACTTTTGGGAGAAATGTATTTAACAAAATAAGGATCAAGAATGGATATTTCATCTTGAAAGGCAAACCATAGTAAAAAAAAAAATGGATAACACTGATAGACTGAATATATGCATGCTTCACCACCATGACCATATTTATCCTCATGACACATAGGTGGAATCTAGAATATTAGTGAATCATATGAACAAATATTCAGATAACCATAGCATAAAAAAAACATTCTTACAAATCAACTAAACTCTTTATTTCACTTCATATCAAATTTGTTGAATTTTTCATATTATGTGTTACTCTGGACCATTTCTGCCACGTCTGGCATTAGACCAAAGCGGTGCCTCTTCTGTGTTGCTGTTAGTAGGCAAATACTGATACACACACCTACAGTGCCATTTAGTGATTGTTGCTATTTGTTTTTAATCACATAAGTTGCACCCCCAACCAAACTATGAGAAAAACGTGATTTATACTTCAAAAAATACTTTTTATTTAGGCTAAAATTTTAGACGTCGTTGGATTTGTGAGCTAAACTTAGCTATATACCAGCTAAACCTCACTTTATTGAAGTTTTCCATCATTTTTACTTTGTTGGGCAGAAAACTCTGATTAGGACATCCAAAAACCTTGTTGTTGTTTCTTTTCTTAGCAATTTCAATTTAAAAAAAAGGCTTGCATGCTTCAGATCACTGCAAGACTCAATTGTAATGAAACTTGAGTTCATGTTTGGTCCTGCAATCCTATCCAGAGAAGTTAAGAATGAATTTGCGACAACTACTCGGGTTTTCCTGTTAGTAGTTTCGAGTCAAACCTCTCCGACATTGCTTTGTGTGTAAATCAATTTTTTTATGCTTTTAAATTATATTTAGGTATTACAATTAGAAGAGATCACATGCATCTTTCCACAAAACTTGAATGAAACTAGCCAACATCTTTGCTTTTTTTTCTCTCTTTTGAGTAGCAAGGTTAATGAAAATCATTATCTATAGACCTTCAAAAAATATGCACCTTAATATTCTCTTTTTCATAGCCACAGCTTTATTACACAGCTGAAAAAAATAGAGCAAAGACAGATGAATCAAGTTTGACCTCTTATGTCATATATTTTTAGGTATTATTACGTTCTTTAAAAAAAAGAAAAAATGGCCGAAGATCTGCCATATTGCATTTTATTAAGACATTGCTCCACCCTTTTTTTCTATTCATTTATTTTGTGCATTGATTCACATTACTATTTTATTTACAGTTTTACTTTATTTGATACTGCTTCACTTGTTTCTTTTTACTCCAGTGTCTCCTACAGTTTGACAGTGTTTTTTTTTTTTTTTTTCCTGATAAGATTATTTTGCTATGTTGTAACTACAGTATGTGTGTGAGTCATACAATGGTAAACTTCTTTGTACAAAGCTTTATTTTCATTTTTGGATGGGTTGCTCTCAAGCTACTTGTGATGCAAAATTCTACAACATAAATAACATTTGATGTGATTTTAATACATTTAAATACATGCATATATTTTTTACTTTTATTTTGGCTAAAACAAACAAAAAAAACTAAGTCATTACTATAATTTTAAAATCAACTCAGCTTTCTCCATAGTTGCCTTGGAAATTATATAGATACTTACTTTGTGACTATTTTGATACTTTCTGTCAGGACTTTGTGTAGTCACAAAAGCAATTTGTGAATTTATGCAGAAGTTTTTTTCTAAAGCTTTGGCCATAGAAATGTTCCTTTCTGCTTCTTTTGACCAAAAAGAAAAGAGTGCAGGTGCCGTAGAGGACCATCAAAAGAAAGCAGTTACATTGAGAGCTGTCTTCATTCAGAGAGATCTTGGCTTTGGCTGAGATATCTACACACTTCAGCTTAAAAGAAAGCAAAAAGGAGAAGGAGAGAAAATTGCCTTTATTAGGCGACAACAATTAGGAAAGAGAGAGAGGATGAAGGAAAGGAAAAGGGCTATCTAAAATAAAATTTCTCAAAAAGTAGTATCAACCATAAAATAAATCAAATTTTTGAAAGTTTTTACTCACCCACACTTGCTCTGGACCTGCTTGAAGACTTTTTGATCTTGCTGCTCAGTGCACTGTTATCCCTTTGGGCTATCTCACACTCTTTTTCCATCAAGGAGGTCAACTCTTGAGCCAAAGCGCTGAGATAAGTCACATTGAGAAAACCAAGAATTCTGTTGGGTTCTGTTACTTTTGTAAGGACTTGGAGCTCCTCTGTGAGGGCTTGACTCAGATGAGGTACCGCACTGCAAAATCCTGCTGCCAGTCTGTCAAAGCCAGTCTCACCACCTGGGCTGGAGTTCAAGCTTGAGTGCAGAACACTCAACACATGCTGGCGTTTTAGACCCTGGAAAAATTAAATTGTATTTTTTCTTGATGCAACTATTGTGGGCCTGAACATACTTTGCCTAAATATTAAGTTAGGGAGCTACTAAGTAAAACTGAAGTACAGTTTGGTTGGGTAATTCATTCATTCACCTATATTTAAGTAACTTTTCTTCCATGACATGATTTCTTTAATTGTACCTGGTAATATCGGAGAACTTCACACTCTGGGTAAAGAAAGAATAATTGTTGTAGACAGTAAACCCGTTCAAAGATGGTCAAAGATGACATCTCTCTGCATTCACAGAACTCTGGGCTGCGACACAATAGCCGATCCATCAGATAACGTCGCAGGTGGAGACGTACAGCATTCCATAACTCCTGGATCTTCAGGAGACAATCAAATTTTAGTTGCAGAAAAAGATATTCAAGTGTCATTACTGAGAGTCATTACTAAGTGTCGAAACGAGAGTGCAGTCTAAACAGCTGAACGGTCTTCATTTTAATACACCTAATAGCTAAAATAAATATTATAGAAATCGACACAAAAAAGCAACACTCAAACGAATCGTAAATATTTCATTACCTCTAATGAATTGTTATCTTTCACCGTTTGTACCATGTGGATGGAGAAATCTGTCAGCTGAGAATATGGACAAGATGAGGAAGAAGAGGTAGGGGTGCAAGGGAAGCAGACACCACACTGGGAAGACAGGCAGAGGAGGAGCTGGAGAGCAGCTTCTTCTTTCCCCTGTTCATCTGATTTCAGATAGTGTTGCTGAATGGAAAAGAAAAAAAATATGGTTTTATATCCACTGAAGAAGATTGAGAAGATCTTTGAAATAGTGGCATAATTCTGAAACCCTACCCTCTGACATGATTTGTGGTTATTAAACAAGACTGAAAGTAAAACTGAACATTAACTTATTTTATCAAATTAATTTAAATACTTAAATTGGAGTTTTAATGAGTTTTTCTATTTCTTTCACTGTTGCATATCCGCTCAAACACATTCTCAAATATACTTAAAAATCAACTACTAATTTATCATCTTTTTATGTTAATTTACTACCACACCTCCAAGAATATTCATTCACATTTTAAACATCCCAAATATTTGCATAGCTGTGCATCAGAACACTAACAGGTCACTTACTGGCCTTTCACATCATTAAAACAAATTTTAAGCTTCATTATGCTATTTTAATGTTCAATTATGATACAGTACCTAAAATAACCAGTATGAATGTTGTTTTGATGCATTACCAAAGTTTTGAAGAAGTCCAGCAGTTCCTGGTGTCCTGTGGCAGCAAGCTTGTTTTGTGCTCTAAGGTTGAACCATTGTAGGCACTCTGTAGGACTCGGGGGACGATCCGCTGTCCTTGGGTCCCCCATTTTATTCTGAAGCCCCTTCAGGTGTTGTTCAATGCTGAAAATGAAGCAAAAATAGAAACATTTTTGATATAGATCATTTTGATTCACTTTTGTTCAGGTCTTGCCCACTTGCAAAAAATTACAAAATATCTGAAAAATTTTTCTAGGGCACTGTCCTCCATGTGAGAGGAAACTGTTGAGACACCAACTCTGGTCTATTTATTCAAACGTTCCTAAGTGAAGACAGTAGTGCATCAAAACACTGCCACAAAACACAGTAACATTCTTACAGCAGTCAGCAAAGACGCAAACATTATGATGGAGACACACATGGATGTACACACCGTATCACATTCAGGTTACTCCTGCTCTCATTCAGTCTACGCACTGCATGAAAACAGATACAGACACATCAACAGTAATGAACACAGACATCGATATATCAGTGTGTGAGTGTGTGCTAAGCATCTGGTGTGAAGTGGCATTACAGGCATCGGCAGACATCTGAAAAAAACACTTCTTGCCATCTCATGTCTTATTCGTTCCCTTGACACACACACAAACACCATTCTTTTGATGTTAACAGACGGCATCAGCTATTCAGTTTCTTCTTTAATATGACAGATTAGGAATGACATCCTTGGGCTCAACATGTTTAGTCATTTCCATGCAAATCGATGCATATATATTTGGAGGTTAGATAGAGTAAAAGAGAGTGTTTGCACCTGTGTGCATAAGTATATACCTCCATAACCCTATAATTAAAATTGTTGGGATGTATGGTGTTAGAAGATGATCATACAATCACAAGCAAATGGATCCACAATAAATACATGTACACACTAGTGTGTGGCAGTGGGCTTAAAATGATTCATTAGTAAAAGAAAAAAACATAGAGTAATAAAAAAATCTATAAGGAAATAAAATTACAAAAATCCATAAAAATTAACTTCTTTTTTGACTCACAAAATTAAATAACATCTTTGAATCTGTTGTGAGGACATGTCTTTTTTTCTAAACTAAATTATTGGCAATTTTTTTAATAAAAAATCAATAGATAATGTACAATAATGTATAATCTTCCGGTTTGAAAATTGTGAGCAAGGCCAAAGTACCCTTTTTCTACAGGTCTATAAACAACCTTCTACTTGTTTTTTGGCCATGAATACATCCAGATGTCTTGCAACAGCGGCACATTAAATAACAGTTAATTCTGAGACATTTCACCTTTTGAAAAAAAATTTTTTAAAGTATAAACATCATAGACTGCTATTCTACACACTTTTACACTCTCTGATAATTGGGTTTGTTTCATATTACTTTTCTTTCTTTGTTAACCTACAGTTCATATTCAAATAAACTACATAATGTATTTCATTAAATCTACTTTATCATTTTGGTGCTGCTACCACCTTGTGCATCACTGCAAACAGTAGCTTCTTTACACATTGTGTGAGGTTAACAAACACTGCATTAGAAAATCCAGTTTGGCTTTATGCTAGATAAATAGACACAAAAATAGAAAGTGTAATTCTAAAAGACAAAAGACAGCAATTGAGGCCAAGTGTCAGAGTGTTGAGACAAAATGCAACCAGTTTTTTTTTTAGTTCCCAGCCTATCACCTGTCGAAGGGATAAGGCATTACTAAACATCAGACTCTCAGAAAATTGGCAAGGACAGGTAAACAAATATGCTAATGGGCACAATAAACCACTTTATTTTAGAGTAAACAGTGTGGCATGAAGTAAAGACTCCTAGTGGGAGATTGCTGAACTGACCTGGTTTCAGTTAACTTGGATTTTATATGTGGCTAAATACTGAAGTCAAAGTTGCCCCACAGTTTGTACAAATCACTGTCTTTACCACTAATTCAAAAACATAGATCTGTGTTTGGAGCTTTTTTCTGCCACTAAAAATAAATGACAAGTTTAGGATGGGCTCTTAAAATTATTTTGTTTTCCATCCATTATAGTAATGTCTATTATACTTATGTCAGAAACAGATAAAAGACTAAGCAACAATTCTGAACTAAATACTAAAATAAACTCAAGCTTGAGAACAATTCTCCCTGGGATTTACCAAACATATAGAATACAAAGAAAGCACTCACTGCAACTTACATTAGACTTTATATGTTACCAGAAAAAAGTATTTGGGGGGTTTAAAGTTTGGGTTTTTTTTTTTGTTTCTTTGGCATCTAGCTCCTGCATTCCCTCAGGAAACAATCACACTAGTGGTTACAGGAAGGAGACATCCTCTAAAACATTTTCGAGGGCTGACTTCTTCTGTTCATCTCTCTTCCAGACTCCTACTCTCCTAATTTTCTTTCCTTTACTCCTGCCTTTCAGCTGTCCCTCCTTAGGGCCTTGAGCTGTAAGTTTTAAAGTTGGTTTGGATGGTCTGCGTCAAAAAATCCATCCAGTTTCCTACAAATGCAGTGACCTTTTGCCCGCTGCTGTGAATGCTAGCTGCAGCCTAATCAACTCCGCAGGATTAACTCTAAACTCGATGACTTCAACTGGAAGCTCAAATGAAAGAAACAGGAAGACGAAGCTAAAAATTGGTGGTAAACAGAGAAGTCACAGAAAATGAAACCCGTCGCCTTTCAGTGGAAAGACAACAATGGACAAATCCTTAATGGCAAAAACGCTGGAGAGAAACTCAACAAAAGACCACCAGAGAGAGAAAAAAAGGGAAGAAAAAACTAGGAGGAAAAATTGTTTAGGCCTCTTGACAAACATACCAATCATCTTACTCGAACAAATGCTCACATACAAATGCTCGCACTTTTAATTTCACCAGTGGAGTGAAAGGTAATTGTTTTTCAGACCAGTTCAGCTAGAAAGGCTGTACTGTTGAGATGACTGCCCCCCCAACCTTCCCCACCGCTGAGAGAAAAGGGGAGTAACTGGAGGTCTTTTATTAGATATGATGGCACATTTCACAGCTCCCTGACTTACAGAAACCCAATCCTGCGATTAGTCAGCGCTTTGACGTTATCTTAAGTTCCTTGTCAGAATTAATTTAGTATGGGTGGGCTGCAGTCGAGCTGTCTGTCTTTCGCGCTCCACTCCCCTGGGCTTGCCTACAAGAGGTGGGGGTTGGAGACAACAGGGGCTAAAGGATCCGTTTTTTTAAGTAAGTCCAAGGTACAGTCAGGGCTAAAGCGGCCACCTGAGAACCAAATATCTTCTCCATCAAAGGGTCCCATTCTGATGGGAGGAAAGGATTCAGTGGGGTTGAGTGAGCAGGCTGAAAACAAATCCCATCTTGGCCTGGCCCCGTCGACCACTTAGTGCCCGGGGCCACCCAACATAGCAAATAATACCAGAGAGCTAATACAGCGGATATACTAACTTAACACACGTGTCATGTACAGCTAGACACAAAATCCGTCACATCCAGCAAGTAGTACAGATCAGTATTGTTTACAGCAAAGAACCCTTGCTGGGTTTTACCAAGACATCCTTTACGTTATGTTAGTCATAGCCTAAAGAACCATTCACAGTGGCAGAATCAGAGGAAGTATTGATGCTGCGCTCTGATCAAGATTGACAGGCCAGCAGGGAGAGCCATTTGCCTCGGCGGTGTGAAACTAGAAACCTGCCTTTAGTCTCAATGCTGACACTTTATTAGAGGTCTTTTCCTGGTGGCCCACCCTATCCGGTCCCACTGCTGCACTGTCCCATCTGATGAAAATTAATGGATTACAGCATTTCAATTTGGGGGCTCAGTTGTCAGCCTATCTTAATCTCCTTCAATTAGGAAGCGGCTCTCAGGCAAATCTGTGACATCTGAGAACAGGGAACAGGCACAGTCACTGTGACCCATAAACAGGTTGAAGTCCTTAATGGGTGTGGGGAAGTCTTTCTTCTCCATGCCTTGGTTTCTCTGTCCTCCACTCCACTTCCGTAATTTGTTCCAGACACTGATAAGGCAGTTGGGCAGCAAGCGAGTGAGCTACAGTTATGTGTGCGGCTGGATATATGTGTCTGCAGCCCACCCTAGTCGAGGCAAAAGAAAGGCCTTGGAAAAATTGTATTTGTCTAGATGTGTCCACCCAGATAACAGGTTGTCTTCAAGTAGTCTGCCAGAAAGTTAGCTGAGGTCTGACAGAGACACTGACCAGTGGTCCCCCACAGCGAAAGGAGGATTGCCTTATTTTTAGCCCCATTCTCCATTATCTGGATGCTTTGTTCTCATAATGGTTATCCCTCTCCCATCTGCAGGAATACAAAATAACCCTTTAATGCTTAGAAAGCAGAAAAATGGCCCGGCCTTCAGTAATAAGCCTTGAATTACCTACCCAAGGGTTTTCGTTTCAAGATGTGGAATCTTCAATTATTATGTTCCCATTTAGAAGGAAGAAGGAAAGAAAAAGAGAAAAGGGGAGGGAGACACCGAGAGAGGATGAAGAAGGGATGCGTCCCCGACACTAATGGTGTGAGAGTGAGGCTTTGTTCACTAGCTACATTTAGCCCGTCCTTCATCATCTGCCCTCGGCCTCCCAACGCTACAAACGATGAAAGACATGAAATATAGATTTCTCATTTTCCTTCAATGCCCCTATGTCTTACTCCTTATTAATCTAGTTGTTCTCTTTAACTATCGGCTCCTGCCACCAAAGACACACACAGACACACGGAGGCACACACACACACACACAAAAGAATCTTTTCTATCATTTACATTTATTTGCTGCACATTTTTAGTTTAATAATTGCTAAGAAACATATTTGGTTAAAGCATGAATAATTGAGATCATATATTAAAAAACACATTATTTTATCCTTTCATTCTTTATCATTTTTGTTATAACATTTTGAGCTTGCTGTCTTTGTACTTGACATTCAAACATGAAATAACTAAACCTAATAATAGATAGTTCTACACAAGTAAAAGTGCCAAACACCACATTTTAGCACTTTCATGAATTAACCCCAATTTACAAAAAAAAAAAAAAAACACAATGGCTTTGATAATTCGCTGATGCCAAAATTCCAACACACTCAGTGTATTTTATTTCTTTGTCTTGGCATTTCTACATGCAAGGACTAGTGTGATGTTCAGCAAAGATAGTAAAATATGAATGCAAAATGGAGGCACAAAAGTCATTACAGAACAGCCTCAGTTTCTAATTTGCTTTAGGAATTCTTCAGAAATTTTATATCTTTTTTTTTTTTTTTTTTGCATCTTAAACCTTCATCAATATTAAAGGCCCACTCAGATGAAAATGGTCTTTTTTGTGTTTTTTACATTTTAATTTGGCATTTTCCTCATGATGGAGGACATATGTAAAGAAAATCAAGATTAAATTGTATTTCTCAGTCTATCTATATTCATTGTGAATCAGAAGAAGTTGCAAAACGGTGACATAGAAGTTACTACGGCAAGCCACAAGCTCCCTGCTCTGCTCCATTCTGATGCATATACTTTTAGACAAATACATCCATATACGTCTTCGTTTTCCTGGTCTGAGCTAGCATCTGGCTTTAAACTACGGCTGGATAGCTCCAATATTGTTTGCCATTTTTGTTGCACCGCTAATGTTAGGTTGGGGTTGTGAGGAGCTAGCAGGAGAGCATGAAAACAGATGGATGATGGGAAATGGGGGCTGGCTTACTACACGTCAAAAGTTGCGCCCATAACTCAGAGGCAAATTTTATACTTTGCAGAAACTGTGTACTAGAAAACGACACAGGTTTTTGACTTGGGCTAAAAATTTTATAATAATATTCAAAAGACCACTGGGAATGTTTTTACAAAAGATAAAAAGACGATTGAAGCAGGACTTTAAAGCACAATCCACGCTCAGAAATTGCTGTTTTGAATTAAAGTAAAAAACTTTTTTTTTTTTTTAAATATAGGTTACTGCCTTGAAAACTGTAGCAAAAAGGCTGAGGATTGTAGAATTAAAAAAAAAAAAAAAAAAACATTTAGTCGTCTTTTCCACTGAAGTGACAAACAATGAAAAATCCCAACAGGACCACCTCTTCATTGCTCTGACTGACCTGCTGGCATTCAGATTGAGTTTCTCCTCAGTGTCTTTCAGAAGCTGTTCAAAGCCCAAATCACTGGAAACCCCTGGAACCAGCAGCTCCACAAAGGCGTAGTCGTCACTGAAATCCCCAGGCCATTCCATAATGCTCTGCAAAAGAGAGTTGGCCTTAAACCAAGGAAAGCACAACATTTTATGTACGCTAGTTCATAAAGAAAAGCACAAAACTTCCCCAATGCCAGAGCTGTATTACCAGTCTAGTGACATCAATCAACAGTGTGGTCCAGAGTGTATTATCACAGCTGTCTGTCAAGAAACACATACATTTTGTGCACCCCACACTCTAGTGGTTTATGGTAATTTGAAATTTCCTCAAACAGGGGTCTTGTTAGACGGCACAAATCAATTTCATCTGAAACAAAACAAATCTTATCATTTTAAAAGGCTGTTTCTTCCAGCCTCCCCGCCCTTTTCCCTCAGAAAATCATTTATAGTAGGAGGGCCCCTGATCAAAATGCATTAGCCCAGCCTGAAACCATTTCCACCCACTAACACTACAGTGAGTTAAGACAGAAAGGGAACAAAGAAAACAGAATAAATAAACAATGAGGTGAGATGCACCTCAGTCAAGACTTTAAATAAACAACTCATCTCTTGAGGTCTCTTCTAGAACGGAGGGCCTCCCCTCCTACCCTGTGGTGCTTAACGCTCATGCTAACAGCCAATCCCACGTCGGTGCCATGCTGCTAGGTCTCATATCAGCATTGTCATCAACGCAAGTCAAGTGGAAGGTAATGGAGAGTGTCTGTGTCAATTTGGCTTTCTCACACTCTGCCTCTCGCCCCTTCCTCGTCATCTGTTCTGATTTTAATAATCCCTGTCAAACTCCAAACAGCTCTCTGCACGCGACTCTGCTTCTTTGCTGTAGCATACAGTCTGTGCCACTCTTCCTGACAGGGGAGACAGGAAGCTCAACATTCATTTAGCCTGCGCAAAGGGAGGCCTGTCCAACTGGACAAATATTATTTTCCTCTGCTGACAGCCTCCCCAGTTAAGCTTGTCCTTTATTACTTTTTCTTCTCATGTTCTCTCTTACTCCTTCCCCTCGTCATCACGCTCCCTCAGCGCCAGAGAGGGTGTAAACACAGTCGCTGCTGCGGATTTGCAATCCCTGGTTTAAAAACCTCATCATCAGAGTTATATGAAGTGAGCACAGCACAATGTGTGATTTTGAATGGTGCCTTTTATGGTAATCTTTTAAACATGACCCTAATGGAAAGATTAACAGCTGGTTTAAATGTCCACACTGGGTGCCTACTGTGTCTTCTACCCTATCTACTAATATATCATTTGTTCTCTTAAGCGTTAGCGTGTACGTGGTAGAGCATGTGTTCTGTGATTTACCAGACAGCACACAGGGCCTCATTAGTGCAATACTTCAAATCACTCTGTCTCCTTTGTCTTGTCATTAGCTCTTTAGAAAGCAGATGTTAAAGGAGCCCCTGTGTGTTTCAAAATCCTGCAACAGGTACAGCTGGGCCGGTAGCTGATTTGGTGCTTGCCATCAACAGGAATCAATTTGACCAGTTTTAAAACACCCAAAATAACACTAAGAAATATGCACACACTCACTTGCATGCACATCTCTGTCCAATCTGTTTTGCCACTGCCTGTCTATTCCAGCTTGGTTAACACACAAGCCCATTTACAGTAATGAGTTTTTCTTGAAATATTTTGCAGCATTTTCCCCAGGCTGCCACTTTAAAACCACTTGGAGCATGTCAAGTTAAAGTCAACATTATTTTAAACAGGTACCCAACAGTCTGCTGTTAAGGAAACATGAATTAAAGAGGAACATTGCTTAAGATTGCAAGAGTTGTGAATCGTCTAATGGGTACTACAGGGGAGGGTATGGCTTCTCCATAATAATATAACCTTACAACATCTGATTTGGTTCTTTACTTAAAATCAAAATTATAAAAGTATTTACAAGATGTGTTTCCTTTTATGTGATACTTTCAAACTGCATCATTAATGAGTATTAGAAATGTACTTACTTTTTTTTTTTAATTTATAAAGTTAGTCAAAATTTGGCATCGCTTTGAAAACAATTTAAATGTATTTGCCAACACCAGATTACTCCGGAATTTATTATAAACTTATCATCATGTGCAATTTAATTCAAATTGTTGAAAACTATATTATTGAACTGTAAAAGGTAATAGTTGTGTGACTCTGTTGTCATGAATGTATTAATCTTATTGAATAATGATGTGCAATTTTATGTATAAACAGGTTTGGTTTTATGTGATAATAATCTCTGCCTTTTTTAGTTGGCAAAAAGTGAGAAGTAACTTGTGATTTCTATACAGTATTCTAATTTTTAGAAATTCTGTTTTGTGGGTTTTATGTGCTGGAACCCTTACTCAAAATCAATTACATTGTAGGTCTTGAATGCAAGCTTACATTTCAAAATTGAATAATGAAAATAGATACACTTTTCCATGATATTCTATTTTTTTTTTAAATAGTTTGTTCATTTTGTGAAATGGAAAAGTCTTGTTGTGTGAATGCTGAGTCAGCATTTCAACTAGTTCCAATAATAGTCACATTGATTGTATTAACACAAGTTAATAACAATGTGGCAATTAATAAATACTATATAAAAGAATAACCCAGAGACTATAATGGTCTTCCTAAATTATTTCCCCTTTATATTAATAAATTAATTTGAGACAAGATTTATTGGAAAAAGTGTTTAATGCTCTTGATTAATCAGTTGTTCCTCCATAAGCAGCATCTGTTATACAGTGAGTAATATGTTTTGCACAGATGTACAGTATCATCATCAGCAACTTTAGTAGCAAACAGCTCTATTTCAGGAAAACAAAGAAAGATTAAAAAAAAAAGAATACCTAAAAAAAAGCCCTTTTAGGGAAATCATAATCATCATTAAAAACAGAAAAAAATGTTGTTTTTTTCTACCAGTAGTTGATGTGCCAATCAGATTGATATACACTAATAAAATAAACATTGCTGATTACTGAGGTATGATTAAGGTGAGACTTATGGAGGTAAATCATTTCAATTGAGAGATAGCTGACCACGTGACCTCCCCGCCCCTCACCACCAGACTCACATACGTCACTAATTAGCCTCAATAAAAATAACTTGTGTTTAGGCTCTTAAAACCACAGTTTACGTTACTGCTTGCTTCTAATTTAAGATCTTACCTGTTTTACCGGCTGGTTGTTATTCCATGACTTGTTAATCCATCAGCATGTTCAGTCTTGTTAAGTGGATATTTGTACGCAACCATCAAATGTAACTGCAGAAAATAATACAAACACTTCTCCAGTGTGCCGCTCTAAGGCTAAAATCCGTTATTGTGGGTGAAACCGCATCCATCCCCGTGAATTGTTAAACTACCACGTCAGTCCCAGTGTTAGAAAATAACATTTGGTAACGTACAGTGTATGAACAAGACAAAAACACTCCCGTTATTCGGTCAGTGTGATTTGTGGTTATTTTGGTTAGTTCCGGGAACAAAAAGCGTCCGTGGCAACAACCTGGAAGTAGCTCAATGAAAACTTCCGCTCAATGGGAAATACCAACTGAAAACAAATCATTCGAGGAAGAACTCAAAGGACATAACTTTATCTGGCTTGTAGATAACGTTAATGTAAATATTGAGGTTTTTTTCTTTTTAATTGTTTTTTAAATTACGCCCTTAAATGTTTATTTCTTGGTGAAAAACAAATAACGATGGGACGAATCTCCCCCATCTGAAGTAGTTGGCTGTTCCGTGAAGCTGTGACTCTGCTTCGGCGGTGTGGTGACTGAAAGATTCAAATAGAAATGATCTTGAGCAAATATTAATATCAAATGTTTTGTATGCATCTCTCTTACGGAAATGTAACATATTGCTGGACATTCTTGCCAAGCAGTTGTCCACAAAAGGCTCAAACTGCTTGTCGCTAGTAAGGTTGAGTTTTGGCGCGACGGGAGAAGTCAGACTTAATTGGGGGAATGAGGAAGGTAAACCCTTTTTTAACCACTTTTTTTTTTTTATCGTTTACAAATTCATACTAAATAACCCAGAAAATAACTCAAATATGCACGTAAACACAGTGTCTTCATAATTGCAAAGAACTAAGTTGTTTTTTGTTTTGTTTTAAAGAATCTGCTTGACTATTACAAAAAATTTCAGTTTGACAAAACACCCTCAGCTTTTGAAAATGGTACGATCATGTTAAACATGCTTAGCAGGTTAAGATTCTGTTCACATGTTCAAAAAATCGAGGGGAATTTATTTCTCTGTTGTTGTTAAGTCACGTATGTGAACTGTTATATATTTTACCGGTTACTATGAAGAGAAAATACAATCCCTGGATTGGTGTGTGTGTAAAATGTATCATTGTGTGTGTAGTTTCAGGCTGGTGTGCAATAACTTAATTATGTAAACGTTTTTCCTCATGTCCTTACTTTTTTTTGCAAATGACATTAATTTACCTTTGAATTGGACATAATGTACTGTTAAATTCAGAAAAATACTAGTCTCTGAGCAGAAACAGTTTGTCCTAATGTCAAACGGTATTGATACTATTCTAAAATAAATTAAATAAATGGGCGGAGAAGTAATCCTTAAACATGTATCTCAAGAAAAATGTTACAACATCATACTTTTTCTAAGCCAGAACGGTAATTTTATTTTTATTAAGCCACATATTATGTGTATTACTGAATAACACACAATATTAAATGCTTCTGAATTTCAAATACAATTTACATTGTAAATATGGATTGTCGCTGGAAGTAATGGATTTAACTTGTTTATTTTCAAGCTAAATTCCTTGTTGTTATTGTTTATTTTATTTTTTAGTTATTTATTCTATTTTAGGAAATCATCTTGAGCAAATATAAGATTAGAGGAAAATCAGGTATTCTGCCAGCCCACATAATAGAAAAAAGAATGTTAAACAAACTTGGAGTTATTATGATGACAGGTAACTGATACACCTGATTTGTGTGTTTTTTGTTTTTTTTTGTTTTTGTTTTTTTTTTTTAACAACACGGATGCTCGGTTCAGAGTACAGTTGTTCCCCTTTTGGTTTTTCTTGAAGTGTCAACGTGTCCTGAACTTTGTGTAATTCACGTTGACAAACACCCCTGCGACAGACTGGCGACCAGTCCAGGGGTGTACCCTGCCTTCGCCCATGAGTAGCCGGGTTAGGCTCCGGCAACCCCGTGACCCCGACAGGGATAAAGCGGATTGGAAGATGAATGAATGAATGAATGAACGTTGACAAACAAGAACCACCGTACAATGTTTTCCAACAAATGGTTGAAACCGGTTTATCTGTCATATCATCTTAAAACACTTTAGGCAAAATTTTGCTTCTTGTCTTTGTTTTTTTCAGGATGGAAAGGTGCAAAGTTTTCCAGATCTCTGGCGTAAAAAGCCGTGAAAAGAAGCGAGCTTTGGTGAAAGGGATTCAACAGCTACATGGAAAATACATTGGTGGCTCTGTAAGTAGTGATTTAGCTCAATTCAATTTAGTTTATTTACACAGTGTACTGTATTTGTAAAGCACCAATGTACACAGTGATAATTGGGGTTTAAATAAAGACAATAAACATCAAAGTAAGCTGAATTAATCACAATCACTAAAAGGTTAGAGAAGAAACTTCTCGCAGAACCAGACAGGCAACCATTTGCCAAGACCGGTTGGGGTCCGAGAGGACAGGAACATTTGCTTTAAAGGAAAAAAAAATAGATTAGTAACTGGAAACAACAGAAGGAAGGCAGATGAACAAAATAACTTTAACAACAATATCATAAGACCTAAAAGGTCAGGTAGCACCTGCATCAATTGAAAACAAGAAAGACACAAACTCGAAACACTTAAACATCTATTTATGACTACATCTACAATACATAATAGTTACAAATTGAAGTACCTGTAGAAGTATATACTTTAATGGAAAGATAAGACAGATCAAAGATGTACATCAAGAAAATGAGAAAAAACAGCCAGTACATCCTTATTTATGCTAAATACATTGTTTAGAATAATTATTTTGACAACAAGGCATGTTTTGTCATTTTTTTCCAGACTGATTGTTTGAAAGAAGGTTAAGGAAGTTTTTTTTTCCCATGACGATAACTAAGAAATATTTTGAGATATTATGCTGTGGATAAATTTGGCTACAATAAGTATTAGTATTATTATTATGCATGTTTTCCTCTCATTGGATCATGTTTAATACAAATGGGACTGTTTTGTTACAGGTATACAAGAATGCCATCACTTATCTCATAACACCCCAGGTCTCACCTAGTGAGAAGTTTCTGGCTGCATGTGCTGCAGGTTAGTTATTACCATCAGTAAGCTGCAGTTGTTAAAGTCTTTTGATCAAACTAGCACCTTCTATTGAAACACCCACTTCTCTCCTGCCAGGAAAGTGGGTTGTGACACCGGAGTATGTCATGGATAGCGTTAAGAACGGCTCCTGGCTACCAGAGCGATCCTATGAAGTGGCCATTTCCACAGGCTCCTCAGCTGCCTCTCATCCCACCCGACATTGGAGGGAAAAGGTGGGCACTGGCAGAATGACAGGGGCTTTCCAAGGCTGGAGAGTCCTCCTCATGGTTCAAGAGCCCAGCAGAAGAGCCATGTTCAAACGGTGAAGGACCATTTGAAAAGAAGATTTTTGTCTCAACTCATTTATTCTGTGAATACATTAGAAATCACAATAATGACAATGCTGTTATTGTTCTTACACAGGCTGTTAAAAGCAGGAAAGGCAGAAGTGTACAAATGTCCACCCCCCTCTTACATCTCCATCACTCATGTCATGGCAAAACCTGTCACGGATAACTCAAAATCCCACAATGCTCCTTGCTTCCCAGTTAGTCACATAGTCCAGCACCTTTTTCAGGTAAGTTATTCTCTTTAATATAAACAAACAAAAATAAATAAATAAAACTGTGAAAAAAGTGAAAAAAATATAAACTATGCACAGAATAAAAGTTTTGTTTATTAAATGTTGACAAATCTATTTTTTATCTTTAAGTATAACTCATAAAATGTTCTAAAACTATTAGTTAGCTTAATGCTTTGACAATATATGAGAACTGGACTGGGTGACTCCTCCCCCCTCAAGTTCCAAAAAGAAAGTGCCCGCTGGCTCCAAGAAGCCAAAATTCCATGGACTTATATAGAGAAATAGACACCAATGACTCAGTCATTTTAATTGTCAGAATACAGTAACCATTCTTGCTCTGATACTTTTTTTTAACCTGATTTTGTTTTTGCTTTTTTTTCTGTAGTGCAAGTTATTTAAGTTACAAACTGACCAATCAGATGCCTTAAAGTTTCAAAAAGTTTGATTGACAGATTCTCCTGACCCTGGCCTTCCAACAAGCTCATTCCTGATTGGCCAGAGTGGTTAGCATAAAAATGCAAACTTAGACGAACTTGGACCAATCACTGCTTACTTATGATTTCTGGTTTTGACATGGTGACGGCTGTATTGTAAAAAAAATGGCGACTGAATTCCCTTCATTTGGTTGGAGCCAGAAGTAAGCTGTTTTCTATGGGTGACATCGCACTTACTTGGTCCAGTTCTCTTATACAATCAATTGTTTAAAAATAGTTGACAACTTTCAATTAAAGTGATTAGTAACAGTTAAAATCATACAATAATTAACAACAGATGTTTCAAATTTCCTTAGATTTTTTGCTAAATATTAATGTAATAATAAAACCCAAAGAATGCAGCAATTAAATGAATTCTCTCTTTGCCTTTTAAGTTTTAGTTCAAAAAATGTGGTGATGTTTGAAGTCAGACATTTTAAAACTACATTAGACCAATCAAAAATGATAAATTTTTAAAGCTCTCTTGTTTTGATTCATGCAGCTCAACATTTTGTATCAAAGATTCGTTTTATGTGTGTTGTTATTTTTTCTAAAATCTCTTTTCTGCTTGACAGGGCAGTCATTTGTATGTAAATTTCAGCATAATGAAAAGCAGTTACCTCGATGTTGACCTCTCTAATTTGGAAATGGAGCTCAAGAGATACGTGATCAAGAAGGAGGTGTGTGGCTGCCTTAAATTTTGTTTGTGTTTTCGTGTGATAGAAAGAGAATGTAGTTTAGAGGCAAGAAGTATAGCCATTTACCAGAAGTTGAATCAGCGAAATTACTTTTGTGTTCCTGTTCTGCAGGGCCGGCCACGATTGTGTTTTCTTGAATTTCTGGGTTACCATGACCCTTATCGTCCTCATTCCCAGGTAGACACGCATACAGATCAACTTCTAACCACGATCAGTATAACACACACTGCTACAAGATAACCATGTGTTTCATCAAGACGATAAGGTCATTCCATTTTCTTAATGTCATACATTTCAATGAAATGTGATGTGAAGAGCAAGGGCGCATCAAATCGAGGTCAAATATTTAACCAGCACTCTCAGTTGATCTGAGAGCTTTGATTGGCAGACCCATTAACAGTAGTCTCCTCTGTCCTGTCCATACCTTACCCAAGTGAGTGTCTGTCAGATTCCTATTAGTGCAGCTCTTGTATTTTCAGCCAGTGCTTTTGGAGTCCATATGCTATTTGCCAATTTGTGGCAGCCGGACATAACCCCTAAGAACTTTGGAGGGCTGTTCAGTCCTTATTTCTATTAGCCTCTGCCTTCCCTTCATCCTATTTGTCTCTTTGAGTGCCATGCTTCTTCTTACTTTTAATTAGGTTCTTTTTTTTACATTTTGCAAATGTTATGTTATCCTTCTAGGCCACAGCAACCGACTTCAGCAATGTTGGCAGTATGATAGAGTGCGGCCTCTTCGCTGAAGCCCTGGACTCAATCAAAAGTGCTGTGTTTCCAGGATTGCTGCCACCAGCAACATATCTGATCTCCTTCCTCCAATATGCCCAGCAGGTTGGACCTGAATTACCAGACAGCACAAGTTCTTTCTACATTTATCTAGTTTTAGCAGCAGTTGCCTGTTTGTTTTCATTATCACTTTATCAGTCAGTCACATCAGTGTGGAGGATATCTGGAGTATTTTTTTTCCATTCTATTGAACATTTGCTTATGTACACACTGATTTCTAAAGATCCTGATTCATTGTTTCAATTAGGTGGACCTCTTGACTTCTAAACATTTAAACTTCTGATCTAAAGATGGTTTAGAATCAGTGAAGGGGTGAGAGTGTCATTTGGTACTAGATAAAGACAATGCCTTATTTATTTTCCTGAAAAACAAACATGTGCAAAGCTATAATATAGGCTTTCCTTAAAGTCAGAGTTAAAAACAACTTTAGGAAAATCTTTTTGGAAACATCGGTGGTAAAGTGCCATTGTTATGATGCATGACCCAGTTTTGATTAAGTTTCACTTTCAAGTACAAGATATCACTAATAGATTTTATATACTTTGAAATATTAACATTTTTATACTCAACTCAAGGGCTTCACAGTATAATTATCCCTCCACCTCTGTGAATCCAAGATTTTATTTTTGAAGCACTATATGTGGGGGTTTTCTTTTATTGTGGCACTGGAAGACAACTTTCAAGATGCTTTACATTACATATAACTCCATGATCCTGGATATCCACAATGGCGTCAACAAGAGATGACGATTCGTTGCATCTGCATTGTAATTTAACATTTTCTTTTTGCATCTCTCTTCCTCAAACTGAAACTCGCTTCTACATGATGTCACAGGGCAATGCCACACCTGTTTTCCTGAGAGCATTACATCAGTTTTTGAGTATCCTGCTCATTACCAACCCTCCATGGCTGGCTGTTCGTACGGTGAAAAAATATTACATTCAAGTGCTGCAGTGTCCACAATGTAAGAATGGCTTGTGGCCTTTTTTAGAGACGGCTATCAGGTAAACTACACATCCCATGAAGCATCTTTGAACATTTTTTATCATATTATTAATGCAATAGGTGATTTTTAAGTAATTGGAAATGGCTACTGTACAAAGGGTTCATTTTTAAAAATACGTGTGATCTGTCAGGTATTGCCTGTCCAACAGTGCCACTTGTCACCCCCTCCCTGGACCTGCGCTGCCAACTCTGATACATTTCAACCGTGACATTCTGACACTTTGTCTGAAGATCTTCCAGGGGGAACTCCACTGTATTACAAACAGGTAATAACTCCAGAGGCACTTTTCTCTTTTTCAAATATGCATTCTTTTCTGAGGTCATCCTAACCTTTATAAAATTAAGATCTATTCTAACAAATCAAAGGACTTCACCTGATGATGCATGCTTACTTCACTTCACAGCATTTATTTTTGCCTAAAGTGTCAATTTAATATAAATGTTATTGGTTGAGGTTTTCAGTAATTATTTTACTTACCTTTGCCTTTCTGTTCTTCAGAGATTTCCTGCAGGGAACACGAGCGTCACCTTCATCGTCATCATCAAGTTCATTGTTGTACAGAACCTTCTGGACTGTGTGGGAGCGCTCGACGTTACTGTCCCATGCTGTTAAACAACTTGCTCAGCTCTTAATCCAGGCTGCAATGGTGGTAATTGGTTTATTTTTCTTTATGGGTTAAGGAAAATATAATCAAATCACTTCATATTTTGTTTTTTTTAAAGACCCACTCCAATGAAAATCATGTTTTTGGTGTTTATAACCTGTTCTTGTGGTAGTTTGATGATAGAGGACATACTGTATATAAAAAAAAGGTTTGGCTTAAACTAACTCATTGTTAATCAGAGGCATATGAAATAATGTCATTGTGAAAAGCATATAATTGTTATGTACAAACTACGATCAACGCGGCCATAAGCTTCCTGCTCAATTCCATTGCGTCCACCTGGAGACAAACAGATCCATGTACATCTTTGTTTCCTCGCCCAAGCTGGCATTTGACTCATTACTGTATGGCTGAATGTCTCTGATAGATGGATGACAGGACTGCGTCAACAGTTCCGCACACAACTCTTTTGGGAATTTCTGATGAACTACTGCCACACTGCAGAAGCTGTGTCCAAGAAAATGGCACAGGTTTTTAGATTTTGGCTAAAAACAGCATACTCATAATTAAAAGACCAATGGGAATGCTCTGAAAATCAATCAAAAGATGATTGGAGTGGGACTTTTAAGCTTTCAAAAGTTACATTGTAAGGTTTACTGAATTCTTAGTGCCATATTGTTGACTCTAATTGAAGGACTATGCTGAAAGAGACAAGAACCTGCATTTGGCAGACATTCTGTTGGACCTGCTCTCTGTGTTGGTAGAGTTCTGGTACCAACAACACTTCAAACTGAACCAGATTCTAGTCGACAAAGGTTTCAAAGATCTGTCAGAGCATCTTGCGCTCATGAGCCAGGGTATGTAAAAACAACACCATGTTTTTAAAGGATTAAGTGATTAAATGTACTGTTGATTAGGATCTTAAGGAAACACTGCAAACATTTGTTAGTTTTTCTGAATATGAGTCCTAAAAAAGAATTTCTGACTGGATGTTATTCTGCTTATTTCCTCTGTAGATGTGTCTCCAGCTGTTTTAATCGAGTTAGTAGCCAGAGTTCATTCATCCAGGTTTCGTCTGGTGATGGCTGATGCCATGTTCAGGAATCTCTGCTGCAGAAGCGGCTGCACTCTGGCAGATGAACCTCTGTCTCTTAAGATGGTGGGCCTTCTTCCTGTTTGTTTCTTTCTATAATGTGTTTAAATACCTTACAAGTATTAGGTATTCAGTGACTGACAAAAATTATTTGGAGATTATGTCTGACATAATGCTTTATCTTAGCAACTATTGAAGCTTTTTAACAATAAATGCAAGTAAATGCCTATTTAACTTTACTTTCTTACATTGTTTCAATCAGAGGAAAAGACCACAGACTTTTTTTTTAAATAGTCAGTGACTTAAAAGAAACACCCAGAAAAATTCACGAGTTGTAATTATTTGTTCCCATCACTGAACTTCCTTTTTTACTTTGACACATCACACAGATTATTTAATAAGTCAGAAAAAATGTAAACTCTAATACTCTTTCATATTAAAGCTAATATTACTTCATTTCCTTTGGAGAATTAGTTAAACTATTTTCAATAAATTAAAGTTCTACGAAAAATCTAATTGGCTCTAAATGTTAAAATGAAATCTTGCAGTAGATCGTCTGGCTGTTCTCCTGTGACATCTATATCCATGTGAACTTACCATCCGCTGTCTAATCTTGTGAATTCCTGTGCGACTTCTGACAGATTCTTTCCTACCTGCCTGCTTTGGGAAATTTAGCTCAGACTCCCAGCAATGCACCCCCGAGGACTGGGCCCATTTCACACAGCTGCATGGGTGGGGGAAACAGCTGCAGGTCAGTTAAACACAGCTGTCCGTCCATGACTCTGTTCACTGGTGTATCATCAGATCATCCCAAAGCACATCAGGCAAAGTGTTCATGCAAACGGTGTGGAAAGATAATGTTAGCGTAATGCTCTTCCACGTTTCATATTGCATTAAATCTATCTCTGACTTCATTAGTAAATGATCTGATATCAAGTAAAAAAAAAAAAAGTTGCATTGTAGGAAACAGGTTGTATTAAGTGTGAAAGTACAGCCAGATTTATGCTAATAGATTTGATTTGGAAACAAAAACTTTCTGATAAAAGATTTGACCAATGTAATGAGATGTATTGAGTCATTATTATAACATGGGTTGTGTATTTTATATCCAAGTGCATAATGCTCTGTAATTTCCAGTCCCACCACATGTTGTCTCTTAAATAACCAAGCTAATCAACCAGCTGTAATTCCTTTAAGTTCTCGCCCACATCATTTAGAGTAGATGGGTCTCGTCTGAAGCAGAACGTTTTTTTTAAGATTCAGTGTTAAATCCAAAAGAAAAAAGAAGCACCTGGCAGGAGGAGGAGTGTATGCAGGTGAAGAGCAGGCGTGCATGAATGAGTGGTGGGTGAAAGAGTGGGGACTGAGATTTAGACAGAGACAGACAAGTTGGGGTCAGACAGAGCAGGAGGAGCTGGCATGTGATGGGTCATGCCTGGGTCTGATCCTGTCGATGTGCTGGCAGATAGTAGGGGTGCACAAAGAGGTTAAGCCCCTCCCTGCAACTGCACACACAAACTACAGGGTCTGAATTTGGACATGGCGATGACACACAGATGAGAATATCACATCGGACTCTTCTGTCTTCCATTACAACCATCAGTTCTAAACCCTCACCCTGCCTTCTGCACTTCTCTTGATCTACACTTGCATAATAAATTGGTCTCTTAATGCAATCACGCACTTGCTCTCCCTCTTCAAAACCCATTTCAGACATCTGCTCCTGCACCAGCAGGTAGTTGGCCTGAAGACAGGCTGGAGCCACCAGGGAACAGGTTCATGTAAAGGCCATCGGTTCATGGACTGACCAAATCCTCTCATCTCTCCAACACGGCTGTTTATTTTTTTTTACTTTTCTCACACTTTTGAAAAGTGTTAGCTCATTTTGACAGAGATAAAAGCATAAGGGAATTACAAAAAAAAAACACAGTCTGCAGGTTAAAAAGAAAAAAAACAAAGCCAAAGGGTGTGTAAACTCATATGACCCTGAAAAAAACAATAAAGACAAAACAACAAATGTGTGATTAAAAACAGAAGCTAAAGAAAAATCTTGTTTCTTCATTTTCATGGATAAATTCATATTATTATTGATCTTGATACTTTAAATCCATTTACACACCCTATTATGTGACAGTTTAGACGACCCTCTTTTATTTCAGAACATTTCTATTAAACCACATAACTATGGAAATCATTGCAGAGACTTATTAAATTAATATATTTAAATAAAATTGATTTGTCAGGTAATACACATTATTAAAAAATAAAGTTTATCTATAATATAATAATAAATTTTAATGAAAGCAGTATTGGGACTAAATTTATGTCAGTTTAAGGAGGAAAAGTGTTGTGAAAAGAATCCAGGAAGTGATGTAATCTCTTTCATCCTTCTTTTCTGACTGGTAATTTTTACGGCCACGGGGGTGTGACTGCTATATGGGACAAATGACAAATGTTATTCTTGGTATCCAACTGACATAGGGCACGTGTCCAAGCTGGATCGAACTGACAGGGTAGCTGATTGACCGACTGTTTAGATGACCATTTAACTTACCGGCTGGCTGCTGGGCCGCCAAGTGCTGTTAACAGAAGGGAGACTGTAATTAAAGGGAAGGTTTTTTTTTCCCCTCTCTGCTAGCTCTGAACATTTATCCATTGCTGTTTTCTTTTAATAATTCTGGACATAATTTGTTTTGATGTGTGAATTTGTCTAAGAAAAGATGTTTGATAAAATTAGCTCATTATAACATTTTAATAAAACCTAGAATTTTCAGATTCCAGTTTAAGTGTTATTTTCCCACAATAAGATGGGGAAAAAACATATTGGCTGTTAAAAAAAAGTGAACAGAACTGAATAGAAATTTGCTGGATTCCCTTTTTTTTTAAACAAAGGAAAAGCTTAAAACTGGCTCCTCTGCATACAGTTTTCCTTTGTCAGTGTACTGCTTCCATGAATCCACGCAAGTTTCTTTACTGTCCACCTCTGAGGGTTCTGCACCTGCACAAGACGTTAATTATGACAGCATGTAGACCACCTTAAATTGATTCTAAAGTAAAATAAGCCCAGTGCTTAAACAAACCTCACTACTGTCAGCCTGTGTGGACAGAGGACACTCAGTTGGCTTGAGATGAGAAATGGTACAGCTTCATCATAGACAGCATTATGGATTTCCTCTCGCGCACACATTGCTTGTCTCATCTCATCTCAGCCTTGTCCTTGCTAATAACAACCAGCGTGACAGGACGTGTGTTTCCTCCTCACCGCTGGAAGCTTCTTCCTGGCTTCTGAACAAGCCAATTACTAAGGAACAAGGCTCTTCCCTGTAATACGGATGGCATTCCACTTCAGCGCGACGCACACGCATGTGCACAGACGTATACACACAAGACACCTGTCAGGCTTCATGCGGGGCAGGTTCTCCAAACCCACATGCACAACTGGTGACAGCCCACAGCTATTAGCACGCTATTACTTTGAAGAGGCTTTCACTTTCTTTTAGCAGTTATTCCTCCTTATGTGCTTGCTCACGTTGAATTTTTTGTCTCTGTGTTTAAGGTGTTGAGAGAAAGGAAAAGTGCTTTGGAGACGGAAATAAAGCTCGAGATGTGGGAATTGTGTGGTCAACACAGTGGGGGTTTGTCTGATATTGTCAGATTTCATATAAGATGATGATACCACTCCAAGAGGGATTCATTTGCTAATAGTATGTTACACACTAGAGCGATGCTGGGTCCACTTTCTGTGCCCCTGGGTCTCATTTCTGTCCTTCAACGATTGTCAGTTAGTGAAATGATGGGCTTGCCTAGGCACATTGTGGCTAATCAATTATGTCTTGTGCCACCCCTGAAACCATGCTCTTTCTCCCCACACAGGAACCAGGACTCCTTGGGGAAAGAAACAAGCCCAGAGAAAGAGAATATCCCCAAAGGCTTGCACAGAGTCAACGCAGCAGGTAGCACACAAGCATTCATATGCGCACCACAGTTTGACAACAAGGCTTCATGTTTGCTGACATTTAATGGACTAATGCTCTGCAGCAGGCCATCATTAAAAACAGACTCAATGTTCATGGTCATCCTTTTAACTTAAATGATAAATTGTGTTTGGTGTTTTTAACAAACAACAATGCCTGTTGCATTTTTCTCATTATGGATGACACACTGTATATAAAGGAAAAAATAATCTTAAAAAAGCCTTTCTGAGTTTTTCTTTATTCAAATCGTGAATCAAGAGCAGACTTAAAAATACAGTCGGAACAAGGTTTTTGCTGTTACCAGTATGTACAAAACTTCAATCAGCAGGCCACAAGCAGCTTCCTCCTCTCTATTTTGATTTATCCAATAGCAAACAAATAGATCCATGTACACCTTTGTTTTCCTCATCCTAACTGGTATCTGGCTCAAAAGTGTACGACTGGATAGGTCCAATATTACTCGCCATTTTTGTTGAACCGCTAATGTTTGGTTGGGGTTGTGAGGGGCTGTAAGCTAGTGGGAGAGAGAGTAAACCAAGGGATGATATAAAATGTAGGCAGGCTCACTCCTCGCCAACTCCCCACCCTGAACTCAGGTGAATTTCTAATGAACTCCTGCCGTTCTGCAGAAACTATGTTTTAGAAAAAAACACAGGTTTTTGATTTTGCCTAAAAATGGCATAACATTAATTAAAAGACCACTGGAAAGAATTTTACAATAAATCAAAAGATGATTGGATTGGGACTTTCAATTAAGATGTATGGACAAAGTGATTGATTTACATCCAAATTTTCCTACATCCAGTAGGCTTAAAGACAAACTTGACTTCATATCCAGTATTTTTGTTTGTCCTGGAGTTCAACTGGATTACCTTTTTTGCCTCATTCCTACTATACTTCCCGTATTTGCTGCTTTGTTATCTTCATATTTTATTCTCCATTTTTTTGAAAGAAATAGATAAGTGTGACAGGAGGACATAATAGCTTACTCACAGAAGACTCCCGACGACTGTTGGTACGCAAAGTGCGCCTTAGATCTCAATTTTAGGGATATTAAAAGCAGCAATTAGGGTAGTAATGCAAATATGCAGTGGCTACAATGATGGAACTTCTAGCAATTACTGGCATTGCACTCTGTGTGAACTCTCTAAAGTGTCAGAGCTCATGTCTCCCTCTCTACCTGATCACAAAGGCCGCTGCAAAGGAGGGATGGGCTGGGGGTAAAGGAGAGCAACTAAAGGAGGGAGGGCTGAGGCAGGAGACTCAAGGCTGTTGGCATGTGTTGTTTTTCTACTACGTGATCTCTATACCGATGCACTTGGTATTAATTTTTAATGAACCGCTGGCACAGCATCCTCCCCTCTCACAGTCTTATCCGTTCCCCTCTCGTTCCCCCCTTTCGCCCTTTTTCATTTTTTCCTCCTCTTACAGCTCTTTCACCCACATCTATAGGCTTGCTTTCCTGTATTCTGCACACTTTTGCTTTGGAGCATCTGTCTTGCCTTGTTGAACCTTAGTGTCTTTGTCACAGTAGCTGAAAGGGATTTAGGGATTTGGGAGCAACTTCTCTTTTCTAGTTCTACATCTTCTTCTTGAAGCTCCGCGCCAATATCAATTTTAATGAGACCAAATATGCTGTGCGTAGTGTCAAACAAAAATTGCTGAGTTTCATTCTTTGCCTATCTTTTTTTTATTGTTCAAAGAGAAGGTAAAGCAAAGATTTAAAAAAAAATCAATATTTTTAAACACTAAAAAAAAACCATTTCCTTGAAATAAGACAATGAAAAGTTTTTGAGATTTTTAAAACAAGTCTGATGAACTTCTTTCTAATCGACACTAGGAACAATGGTAAATGGCGTATACTTGTATAGCACCACCAGAAGCAATTTTTCAGGTGGAAACCAGTCAGAGGTCGACCACTCTTGCCACTACACCAAGACTGCCCTAGCAACAAGTCAGTAACATGTGAAGGAAGGGACAAGCTTTTATATAGGTTCAAAGTTTACTGTGAAGCTTGAGATTCAGACAGTTTTCCAAACTAAGGGCATGCCCTATAGTTTTTTTTTTTTTTTTTCAAAAATATATTAAACAAGACACACATGCAGTTTTCCATCAGCTTTAAACCTTAATTAAATTAGGATTGAAAGTTTAAGCTGTTAAACTCCTGTTTTGGGTCAGGCTGGCAGCTGAAGCAAGTAGAGTCTAAGATGCAAACCCTGGAATCCTGCAATTATTCAGTGTCAACTGGGGATGAATTTCCTGTGATCTTTATTGTAAAAAATCTGGTAATTGTCGTAGATGTTTTCCAGTAATAAATGATGTTCCTTACTGTTTTAAAACCACTTTACATGTCACAATGTCAAAAAAGCTCTAGAAAGATAGAGAGGATCAAAGTGATTCTCTCTTTTAAAGTATTTTAAAATAGATTAATAGATAAAATAGAGATAGATATTTTCCTCTTTATACTAATCATTTTCTTTATTTACTGTAAAGAAATCCTAATGCCATCTGTTTACACTAAAGTAATATATGGCAGTTTTTTTAAAGATAGAAACAAACTGCATTTGACAGTTTGTTTTACTCTTTTGTGCTTTGATGATACCTTTGAGAGGTTCTGCTGTGTTCCCCACTACTTTTTCTGACAGTCTAAATGTCGGTTTTTTCCCATTTTTTCCAGATCAGTTGAATTTTTAAATGACTGTTGCTCACTTTCAGACTGTTAAAATCTTTTAAAGTAAAATAAAAGCTGCAGTATCGCTGACTTTGGGGAATTCTCCTGCTGCCATTTGCTTTTAGAGCCAGCAACAGTAGTAGTCTTCAAAGAATTTTAAATATATCCAATAACTGCCTGCACAGTACCTTCCTAACACATTCTTCACAAATTGCATTGTTACTGGCTTCCAGCAGCTTTTTGGTCCAGGGATCAGTGAGCCAAGCAACACTTTACACTATTGTAGCAAGCAGACTGAGTGATATAAAGAGCAACACATACACTTAACTTTTCTATTAAAGTGTGAAATGGGGGATTTATAGAAAAGGACAGGCGGATTTATCCTTTCCGTGCTTTTAAATGCTGAGCATGCAATTACCCCTATAATAGAGGCGTTGTGTCCAAATTGGAGCCATTTAAGTGATTTAACAGTGCATGGATTGGCCATGGCATTTGCAAGGATGTGTACACATGGGGTGTAGCGGAATAGTTGTTTAATCACAGCGTTTTTAGCACTCAGTAATAGCAAAGCAGCCCATGAAGAACACTGACGTGACACACAGTACAGCTTAGTCATTAGGGGCTGCAGTTTGGACTCGACTCTACCGTCTGCTAGAGCCAAGAGACTCTACCCTCTTTGGGTGTTTTTGACATTTAGTTTAAAAATATTAGTTTGCTTCACTGATGAATCTAAATATACATGTCTTCATACTCAAACCAAATAGCATATGTACAACTGAAGGCTGTTTTGGTTATTTTATTTTAGGAATGAATTAGTAACACCAATGATTCTGTTATTAGACCACTAATTAAGGGATGGAGACTCACCTCAAAATAAGAGATTAAATGCTTTTTGTTTTCCACTATTCATTAAATTGTTTTTTAAAGCTTGTTTGCCAGCTTTGTTTTTTTTCACAAAATTTGGGAATTTCACATATGCCACCAAATGCAGTTTTTTTTTTAATTCTGCCAGATAATGTCATTCAGCACAATTACCAAAATAAAAATATGCAGATATTAACACTTTATTGGATTAGGTCACTTAACAAAAATGTTAGTTAGGTTTTTTTTTTTTTTTTTTTATCGTAGAGATGCTTATCTAAATGAACTCATACATTTTCCAGAACTGCAGAGGCCATATTATTCATCTTATGTTTTATGCATCCATAACTACTCTTAATTTAAAATCATGCTTTCTTCTTCTTTTTTAATTTAGTATCTCCTTTTAGACCTACAACTGTCTGACTTTTGAAAACACCTTTGAACACTCTTAGCTTTCAGAGCTTTAACAGCAACTTTCAAAGCTACAGCGTTTGATACAAATCAAATGTCTTATTTTGTTCATCATTGCATGTAAATACAATAAATCCCCAGTATAACAACAGTGTTTCCATGTAGATGATGTAGCACTGTGCCTCTTTCAAGTGGAAATACGTTCCACATCATTTAAAATGTAGAATAGTTTTAATGATAAAGAAAAAAATATTTGAAAAAGGATTAGCAAGAAAATATAAAAAAAAAGAAAAAAGGTTGCAAAACAAGAATGGTTGTACTGTCAAATATCATGATTGAGTAATAGCTGTTTATTTCTCAATAGAAGTCTATGGGATTTTGGCTTCTTGGACCCAGGGACTATTTTCCAGGGGGAAGGGGTTACTCAGTCCAGTTCTTGTATACAGTCAATTGTATGAAGTAATACTGTTGACACGCAAACCCTGTATCTGCATTTATATGGTAATTTGAATAATAACTTTAGCAGAGTTGGAGCTTTTTCACTTTCATTACTAACTAGTGGTATGTGACATCTTGAAAGATTTTTTTGTCTTCAAAGACTGAGGAAAAAGAGATTATTCCAAATGATTAGGATCTACCACTCTCAAAACTTTTTCCCTTATTCTTTGAAATGCAACAAACACTTTTACCTTTTCTACTTCTTCTTTTGTATCCCACTGTTTCATTCCTCGACCTCCTTTCACTGAGCTTTTTTTTCTTAGCCCTAGTCTTTGCTCCATGTGCATTGGAGTGGAGGCCCCTGTACAGGCGTGGCATCCTGGGGAGAACCAGTAAAGCATTTATTACAGGCTTTGCAATTCTGCTATATGCTTGCAAGTGCAGAGCCACTCATGCTTGGCCTTTAGCTTCCCTCTGAAGTTCAGCGATACATGAAAGGAGGGTCTCTGGCCCTCTAATACATTCCTGATTTTATATTGTCAGAAAAAAAGAGTGCTCTGTTAAGGATGAGGGAAAGTGTGAAGATTGGAAAAATAAATTCTAGAATTAAAATGTAAATTGTGTATTTTATGTTTGTTTTTTTCTGATTTAAAGGTTGCTTGGTGATGCTAAATGTCCAGCAGAGCTTTTGAACCCAAGATCTGTAAAGAACCCTTTCAGAGGCTTTGTGCGTGGGCTGTCTACCATAACTTCTTCTTAAGTAATGTTGGTACGAGCAGGGAGGACCGCTATCTTACCACCAACTCTTTCAGTGACCATCTGCTTAACTTTATATTGAGCCAGAGAACAACTCTTGCTAGTGAAGGAGGAAAAAACAAGAAAAAAAAAATCCAACTCTTCATCTGTAATTTTTTAAGCCTCCTTTTCTATGCCCCTTTAAAGATCTCCCCCCTTTTCTCATCACTTCATAAATCGCGTCCCCATTGGTGGGTCGAAGAGTTTTTTTTTAGGTCAGGGTTTTTTTTTTTCTTAATTATGTGTTTGGGGACATTTTGGTGGTGTTTTCCTGGAGTGAAAATCAAATAAAAGAGGACAATGGAAAGGACATCAGACACACCCTAATTTGGGGATTTCTCTCTTCTGCCTTTTTGTCGCTTTTGATTGCGTTTGTCTGTTGTGTGTCCTGGTCGAAGGAGAAACCCTCCTCCACAGAGTCTGCAAGAGGAACCAAGTGGAAATGTTGCTTCAGATTCTGGCGCTTCCTGGCATGGACGTCAACGTTAGAGGTAAGAGTTTTTTGCCTTTTTTTTTTCTTCTTTTTTTCTGGTAATCTCTGTCCCACTGTCACGCCGCTGGACTCCCACAGTTCACTCCCAGCTTTCTAAAAAACAATTTACATTGGGAGGAGGAAAAAGGCGAAGGGGTGCATGCGTCATCATTGAGCTTAACCTTTTGCTAAAATTTAAAGGGTGTGTCTTAAAACGGCAAGGTGGGTTTGGAGTTTCTGATTTATAGATTTATAGGCCACTTTGCTAAGTGAATTGAACACCTTTTGACATTTCACAGTCATTTTCAGCAGCCCCTTTGGGTCAGATGAAATGACTGGCCCTTCTTTCATGGAAATATGCTTTTACAAAGGTTTCACCAATTCTGGATACCTATTATAGATCCTCAAAACTGGATCTCAGTGGGGGGAACTAAGATTAAAAAAAATCTAGAGGAACTATGGGAGAAGTTGTGAAATCCTTGTCATGTTGCAGAAACCTCCAAAAATGAGGACATTTTTTAACAAAACAAAGTGTTTACATATTTATAAGTCTAAATGTATAAAGTGCTGATAGTTACTTTATGTCAAACCATGTTTATCTATCCTATAAATGTTACTTTTAAATACTGGCTTCACAGGATTGTATTTCTTCTGTTAGTCTTTCAATTCTTTATATTGTTAGTAATTTGGTTTTTTTCATGATGTCATAATGCTGAGGATTTCAAAGCACCTTCTTCTTAATCATATTTTAACAACATTTTTTCAAAAGTATATATTTGTCATCCTTTTTTTATTAGTGTATTCTGGTGTGACAGCCTTTTTGAACTCACACTACACTACATGCCTGAATGTTTTTTTTTTTGTTTGTTTTTTTCTTTTATGATGGCTTTCACATAAAAAATGTTGCCTTGTTTTACGATTGTTTATGTTCATGAATGAAGTGTGTTATCTATTCAGACCATGCAGGCTGGACGCCTCTACATGAAGCGTGCAACCATGGCAGCACTGAATGTGTGAAAGCTTTGCTCCAGCATCGACCTGCACCTGTCCTCAACAACCAGGTGGGTGGAGTGAGTCCTCTGCATGATGCCCTCCTGAATGGACACATGGACATCGCCAAAATGTTACTGGAGCATGGAGGTGAGTCACTTTTTCATCACTAGAAATACAGAATTTTGAAAGTTTTCTGCAAAAAAACTTTTTTTTTCTGGGTTTGTACACACGTAGCATAAAGAAGGCGTACATAAACAACTCCATAGTTTTTAAGAAGAAACATTTGAAAACATCTCTCAAATATGGGCCTTATATCAAAATTGATCAGCAAAGATGTCAAACCATGTATTTTGGTGCACTTTTTAACCAATATATTAACTGATAATTGCTGCCTAGACATTTCTGTCATGTGTTTTTTACCAAACTGGCAAAATTTGATGCAAAGATAACCGTTTCTGCCTCTATGCCATGTGTTTGTGGCCAAACAGATGATGGCCAAAAATATTTGTGTACTGAATTGGCAAATTGCCCCCTATATTACAAAACAGTCAAAATAATATAAATCTAAATGAATGAACTGATATTTTAACATCTCAGAACCTTATTTTTCTTTTGTTACGTCAGATTTCAGTTCTAAAGCCATGACATGTATTTACCTCAGTTTGAATAAAACTCAATTTAAAAAGTAAAAAAATATCCTTTTGTGCAGACTTAACATTTTAGTTAATATTTTTTTTTCTGCGCTACTACAACTACAGTCATGTCACACTTTTAGTTACATGTCTCTGTTAAATGAACCTGAGCACACTTACCAGGAGGACAGTTTTTATTTAAATGGCCTTATGATGGCTTAAAGGACCCTCAACGAGTACAACAGATGTTAACAGCAAGGCAGTTAATATGTTTTATGAGTTTTTGTCATTCACATTTATTTATGTAAACCTGGAGAGCACTGAAAGATGTCCATGTTTGAAGAAAGTCTAAAAATTCCTAAAACACTTTTCGTTACTTCACTGCAAGGCAACTGTTTTTCAATTATTATGGAATTAAACAGTTTTGGCATCTTTGTTAAAATGTAACAACCACAAACAAGTGTTATTTTTATTTTGTTGTTCAAATGTAAGACTAGAGTTCTAAAAATAGCCTGTGATAGGTGAAACCCTGAAATATGGTTCTAAATATTTTAGATCCTCTCACTACATACTTCATACACATTTCTCAGACAGGCATGAACATTTTCACACATTTCTGTCTTATTTAAACTCTCAAAGTACGACCCTTCAACGAAAAATAAGTATTATAGAAGGAAAACAAAGATCTCCTACCGATCGAAGATTTATTTAAATGTGACAAGCAGAATGCATTCTGTACAGGATATATTGCAAGGAGGAGATTGATTGACAAGGTAACAGCCAATCAGGACACAGAACAGCACAATGTGCTGTAAAAATAGACATTCTAAATCTCACAGGAAAAAATCCATGAGCCTGCAAAAGGTGAATCGTGATATAGCAAGAGACCACTGAAATCAAAGTAGAATATTAAAGATATTTAAATAGACTACATTACGTTCTATGTTATAGCATTGTTGTTTTAGTTTGAACGATAAACCAACGTTAGCTTACCTCATAGTACCAACTTTTCTGATTTATTTCACTCAATTTCTGAGTTATACGGTCCTGTCGAACACATTCCAGCTCTATATGTGAATTAGCCTTCTGTGAATATGTACAAGCCATGACAGTGTGGTTATCCAAGTGAATCTGTCAGCTGTCTAATCAAAACATGGCACACAACACTGACCATGTCAATTGGAAAATGGCAGCAATGCAGAGCAAAGTCAGTGAAGCACATTCACCACACGGAGGTTGAAATAAGGACTCCACTGACCATTTTAAATGGTTGACTCTCGCTGTCTTGTAAGTGTTTGCATTTTTATTGTTCACATGATGCTACATCTTTTGCTATCATGTGGAAACCTTTTGAAATTAGATGACAAAGAAAATCTTTGTAAAAGTCAAAGTTGTCCAATCTGGCTTGTGCTGCTCGGCTTGGCAATCCACTTGGAACTTCACTCTGCAGAGTCTGTCCAGACAGATTACGGCATCGCTTCACAGGATGTTTTTCTGATGAGATTAAAAGAGTCAGGATCTTCCGCTTGCAGAAGTTACATGTATGTTTTTTTTATGGAAATGTGTCACAACAGGAGGAATTTGTGTCTGCATGTTTGTCTGACTGGATGCCCCGTGCAGTCAGATCTTGAGAGGGGTGATGGGAGCATGATGGGTGTCAGAGCTCCGGAGAGGTTGGTTGCGGGTTTGCATGGCAGCAGGTGGCAGAGGAAATGTGTATTTTTGGTTACAGTGCATAGGAGTGTTATTTGCCAGCCATGAATAAGTCTCCTATCTAACATACCTCTTAATCAGCACACTTCTCAGTTTGACTAATTATAGTTAATTTGATTCGACTTTCCCATTAACACATGTACATATTCTGTCCTCAAAAAATAAATTAGTCTGGGATTGTTTAGTCCCGGAGAGGAAACAAAAGAGCGCTCTCCCCCCTCTTTTTTTCCTCTTTCATCAGCCTTCCTCTGTAACAGGAAAGAGCAAATTAAAAGAGGTCAGATGAAGAAGCTATCTGTATCTGTAAAATTAGGGGAGAAAAGGAACAAATGTGCGTACGCTTGCACTTGTTTTTGAGTGAGCACACACAGGAGACAGCTGGCTTACTGTCTAGGCCAGGTCTTTTTGCAGAGACTGAACATACCAACAGAAATGAAAATTCTCTCAGTCTGAAACACCTGCGGGCTTCCACATTATCCCTCTCTATCTGCACTTCTCTGTGCTGACTGTTTGCTATTTCCTCCCACCTTGATGGCAGGTTGTCTAAAGGCTAGAGCAGGGAGTTGGTGAGGGGGTGGTCCTCTTGACTCCAGGCTATACTGTCTCTCACAGTCTCTATGCCATGATCTCCATTTGGTTGCCATGGACACCATCGATAACCAGGGTGTTTTTTTTTGCCCTCCCTGTTTTTTTTTTTTTTTTTTAGATCTCTAAGTCCAGGCTGTTAAATGTGGAAAGTTTTGCTTCAGGGGTTCAATCGTGCTTAGTTACCGTCACCATCTTTCAGTTATTGCTCACTTTAGCTTTTTTTTTTTCAAAGAACCTAACATTCGATTGCTTTGCAAATGTTGGCCAGGTGGACTTGCCGCACTGTTTCCATTGTAGGAAATCAGGCTAGTAGGCCAAATGCATTTCTGTTCCCCTGTCTCCCTATTTACTGTTGCTTCTGTGGGTTTTTTTTTTGTTTTGTTTTTTTATTGCGAGCACCAGCTGCATTTTCTGAAACTGTATTTTTCATCGAGGCATTCACCCTGCTGTCCTAGTTGTTCCAGCAGACAGACCCAACTGAGCTGCCAAGGTTTTGATAGGCCAGAGAGGGCAGCACTGACACTGGCACACCAACAAAGCCTTTAGTTTGGAGTGATCTCACCTCTTTGTAAGCCTGTCTGCTTGGAGGCCAGTGCCCTGCATGCGAGGGCTTCTAGACGTAAATTGTATGGAGGGGAGGGATAGATAGATCCCACCCACCAACCCTTACCAGCCACTACCTCAGTTCCTCCAGGCCTACAAAGCTGGCAATGAAAGGATGTCATGGCTGAGGGCAAGGCTGACTCCACTCTCCCTCCCTCCTTCTCCTGTTGCCCAAGGCTGCCTCACATGACCCCCCGTCTATGCGGTGGGCTTGTTTTTTATATATTTATTTTTTAAGTTAGAGCAGAAGTGTCCTTGGCTTTTTATTTTGATTTACATATGTACTGTTTTTCTGTCCATATGATGTGTGTTTTCTTGCGTCCATATTGGTAGAAATGCTTGAGTCTAGCAGGGTGGCACTGGCAGCCAGCACCCTTGATGGAAGCACACAATGACTTGGAGCCTTTGGCTGATCAGCTCAGACCTGCCACACAGGAGGCGTTCCACTTAGCAGAGAGGGTGGAGAGAGAAAGAAAAGAGTGTTTATGCTCCCACCAGTCGACCCCGTGACAGTAATCGCTGATGCCATCCTTTGCGATGCTTTGCACTGTGTTAGCAAGCAGAGCTAGTCCACTGTAACAAATACAGAATGGTTTTAGATTATTTTAGTTTACAACTTTCCAATGTTTTAACTAAAAAGGGAATCTAGCAGCATGATTGTATCGGGTTTTTGGTTATTTTGTGCATTTGTTGAATACACACAGACTTGAATCACTGCATCCCATGATCCCCAAAGATCTTCATGTGAACAAGTGTTTGTGGAGCAGAAAGCTGTCATTTGCTCAGTGGCAGAGGAAACACCAAGTCCCGTCAGACGCCTGTAGTCAGTTGTGGTTTGCTTCTGTCATAGATGCATACACACACACAGGTAACAGTTTTAGACACACTTGGGCCTCTAAGCTGTCAACAAGTAAAGAAAGTTCATCCAGCTCAGTTCTCCTTTTCCCCGTGGGTCCTGAACTGGCAGCTGTGAGGAGCAGAGCTCTCGCACCATTAGTGGTGAGGCTGTGTTTGAAGCCCTCGGCTTCACTCAGGTGTGTTGATGTTTCAACTGCAGCTTTCTCCAGGCTGTAGTTCAAGGACTACCCTCACTGGGAATTTTTAACGAAATCTTTTTCCTATCATCCACATTTACACATAACTACTCAGGCACTTTTTTTGTATGTATTTTTTTTCCAGGTTAGGTCTGGATTTCTGTCAAACACGGCCCTTAATTGGCTGCCGCTCATCTTTGTTTTTTGCTAAGAGCGCTGATTGTGACATTTATCAAAAAGTTTCTTGTCTGCTGAATACATGTAGGAAACACGCAGTTTATTCTGTATATTTGCTCACCCTGGCCCCTCCTTATCTAAACAGTTATTTTTCAGCTAGCTTGAAGGTCACAATACAAGCTAGTTTGGAAAAAAAATACGCAGAAAGATCACAGGCCAAGGATCTTTAAGCATTTTATTTTTATTTGGTTGTCTTTTTTAAACTGAAGGTTCAGCAGGATTTTTATTTTGCCATAACAACTATAAATTAGAAGGGAAAAAATGTGCTCTCCAGGTGCAAATACAAAGATTTTCAAGGTATAATTCACTTCTTTTGTTGGGTTTTGAGCCTAATTGGGAAAGAAAATTGACTCAGTCCAGGATGATTTTGTTTTGCTGGCCATGAAGATCCTCTTGTATACCTCAGCCATGACCCTAAAGCTTCATGCACTTCACGAGAATGAAATGATCATGACTCTCACTTGTTTTTCAAGCTTCAATTAAAATGCTTATCAAAATAACTCAAAAGAGAATTCAATGGCATCTTAAAAATAATAATGTAATAAAAGATCCTGACAAGATGTGAATTTTTCACTTAAAATTCATTTACTAGGCAACAAAAAGATGTGGTTGAACAGTGTTGTAGGGGGTCATTCAGTATAAATGAGGGCATTCAGCAGGTGTTGAGTGTTCTTGCTTAAACTTTTCTTTCAATGACAGGCTCCACGGCTACAATGCTTGTTTGGATCTTGTTGATTGTCATGGTAGCTAATGGGGACACCTGTACATATCTGCATTGATGTCACCTCATATTTTGATTTTGTTGTGCCAAGACTTCTCTGTTTTTACAGGGAAGATGGAACAAGTTTACTTCAAGTTCGTTTTTGTTGAACTTTGCCAACAAAGCTGAGCTCTTTTCTCAGGTTGTGATGAACTTTATTATACTAGCATTCCAAAAAAGAGGTAAAATTTAAGAGACATCTTAATTTTTTGCAGCTTTTTCCAACAAACAATATAGAGTCACAATTAAAATATACAACCTACTCAATAACGGTGTCAGTTTTAAGGCTGAGAGGCATCAGCCAGAATAGAAACCAGCAGTCCTGAAGCTACGTTCACACTGCTCTCAGCAACATGTTTCAAGTACCATTTTCAATGAACAACCTATGTAAACATGCGAAAATGCATGGTTTGGGGTTCCGTGTTGAAAACTCCTGCATTCATGTGTAGCTACGTGCGTTTTTTAAGATTATTTTGGGCTTCACTTACATATCGTGCGGTTATTGAACAGGCGTTGAAAGTTAAACCTGGTTTAACTTCTTGACCAGTCAGGATCTCTGATTTGGTAGCGACATACATGTGTCATCCTTTCTTAATTAACAATAGTGCTAAACATTTGAAAATTGACCATGGAGGAGAAATGAATAGTTGCGATTTGTGCCCGGCTGGGAATATATGACAAGTCTTTCATTCATCAGAACAGAGCTGTGAAAGAAAAAGTCGGGAGCAAGATTTGCAAGGTTTGCACTGCTGTAACATTTTGCACCAAGCCTCTTCCAGCTGTAGGTTGCGTACATGCGCTAGTAAACATTAGAAGAAGAAGAAGACGAAGCCCCTTGCTTCTCGTCCACTGTAAACAGCATGGACTAAAAGTTCGTTAAAGAATGCGCGTTCTAAAATGTGGTTCAAGAATGCTCGTACATGCCCATTGTGAACGAAACGTTTCTCGTATGAAAGTTTAATCCCATCTGTTGTTTGAACCCTCCCAGATATTCTGGGTGTTGGAATGAAGAGCCATACGAGTTGTGGACAACCTGTTCAAATCAAACCTGTAATAGAAAAATGCACGTTTCTATTATTTAAGATGAAAAGGGAAATTAAGCTCACGCTAGATAATGCTATAAGCCACTCTACAAAAGATTCAAGCTTTCCTGTTGTAACCCCCACAGGCTTTTCCTTCCATGTTTTTTGTAATACTGTGAATATAATGCTTGAAAGGGGCAGGGTACCATCTCTGAGCCTATTACTAAATGCAGTGAGGGATCTTTAGCATCATTGCATGTCTGACTGGTATTTCTTATTCCATCGTCTGATGCCTCTCCGCTGGCTGTTCTAGTGCTTCACTCGGTTGGCTTTGTTGTTTTTGCTGTAGCGTCTAGTTGCTAGCTGGTAGCTCCCTGTGGGATACGCAATGCCGTGCCCCTGGCTGCAGTTCACACACTCCCCCTGCCTGTCTTTTTTTTCCAAGCAGCAAGGGGGAAAGAGAGAAAGAAATTGAGGATGTTTACCATGCTGTGGAACTGCCTGCTTCCCAGCTTGTCTGCCTCAGCCCCAGCCTCAGACCAGAGATGGAGGGGAAAGAGACATGGGGGGAGGGTGTGCTCCATCTTTCTTTCCTTCCCTCCCTCCTTGCTTGCTTTTTGCGCCAATTTTTCCCTTCCTCCACTCTCTCTTTTAAATTTCTTGTCTTCGCCTGCCCTCTAAAGGCCAAAGGGCTCTGCATTCTGTATGTAAATGCATGTGTGTGTTTGTGTGTGGCAGTCTGCCTGCATCTGGCTGGTGCATCAGTCACTGGCTTTTTGCTTAGCATGTGAATTCCCTCCCTCTGCTGTGATTTCGGGGCTTAGGTCTAAGTGGGGTATTTTCACACTCACACACGTTATTTGTTGTAAACAGCAACATTAATTGTAAAATATAAGTACTTAGATAAAAAAAAAAAATTAACAAAATGTAGTTCTTTTGACCACACATTTTTTACTTACTAAACTAAAAACGCCTCAATTCAAAGTGCTTTTGTAGGATTGAATCATAATATACAAGACATTTGAATTGCTGCAAAAATTTGTTTTTTTAGTTTAAAATAAGAGGATAAACTGCTAATGGAGATAGCTTCTTGTGACAAGGGTAGAATAAACTTTTTGTAGAAAGTATGCAGAGCCATTTTAACACTTAATTGAACATGATGGAAATAGAGCTAGTTTTTTTTTTTTTAAGGAGTCAGATCCTAACTAAGGTGGAGGCAGAGATTGAGCCAGAGGAGTGTAAGGGAAGTAAAGCCAGCTTTTTGTGTCTGATGTGGAGTCAGAGGTGTGTGACAGAGGAGGCGACCAGCTTTTTGTCATGAAGGTAGGACCAGCTGTTTGTGATGGAATGGTACCCTGTAGTGTTTCCCTTGCCTCAAAGTGAATATTGAAGCACAAGACAAAAACTATGTGTAACTTAGTGAAGTACATTAAACACACACATGCACAAGCACACACAAACAGCAAAAAAATCTCCCTAGTTGGATCTCCCAGCATATCAGACTTATAGCAGACATCTAGACAATATCTGCATTCTCTTTCAGACCCACTCTGACTAAAATTGTGTTTTTGATGTTTTAAAATGTTCTTGTAGCATTTTCCCAAGATGAACATATACAAAGAAACGGCATAATCATAATTAAAAGACCACTAGGAACACCTATAGCTCAATCTCTACTACAAAAACTCCCCTTTTTTGGCATTTATGGTCTATATATATATATATATATATATATATATATATGTCTATATATGTGTACACTTATTTATTTTTTAATAAATATTTTCATTTAAAATTATATCATTATATTTCTAAATTTTTTGTTCAAGTTTACATCTGATTACTGGTATGTGTTTAAGAAGGGTATAAACAAGTAGTAAAACAAATCAAATGCTGTTCTTTGATTCTTTGTCTGAAAACAACAGAAAAAGTTAAGCAGGTAAATCCTCAAACATCAGATAAGACCCAAATCTCAGGGAGCTTTCAGGCAGACAGATCCCTCATCAAACGCACAGCCTTGCAGGCTTTTCAGGCAAGCCAAGCCCAGGGCCGTGCTGCAGGGCCCCCACCCCTCACGCACACGCTGGTGTCACCCCTCTGATTGGAGCTTGTCTGTCAGCTGAGTTTGACATGATGACAGAGAGGAACACAGGGAAATCGCGCTGCTCTTGCTTTTCCCTGCATTGTGCTGCTGTTGTTGTTTATCCACTGAGAAGAGTTTGGTTTTTGAATCTGTATTACTGTGTTTCAGTTTATTTTTTTATCACTTCAACAAGAAAAGGCAAACTTTTTTTTTTTTTTTTTTTATGGTTAATATAAACGCAGTGTACATTCCACTTAAGCTCATGCTCACACAACGTTCATAAGGGCTCTTAAGTTTCATAAATGTGTTGTGGCCTGGTTGGTTGACTTCATACATTACAGCCACTCCAACCAAGGGAATATAACTGCTTGTTACAGAAACCTGATGAACAAAGTCCCTCTCCCTCACACATACAGCGCTTTGTTCAGTCTCATGCCCTTCCACCTTTCTCTTGCGACCACTTTGATCAAATCCACACTCTGTAGTTCTTGACTACTGCCCTGACAGCTGACCCCTGCATTTGTAATTTCCCCGTTTATGTAGAACTTTATGTAGATTAATTCAACAATTTATGCAGATTGAGTATTTGCCACTCAGACTGGAAGCAGTAAAAGGTAGATGGGCACTGACCTTCCCGTTAACAGCCATGTAAGCACTTACCGATTATCTTATAACTGTTACACGCAGCATTAATACAGCAGCAGACAGATGTGCCAAAGAGTTTCTGAATTTTAATTTTTATTCATTTGAAACAAAACAGTCTTTCTATCAAGGTGGAATTTGGAAAAGGTTGGTTTATGACTCACACGACTGTCCTTTGTTTAAAACATCATACTTCCTGCAGCCGTACCCAGTCTTATCAAAGAGAAAAACAAGTTCCAGCAGTGGTAACCTGGAGCATTTTAGCTGTCTGTGTCCCACAGAGCCTCTACACAGCAGCAAACTCACTTCTGAGTTGCAGCACCATTGCCAAGGTTGAACAGTCAAGTGCCATCAAGAGCAGTTTGCCACAGAAATGGGTCTGTCTGAAAGCAAACAAAGGGCTCACTCTTGATTCGAACCGCTTGGTGTACTGTAGGCTAAATGTGCACAAGCCTGTATGACATTGGAAAATAGCTTTCAGCCTGAACATAGACTGGAGACACAAGAAGGCAAATGCCATCATTTCAACTTTGTGGACTGTGTAAAAGGATAGAAGAAACAGCGTTCATCTGAGTGCAGCAAAGTGGGAAGAACAAAGTCGAGGTTAGCAGAGCTTTTTAAATTTGTAAAAACGGACTTTACCAGCATGAGTAATTGACAGTCACAAAGGATTTGAAATTTTGCATTGCTTTGCTATTATCTTTTTTGTTAATGGTTTACACTAATGAGGGAGTCCTTTTCTGAAGTCACAATAAAGAGCAGAAAATCAGCACCTATCCCAAACTTCTTAGTGACACAGTTGATGTCCATGGAGTCAAAAAGCAGTGCTTCCATCAGGTCAGTTGCCCCCTTGTGTCTTTTACACAAACACAAAGTGACCTGTCAGTCACAGCGGGAAGGCGAGGTGTCAGCTGAGGTTACTGTTAAGGTGAGTTAGCAGCCCCATCTGGCACCGAGGGCCAGTGGTAACACAGCTTTTCATTTAGACCTTCCACTTTACACTCACCGCATCTTTCGCTGAGTTTCCGCATTCCCATTTATTGTGTGTCATGCCTGTGTGTGCGTACCACTTATTCCTGCTAGTTTGTCCAGCCATTGTCTTGTTTCTCCATCTCTTGGTGCTGCAAATACACCAACAATGTGGGCTATTGGCGTAATTTTTGGCTGCACAGACTTGGAGCATTTGGTCAGAAAGTGTAACTGCTGTGCGATCTGATCCAAAGCATGTCTGTCCCCATCAGGTTCAGCTCTCTTTCGGCAGACTGATGAAGACGGACGAGTCCCGCTGGATCTGGTTTCTGCAGCAGCTCAGAGGGAGGAGCTTCTCCACAGCGCACAGGTCGGAGACTCTGCTCTCAGAAACACAGAGGTTTTAAATCTCCCCCTCCTTGAGGCCGGAGCTTGTCTGATAGGTCACCTCATTTTCTCTTACCTGGTGGAGAGTGGTCCACCCAGCCACACTTTACCCAGCAACCTGCTCCACAACCTGGGCTACAAACTAGTCAGAGCTCTGCAGAGACACTCCCTCCAAGAAGTGACACAAGGCTGGACGGATCAGCGGGCCGTTCGGCTGGTGGAGGATGTAGAGACACTCCTGGAGCTGAGCAAAGGGCAGAACCAGGATCTGGTGCCTCCTGCTGTGAAAGACTGCAAAGCTGAAAACACTCAGTTCCTTATGCAGATACTGGAGGACCTCAGGTCTCGTGGGGATGCACTACTAGCTGATATGTGGTGAAAGATGAATGCACCTGAAAGGACTGCAATTCACCACCTGTCATTGAATGTTGAACATTTTCTTTCATGAAAGGGTTACCTCAGCCTTTGTAGATGCAATACAATTTTACCTTTAGGATTCTGACAGGCATGCAATCTCAGTTTATTCTTGTTTGGAGGGTTTTTCACTCCAAACCAATGACTGTTCACTGCTGACTAAAACAGTTTGGTTGTGTTCATTTTTTGTACTAAAATGTACAAAAAAATGTTTTAAATGTATAGTTATTTATTTGGAACATGTTATAAACATGATAGGAGCATTTTTATAGTAGTAACATTTCAGTTAAGATTAATGTTATTTTTACAAATGTTAACAGAATAAATTGCTTTGTCATTTACTTGATTTTTGTTGTTGACCAAATAAATAAAAGCAAATCCAGCAATAATGAAGCATTTTTGATTGTTGTATCAATTTATTAATGTTTGACTTATCTGATTTTTTTTTATATTTACTTTCTTAAATGTTTTTTTGTCAGTATGTCCCTCTTGAAGTCTCATTTTTAGCTTCACCATTCTATGTAATAGACATGACAGATTTTTCTTTTTTAATCACACAATGTTCTTTATGTTTTGCCAAGAATGAAGAACTGAACAACTATGGTTTATTATGGTTATTTCTTTATGAATATTTGATAAATACTTACTAAAATGCCCTCTAATTTTACTAGTGCTGTCAATCGATTAAAAAAAAAAAGCAGATTAATCACACTTTTGGATTGTGATTAATCATAATGTTATACTAGGTACATTTTATACGACAATATGCAACTTTTGAACCAAAGAAATGCTAGAGAGAACATTGTTCCTTCATTTTTATTGTTTGAAATATTTTAATTTGTAAAATGTTAGCACAGAAGTTTATTTTGTGTGCATTAAACACATCAACAGTAAGATAAGCAGAACTCTAGACTTTTATGTCTGCAGTATTACTCCAAAAAAACAAAGATGCTGATATACAGCCATAAGAAACAAACATTGTGTTACTGCATTCAAAATGGTCCAGGTGAATATTATATTCTTATTGGCTGCTTGGTGTTGATGTACACCAAAAAAAGAAGTTCCAGTCAGGTAGCCCAAATGTTCTATATCTTGGCGCAGGCTTCTTTAAAAAAAAAAGCCCTTTTTGCTTTTGCATCAACAAGCAGTAAGAGGTGAACTTCCTCTTTTAATTTATGCTTTATTGAAACTATCATGGCGATCAACATATAAATCGCTTTCCTTTTCCGCTGCAGCCGAGGTCTGCCAGCTCTGTGATGCATTCTCGTGTTACAAATTATTATCTCGTGTTTAAATTATTATCATTGTTTAAATACATTATTTCTTTTGCCCAACGAAGTGTGTATTTTCAAAAATGAACGTACGCCGTGGACGCCTGAACCATTCGACGCAAAGCAGAAGACGGTCGCTTCTGGTTTGTAATTAATCTGCGTTATTAAATATTAACGCATTATTTTTTCAAACTTAATCGCATGTGTTAACAGCCCTAAATGTGACCTAAGAGGTCTAGTTGATTTGTTACTACTATTTAAACCTCCACCTATAAGATGCAGTAGCTGCACAAATGTATTTTGTTTTTCTAAAAGCCAAAGAAGAAAGAACAGATAAGTTGACATTTATCTGTTGGATATTTTATCTTTTGCATTAAACCTTTTATTTTAGTTATGATCTGAGTACAGCTGTCTAAACAGATTTAAAAAATTAAAGCAAATTTTTGTTAATTTTAATCAATAATTATGGCTTTAATGCCCTTTTTGTAAGATCAACTCGCAACATGTGACACCTTACACAAAAAAAATCTAGTTTCACCTTGATTTTTCTATTTTAATCTTCAATCTGATAAAGTTATTCTGCTTGAGAGTTCTTTGTTGTTCTGAATATACAACTGCAATTTCAAACATTTTAAGCACTCTATGCAAAACCTTGAACACAAAGCATTCAAATTTAAGGATTTTCTAAAATTCCAAGCACCTGAACCATGTTACAAATAGGAAAGGTAGCTCCTATTTTGGGGCCCCAAAAGAAAATGTTTTTATTAACTATTTGATCATAAAGAATTCCACAGCCCTGGCAACCTTGGTGAAAGATTTCTGAAGGCTCAACTGTGGATCTGCTAAGGCGCATTTACTTTTGGATTTCAAAAAGTGCAAAAGCTAAACTTATTCTCACATTTTGCCTCAAACTTTAAGAAAAATATTTCATATTTGGTTGTAAACATGTTTAACTCCACAATGATATCCTTTGAGATCATTCTTATCCTGACAAAATATACATAACCGACCAGCATTTATGACGCAGCTCGGATTTGATGTTGCAGGTATAAGGCAACAAAGTGTGGCTAGTGGTGCAAGACAATTAAAAAAATGCTGTTTTGGTGGATGGAGCACTTTTTAAGTAGTGGCTTCAAAGAAGACAAAATAATAAGTAAAATGTAATCCTGCTCTGAAATGGGAAGAGGATCAAGTGCTCTGCATTTGAATCGTTCAGCCACAGGCAGCGTGCATGTTATGTTGGCATTGCTTAGTAATGGAAGAGCGGAGACGAGGAACCTCAATGAAAACCTAATTATTAATTAGGGACAACTCAAACCTGAGGTTGTTCAATCACAACTCTGGCACTTTTGAATGAACCTTGAAGATGATAAAAAATATTTAATTTGATTTCTATATCTGCCAAAAATAAACACCATACATCAAAATGCATTTCAAATTCTAGATATACATATTATTATGACCCATCCAACCAAAAACTGACTCGGCTCTCCTGGCAGTCCTGTCTAGAAATTTCATTGGTGGGAGCAGTTGACATGAAGATGATATCAAAGGCAGGCAACATCGCAGGTTGAGAAGACAGATGCTAGAAAAGAGGCAGGCATACAACTACTTTACAACATTACAGGCATACTGTATAAAAACAAATTAATCAAAGGCTATGTACGATATCTTTTACAAAATAAATAGTTTCATTTTAAGCTAAATAAAAGTGCTCCTTTTTCATTGCAACTGTCAGCCTAATACATTCTTATGTGCTTTCCCCACATCACACAACACGAAAAGACTAAAGAAAAACTAAATTAATTGACCTAAAAAAGTACACTATTTGGATGCATTATCACCATTATTTGCTTTAAAGCGATCACACATGACAGAAACACATATCTGCACTCACAGTCTCTTCAGACATTGGAGGGGAAAAAAAAACTTCCGAAGTATTTTTGAAGAGGTTATCATCAGTCTGACGGAGGCAAAGTTTGTGACTGTGCAGTCAATGAAACATAAATAATTCAAAGGTATTCTGAAGTGACAGATATGTGGCAGTTGATATGCAAGCAAGCTGATAAATGGATGGAGACAGAAAGGGTACAAAGGGCAAAAAGTAATGGCACAAAGAAGGATAGAAGATAATATGAGAGAAAGCTCTAGTTACAGGAAGAATAGGGTTTAAGAGTGCTAAAGACAGGCAGGCAGTGCTGGGAGGGGTGGGGTGGGCAAAAGAAGTAGAGGCAGGGATCAATATGATGAGAGGAGGCCTCTTCAAACGGAGCCTGTGCTGTGATCTTTCAAAAGATGCTCCACAAGAAGCCCAAGAGACCGTCCCTTCAGACAGGGTCGCAACCCTGCTCGCTGACGAATGACGGGACCACAGAGAGAGCAAATGGAGGGAAGCATGGCGGGAAGCAGGTTCTGAAATACCACGACGCGCTCACACACCAACATCCCTCCATCCCTGACATCTCAGGCCTGAGTTTACTTGGAGCCCTGTCTTGTCAGACAATGACTTGCTGCTCATCTTGCATCTCTGCAAACCTGACACCAAACCACAGCTGTCGCTTGTGCTGCGGCGCTTCGACACCAACACATGCAGTAAGTGAATCAAGGCATCTGTCTACAGCTGGAGGGGAGATACAATTGTAACACACACTGGCAATGAGAGAAGCAGCGTTACTTTGATTGCGTAAATTCTTCTATGCAAACACTCTGGAAGGACTGATCAAAGTTGAGCTGTGGGCACAGGAGGTGGGGCAGATGGAGAGGGCGGCCAGCCTGGGGCGCAGCATCACAGAGAGCCTGTTTGTGTTTGTGCGTCAGTTTGTGTGCCTCAGAGAAAGTGTTTTCGCCCAAACACAAGGTTGTGTCTGTGAGCAAGTGTTTACAGAGTGAGTGTGCAAGATTTCTTAGAGGGGATGTGTACTCTCCTGATGGGGCTTTTTTTGGTGTCTGCATACACATGGAAAAGTGTGTGCGTGTGTGAATGCTGTTGTGTGTGGCCGCCTCGGCAAACACGCAGGGAGATGAGAGGGAAAGAGACCAGCCTTTCAAACAAGATTAAGGCTGTGGCTGCCTAAAGGCCTGCCTGCCTGCCTGATGACACTCTGCATAGACTGGGTGACATCTATATTAACACCACGACAGCAGGCCCAGTCAGCTGCGCCTCCTCACAGACAGAGGAAGTGTCTCTTTGAGTGACTGAAGATGGTCACATGTGTTTTAAATGGTTGACAAGGATTCAGCTAACAGATCTGCTCCTGCAAGAGCAGTGAGATTCAACTAGGCTTTTCTAACCCTGCATGGTTTTACATGTGACAAGGTCAGACACATTTGTAACTCAATATATCAGAGATGCAAGCCTACAGTTTGTTGGTCCACATTTATGTTACAGAACACATCTGAGGGGCCCTGCAACAGACTTGCGATCTGTCTAGGGTGTACTTTGCCTTCATCCAACAGTAGCTGGATTGAGCAGCTGCCCCGTGACCCCCAAAAGGGCTTCAGCGAGATCTGACGATGGATGGAACGTATCTGGCGGCTCACAACATAATTGGTGATCATCTTAGGTACATGAGGTAACACAATCCAAAGCAACATCATTACAGCAAACAGAAGGACATGAAAACAAATCATACTTCAGTGCAAACAACAAAAAGCATCAAAATAAAACATATGCAAGGAAAAAAAATGATGTATAGCAAAAATATTAGCTTAAGGCCTCTACTTTTTAAAATATGGAGAAACTCCAATCCTCTTAAAACAGAGAAAATGATCTTATTGTTTTGGTCGTGACAGTTGAAGAATGCACATGGATGGAGTCAGAGAAAACTGAAGGGAGCAGCTCACTTTGGCCAATAAAACTCATTTCCTCCAATATTGTCATCCTAACATATTCTTACAAATTAAAAGCACACATGTTAAAATGTAACTCTTTTGAGTAGAGTCCAGTATCAAAAGGGCACTGCATGAAACAGTACTAGAAAAACAAAACTGAGAAATGAAAGTTGAAATGCAAAAAATGTTAATATTATGGTTATTAAAAAAAAAAAAAAAAAAAAAAAGTGGAAGTCCAGAGGTGTGGAGCTGCTCGAGAGCAGCCGTCTTCCATTCTTCAGCGCCCAGCAGCAGACATAGAAGTTGAGTCAGTGGGCGGATGAAGTAATCTACCCGGGGTTGTTTTTCTTTCTTTTATTTGGACTGGGATTGGGATCCAGTTTCAGCTCTCGGTACTGCACCTGTTAAAACACAGAGATGTGTGCACACACACACACAAATACCACTTGGTCAGGTGGAAAGAGCAAAGGATGCTTGAATAGTACAGAAACCCTCCTGAGGTTTTGGTCCAGCTGTGTGGAACAGTGGCCTCCGGGAAAGGATTACACACTGATTACAGTACACACACACACACACATATTCACACAACCGCTAAGGTGGTACTGTTCAAAGCTCCAAAACACGCTAACGCACACTCACAGATGCACCACAAAGATACACACGCACACGAATATACTCCCACAGATGTGTAATAGTGGCCTGAGGGAAGGAATCACACACGTAAACAGGAGAACAGGGCAAAGGCTCATGGGAAAGCTTGAAAAGACAACAGAGTCATCTACACATTGAAAGATATATATACACACACACGTATAATTTTTTTTAGAAGGAAACACAATAGAGTTTTCTACATTCTTTTTTGAGTTAGTTGTCTGAGCTTTCCAAATAAGTTACCATATTTGTTTCTTGTCCTCAAATGAATTACTGTCGCTAGAAGTAATTACAAATAAAGGTTTCAGAAGACAAATGAAAAATATAGATACCTTTTGGTAAATCTGTATAAGGTTAAAATTGAAAACTTTTTTTTTTTTTTATGTGGTGCAAGTGAAATACAGTTGCTCAAATGAAATGTCTCATAATTGTGTTAGTTACAGTGTCATTGATGTAGGTGCCACTTTCTGTGGAGGTTAAACAACTAAAATGAAAGCATGAAACCTAGGAAGCCTGAGGAACCAAATTTGATCAACTGCATTACAACTTTCTGTCAAGAAGAAAACGAATTTCCCAACTATTTCCTAGTGGAAATGAGAATATAGTAATATCAATAGAACCAAAGCTTTTTAAAGTATCAGTTCATTCATCCTTATGAGCACAACGTAGAAGTAAGACAAATACTGTCATGCTGACACACAATTCGTACATCTCAGTGCAATTATTGTGTTAAGTTCAGGAGAAACGTCTTCACTGTGATATTATTCAAGCTAAAACTTGCAACATGATTATGAAAATAAACACAACATTAAGAGAGGCTGTAGAATGAGTTTAGCTGAACAGCTTGTCCTCTGACAGAGCATTAACTTCCAGGCAGCTAAACTGTGAACAACATGAATAAATGTGAAAAAAAGAGGTTTGAATGCTAAATGTGCTGTTTTATTCAACAAACCTGAGTTTAAAAAAATGAGGCAAGTATTACTATCCCAGCAACTAACCTAAATAGGGGAAAATAAGTTTTGTCTCATTTCTAAATATGGTAAGGATTAAATTACCAAGACATTAATCTTTTTTTTATTCATTTTCCTCATTTGACCCTAAAGACTGCACAGGGTTCCCTTAGGTACTGCATCCTCATGGGGGGGCATTTTCCAGTTTTTCCCTGTGTCCCAAGATCAGCTAAGTGCAGTGTTGGGTTAGACAAGGCATCTATCTGCAGTAGAACCGGAGCCATGTGCAAATTGTGCAGCAATCCCTGAAAATAAAACTCAACAGGAATAGTCTAATTATTTCTTACATGGCCGATGTTATTCGCTCGTATTTATGTGCGACCAATATAAATAACGATGGAAATTCACGTTGGCCACACGTAATATGTGCAGCGAAGTCGCACATTGTTGCTTTGCCTGCACGCATTTTAAGTGCATCCAAGGCTGGATTTTGTTGTTGGCCGCACGTATTTTAAATTATATTTAAAGTTAAAATCCCATTAGCTGTCAACGTGTTCTCCGTATTCCCTGGCGGACCGAGGAGCTGCAGACATCCAAAGTTTTTCTTCCTGAAACACCAAACACTTAGTACTCACAAAATGCTACCATGTACTGTATGATCACATGACTTCTGGAGATAGAACATAGCGATGTTAGAACAAATAAAACCTGTTCAACTGAACTTTTTTTTTGGCCACATGGACCCGGAGGAAAGGTAAGGATTACAGTTACAGTTCATATGCCAAATTGTTCCCAAGTAGTGTCTGCTAATCGTGCTCTGGGTGAGTGACAGCTAACGGGACTTTAATATTAATTACTTACGACCAGTAACAACATTTAGCCTTGTAGGCACTGAAAATACGTACAGCAATCTGCATATTGGCTTCACGTATTACGTGTCGCCAACATGAATTTCCAGTTTTTGAGCTGATCATACATGCGAATAACATCAGCCTTAGCAAATTACCTTTAAAGTTTGCAATGCAGGATGACACAAAAAAATGAATCATTTTTGCCTTTTATTTTGGGGCGATTTGCTAGAAAGACGAAGAATGTGCTTAACATCATTTATAGTGACTCTGGGAAACTCCAAAAAACATTTTGTTAACTCCAAATACTCCAAATTGGCCGAATGCGGACATAGGTCATGCATAGATCCCACTGCACCACTAATATCTAATATCCCTAATATCTTAAAACGGACATTTAACAGCTTAATTTAACTGTTTGATGGTAAAGCAATCTTTGAGAGCTTCCTCCGTTTCCTCCTACAGATTCTGATTCCCGCCCGACGTGTTTTTCTGCAACAATGGCGAACGGATCTTTAAAAGAAACTGCTCTTACCTGCAAGTGATGGACACTTAAACGCAGCAGCACACAGAGGCTGAGCAGCAAAAACCAAAGACTGTCACAGAGAGAGATGCTCTCCTTCAGTTGTACACACATGCACACACAAATACAGTTGCTAGCCTACACACATTTAAGACACTGATGCGCAGTAGCCACTGAATCAGAATTCCAATGGATAAAAAAATAGACTTAACAGTCTCAGCACCAAAGAGGCAGTATCATCTGAGGAATCTCTCCGAAGTTGATGTACTACAGGCTACTCTACTTGTCTGTCTGACTGACACCATCTCTGATTCTCCAGGCAGACAGCAATCTGACATAGACGTGGTTTCTCTGTTCTGTCTCATGGTGGGTCTGTCGACTGCGGACGGGAACAGCAGCGTCTCGGCACAGCCTGGGAACATGGCTTTGTCATTCATCTTCTGGCTGATTCCCACTGTTGCATCAGTGAAGCCTTCAGGCCTTCTGTCTATAATGCACAAATCTTAGATGTAAACTAGACATATGTGTGCGTTTTATCTCAAAACTAAAGAGTCATGACAATAGAAATAAGTACCAACAAAGGTAGAATGCACACACACTTTACACCTCCCACATCGCACAGAAAGATGTGGCTGTGAAGGTTTTTTTTTTAATCCTTAAAAACCCAGACAAACAGGCTCAGATCGCTGAGTATTTCTCTTCATCTGTCTCACAGTGGTGGCCACCACTATCCCGTCAAGGTGCTTACAGAGTGGTTAGGCCAGCATGTGTTGCTCTCTTCGCCTCACTAGGCAGCCATATCGCACTGATTCAAATCTGGTTAGACCCCCAGCGTCCACAAGGAAGCAACCATCCCACTGGACAGCTGTACAAATGAAAACCTTGTTTGATGCACTAAAGAAGAAGAAACACAAGCAGCCACTGAACAGTCTCGACTGGGAGCGAGATGGAAGGAAGCAAAACTATATGAAGGAAGATCTGGGCAGAGAGCGGGACAAACCAACAAACCAAGAAAGAGGGAAAACAATGAAAGGGGAGAAAAGACAGGGTGAGACAGAGGGAGATTTGTGGACAGTGGTGATGAAAGATACTGTTCTCATGTGGGTGTGGATCTCTCTATAGCTCTGCCAACTAAAACAGACAACAGAACAAAAACCCAGGGGACAGGGAGGGATTTTTTCATCCCCATCTGTGTATGGAAGGCTGTTTATGTCTGTGTGGACCATGACAGTCTTGGCAGAATGCCCACACGGACTCCCATCAATGACTGTGCGGCGTCCCTGATCGAACAATTAATTCACCCGTGAGTGAACAACGAAACGCACGTGTGGTTTTTGTGTAATTACACGGATATAACAGCTAATGTCAAAAGATTGTAAGCAAATTAGGGGAAAAAAAGTTTCTTTTTGCACAATTCATTCCTATCTTCTGTTCTAAGAGTTAAACATACAAAACTAGGGCAGGTACTCAAAGCAAAACTCTTTCTGGTCCCCTTTTTACGGCCGAACACCCACAGCAGCAAAATAGGAACGCGGCAATTTAACTCTACACCGTGACATTTCTGTCCAAACAAACTCTTTGTGAGTGCACACAAACAAAGAAAAGTTTGCATGTCAGTAGAAAGTAAGGTTTTGTTTCCTAAGAAGACTCGCGAATGGGATTGACAGAAAGAAACAGTGCAATGGGAGAAAAAAAAAAAACCACAATATTTCAATCAAACGAGTTTTCTTTGTGAAGAGCTGCCAGCAAGGAGAAAAGCGACTCATGCGTCACCGGTTCAATTCCAGCTTATAGATGACAGGCCTGCCTGATGCTGCACCCTTGGCTCACTGCTCACCTCACTTTGCAACACTCACACACACATACATACACACAGCAAACCAATGCAGGTATGAGAGCTAGTTAAAGCGCAAACAACCCCAAATAAAGGCAGATGAGGCAAGAAGAAAGCGGCCATTGGCAAAATGAAAGATAGTGAATGTGTTAAAGTAAAAAAGTGAGCTAATGCAGCAAGCACACAACCAATTTGGAACACAAATGGGGAGCTTAAAGGGAACACAGACAGGAGAAGGTGTGCTCAAAGGCAGCTCCACCCTCGCTCCTCTCTTCTCCCAAATGTTGACAGTACAAGTGCAAAACAGGCTTTGAAGTGTGCTCTGCTGAAGGGCTGCCGTGTACTGCGCGTTGTGCTTCGTTTAACGGTGTTACCCACAAAGCATCCCGGGACCTGCTCTTTTCTCCTTTGCTAACTGTCTTTCATTCTCTTCCTCGCTCGCACATCGAGCCTTGACAGTGTTTGAAGATGCCGGTGTGGGCAAACAGACAAGGTGGGTGACAATCAGCAAAAAAAAAAAAAAAAAGGCAAGTAAATAAGCAAATTCAAAAAAAAGAAAAAAAAAGATGGGATGTCATTTTAATGATACTGTGTTATTTTCCTCAGTCCTTTGCAGGGAGCTCAAAACTCAGAGAGGTTTCATCACAAGTGACAAGTAAAGGAGCATGAGGGTATTATCCGTGCACAGTTCAGATAGCTGCAGAAAATGGGAGATAGGAGAAGGGGCTCAGCATAGTGACAGGCTAGCCCAAAACTAAGGGGAGAAACAATCTGCTGGAGGTGAGTGATAACATCTGGCAACATTTCAGCTTTTAACTATTCGCTCTCAGTCTGTCCACAGAGGTTTCATCGCCAACATAAATGCTTCCTAAAAGTATTAACCTGCCTCCCTGGCGTTCATTAGACCCTAAATTAGAATTCATGCGTATTTTTGTATTGGGGATTTGATCCAGCTACTTTACACCCATCATAAAGGGCCACTTGGCATGCTAATTGCCGTGTGTCTTTCCATGCACTCTCTTGCTCACGTTTATAATGGTGCAATAAAATAAACTGGTGCACTGATTTTTTTGCAGACTACAGGTAGAGAAAATATCTCCTAGTTTAAGGCTGTTCACTTTTAGTTTGGTAAAGAATAAATTGGAGATGTCCAATAGTCAATAGTAAGGTTAGGTCAACCCTAGATCATTAAAAAATGCCTTTAACAAGGCTTCCACAGCAATACAAACCACAGAACATGTAGCATTTAGCATAGCTGCCCACAGATGAAGATTATTTTTTTTAATAAAGTTTGATTTAACTTGATTTGATTTGCTTCAGCTTGATTTGATTTGCATAAAGTTAGGGGGCAGGAAAAACATGGCAGCTTTACCATGCTATGACTGCCATAGGTTCAACAACAGGAGTGTCCTTAAAGGTACGGTTTTATGTACAACCCATAAAAATGAATCAAGGTTCAAAATCTTCAAGCTATTGCAAACAATAAAGAAAACATTTTTAAAAAACTGCACAGAATGATGAAGCTACCTCACCGTTAGCGTGAAACTGTAAAGCTATATAAGTAATGATGGGTTGTGGCCCGGTCAGGCTGCCCTTTGTATATAAAGTCATTAGAGCCTCATCAGTTCTGGTTGTACCGAAGCACTTCTAAATGATGCGGAACAGTGAGCTGAAACACCCCTAACCCACCTCACATGCACGGCTTCTGAGAGAACTTGTGTGCGCGATTATAGATGTGTGTGAGGTCACGCTGGGGCCCTGAAATAGCACTTCATTAATCATCTACGGTGTCAGGCGTGGCGGACCCATGCACCTATGCCAGTGGGCGCCACAGACACGAGCCCATGAGGGGATGCTTCATTTGGAGCCCAGCACCTCTGTGCATCATCCCAAAGCCTCAAGGGCTTAATACCCTCTGACGTCTTTGACCCAGTAAGACAGGGGCAGGCGATGAGGTGAACCCACCACCGGAGGCAGCAGTAGGGCTCAGCACAGCGTTCGGTTTTCGGCCAACAATCACAAAACGGGTTGTCTTCTCAGAATAGTGACCTCTGCATTCAGTGAGAAAGTTTAGATCAAAGACTTTTGTGTTTGAACTTCCCCTACTGTTTCTTTTTTAAGCAAACAAAATGATCCACCCCTGCTGTGTCGTTAAGAAACAGCTGATCTTTGTCAAGTTCCCTCCTTGTGCTTTTTATCCATTCCATTTTACCCTGATATCATAACTCTGTATGCTTCCAGGCTCTCAGAGAAGCCTGGCAGTAATTACCATTCCAGCAGCTGCAGCGGTAAACTTACAGTAGCACTCACATTATTACCAATACAGTAGGCACACATCCAGCAGAACATGAGCTCGACCAGAGCAATACACTTGCCCCCACCCTTCTTTTAGCCAGCAGGCCCTCATTAGGGGCCTTGTAAAGTCCTGGGATCTGCCAGGCTAGGGCCTCTTCACCACTACACACCCCCAGGCTCCAGGTGTGAGGGGGCTACACTTCACCTTAGGGGACAGCTTGGGCTCATTTGAGTCGATGGCTTGCCCTGCGCCTGCTGCTGCAGCAGGCCCCTGTAAACTACAAAACTGCACGAGGGCTGAAAGGAGGAGAGCACGGGGTGTGTGCAGGGGAGCAGGGATTATGACCCTGTAAAGATGAAAGACTGTGCGCGCAACAAGCGATCAAAGAGGAAGTGTGTCAGCACTGATGTGGCAGGGAATTGGCTCTATCAGAGGCCCCGGGTCGTCCAGCCTCAGCCCACATCTGTGTTTCCAAGAGCTTGTGTGTGTGGTGAACTCTGCTCAACGGTACTTAATAGCCACAGTGGACACCAGTGGTCCAAGATAACACCCTAACTTTCACAAGCTGCTGCTAATTGCTGTTTAAGCTACATTCTGTCCTGGGTCGCACAGCGTGTTATGGTTAACATGCACACACAAGCACACCTACTGTAAATTTTACCTGTAACCAGCATCTGAAGTCTACAGCCACATAGTTAATCTGATCTCACGGTTAATGTAGAAACATAACCGCAAGGGGCCGGTAAACTGTTGATTTACACTCTGTTCCAATTACTAGCATTGCTGGGAAACAACACCTAACTGTAATTGTGTGTGAGAGTATGTGTATGGAGTCAATCAACCTAGTTATAAGCTGGGCACTAAACTCACTTAACCTTGTTATCTTTCAACACAGCTCCAGCCATGTAAGAGGAAATTGAATTAGTCTAGCAAACTATTAATAGAAAAAACACGGAAACAGCTTTGAAACAGTTACATTAGATAGTAGTCCATTGGCCCTACATGAAAGTAAAATGCAGAGGAGCTATGGGCTGAGAAGAGACATGAGAGGGGAAAAAAAAATCAGTTGAAGACGATAAAAGGAAGGCTAACCCTTGGCCAAAGCTAGAACTGACAGGTTTGATGTCAAAAGGGAATGTTAACCCACCACTTGCACATCTGAGGGCACTCTGGACAGAAAGTCCAGCAGCTCGTTGTTATCAATGGTGTAAGGGTCTCGAAGCTTCTTGGTGAATTTATTTACCCCTGTAGGAAAAAAAAAACAGGTGTAGGTAGGAAAGAGATGAAGACAGAAAAGAGTTAATGCATTTCGCTCAAAGTAGCTTTTTTAAACAGATATAGCATTGCTACATAGAATATGTATTTTGATTCTGTTTTTTAACTATATAACCAATGATAAGACATTGCTCACCCCAGGCCAGCACTATGAGTCTCAGTGGGATGAAATAGATGATGACGGTGGCTAATCCCAGAGCCACAATCGCTAGCCAGCTTAAGAAAGGCACAGTCCAGTTAAATGTGCTGCAAAGGGAGAGTATAAAAAATGGCAGAAAATGGCATCACTTGTCAAATCTTCAGTCCAGCTCCACGTGCTGACAAGAAAACAAGATAGCGATTTAAAATACTTACCCATTCCCTTTCATGTTTGATCATTTCATTGAGTAAAAAATGGCTCATATTTTAATATGTATTTAAAATTGATAAATTGCATGAAAAGTTTAATGTTTTTACTGTACTAATCATCTAAAAAGTTTAAATTACAGCATGTCTGCATGTGCAGTGAATAGTATATGGATATTGGTTATATCACAGAAAGGCTTTGGAGGAATGTGTTAAATATTAGACAACCTTTGTGTTTGTGCCTCAGAATTGAATGTTAGCCTTTGCCAGGCTAAGTTGCAGAACCAGGCCAGTAAAAGTAGAGAAGCTTAGCCTGGGAATGTTGAAAAAAACAAGTAAAGAACACGAGGAGCAAAGTGGGCCTGTTGCCGAGGAGCAGGCTTACTTCTTTATCCTCTCGCCATAGGAGGCCACTTCATCCAGAGCATTCTGCACGCTGATGCACACGTCCTGAATGGCATAAAGCTTGTTCATGAAGCCCTTTTTCTCTGAGTCCTGCAAGAGGACAGATAGAGATATAAGGGAGAAAGAAAGACGGGATGAAGAAGAAAGAGTTGCCGACAGAAAGAAAAAGAGCAAAGAGAAAAAGGAGAGAGAAGACAGAAGCTGGGCACAGGCATCTTTTGAGAACAATACAGTTGAAAGAGTGTCAAAGATTTGGAGAGAGAAGCCAAATCACCGGATATCCTGCATAAAGTGACAGAGCGCTTTCATTCCAAGCAGTAATAGAGATATAAAGTTGGCAGAACAAATCAAAATGTTTTCCTTGTACAAAAGCACACACAAAAATTTGAATATGCGAATAGAGAGGGAGAATTAAACAGAAAGCCAAATGGATACATCAAACTTTGGGCCCTTACCCTTTCTTTCGACTGCTGCCAAGGCAGCTATAGGAAAACGGGGCAGAACCCTTTTTTGTTCTAGTGGCTGGCACACTGCGAAATGCCACCAACCGTGACATCATTATCATCCTCATTAACATTGTCAGCTGCAATGAACAGCACTTCCATTTCAACTTTGGATGGTTGTGAACTCTGGATATTGCTGTAGTAAGGGGGAGAAAGCACAGGGTCGCATCCGTCTAACCCAAACAAAGCAAAGTGATGAGAGAAGTCATGCAACAGTCAACAAGCTTCCTGTTGACTGACAGACTGGTGTGGACAAGACAGATCTGGACACAATAGGGTGTTCAAAAGCCAGTGGTAAAGTTGGAACATGAACTGGCAAACTGTTGCAACACGTGTCTGGTGACATATAAGGGAAAATAAAAAAAAAATTGAGTGCAATGTTCTCGGATTAGGAGCCAATATGTTAAATGATAGTTTTTGACAATAGAAGTACAGAGGAAGAAAAAATGGCACCACAGTAATGAAAAAGTTTGATAATTTAATGTAAAGTTTGGAAAAATGAGCGTATTTACAGCTGTCTAAAAACCAGCACGAAGAGATGATTGTGTAACTGATGAAGATTGATGGATACTGTATGTTTTAAGAATAAAGTTGTGACTAATTCCTATATGCTCACGGTTGACTGAGAACCATTCAAAGCTTGAAACCTTCAGGACCTGAGAAGCCTTTACCACATTTGGCTCTTTGAGGCCAGCCACCTCACCACAAACCTCCCAATGAGACTCAGACTGCCCCCAACCCACCCTCGTCTTTATGCTCTGCATCCAGTATCAGATAATGTGAAAAATGAACCATAGAGAAGTCAAGGAGACCACATGGCCTCCCCAGCAAAACCACACAAGACAAATAGATATAATTAGACAGCCTCTCTGGGTTATTTTTCTTCGCAAATATTTTACTAGACTCCCTCTTTTTTTTTTCCTACTCTTGGTCCTTTGGTTTCCTTAGAGTCCATCTGTTTTCCATTGCTCTCTCAAACAAATCTCAGAACATGGTGTCTGTTGTGCTAGCCTTGGTAAGACCCGAGCCGAGCCGGGCTGGGCTGGGCTGGGTCGGGACGTTTCATTTTTGAGCCGGGGCTCAGAGGAGACTGAGGGCCATGGGAGTGGTATGAGAGAGCAGGTGGGGGTGGAGAAGATAGGTCAGAGGTCACAAGAGCATAAACCAATGCCACATGCCCTTCGGACTGCGGTCCGACTCTTATTTCCTGTCTTCAAACACGGCTTGCAGAGGCGGGAGGTAGCAATAACACTGAGGGCCACGGAGATCCTTGTTTTCCCAGCTTCCCTGCACACTGTGCACATATGGAGTCAGGCAACCTGTTCTTATAATGGAACTTAATATGCACACAAGAACACACACCCTACAGCCATTAGATAAGGTTGATCTGCACACCTGGTCTTGCTGCGTTTCCCTACAAACAATTCTACATCCCAGCAAACATTAGACCACATGGGGACCTTGACTTCTAAAAGTTGCTCTTTTTTGACTGACTGTGTGGTGATTTCAAAACCATGAATCACAGAAAATAAATTTATACAGGCAGGAAATAAGAAAGACAATATCTTCCTCCATCGCATTTATAAGAAAAGGAGAATTAATGTTGTCTTAAATATTTCATAAAAAGATTAAGTGTCAGAAACCTCAAAGGCCTCAGGAAAGCATCTGTCACTGTATGAACACATTGAAAAAAAGATGTTAGTTTTGTCATGCTTTCTGAGGTTTTGCGAGGAGGTGTGCGTGCAGATATGTCAACCTGGCATGTGATCAGATATGCAGTCTTTCAGACTTCACTCAGAAAGAAGGGTAAGGTCTTCACGGAAGACCTTGACGGAGAGACTAATGAAATTAAAGCTGCAGTCTTGCTTTGACTTTGCTGCAGATGCTGATGTATTTATGTTCAAAGTATCATTTAAATCCCAGCACCTCTGGCAACAGCCCTGTGATGGATGATACTGCATGGCAGTTAATGTAAGAAGCCAAATGAATGTGTTAAGCATCATGAATTTTGATGGACTGCAACTTCAGGTTCTTCAGCATGTGTTGTGTTTAGCTGTTTTACCAAGGGAAGTCTGCACACAACTAGCAAAAGATGGTTAGAAATGATTCCAGACAAGTCTATGCCTTTGTAGATATTCTTTTCTGTCAAGGGGATCAACTGAATTCTACATCAGCAGGAAAATCTGGAGACCTTTAAAGGCTTTATATTATTGTGCTGCTTTACAGATATATAGATTGATCTTTATTTGTCATTGTCATAGGTACAATGAAATTAAAAGTTTATTTATCTCTCCTTTTAGATAATAAATCATTTTATTCTACAACATCCTTCATAAAAATATGTGATATGAGCTCAGTGTAGACTGTTATTAAACAAAATTTATACAGTTTGTGCTGTGAGTGAAATGTTTTTGTGTGCATAGCAAACTCTTTGACATCAATTAACTCTTATCAGGCTGGTAGCAGGAATATTTAGTGAGCCGGTGTCCTTTGATGGTGAAGAGTTGCGGATTTTAATTGCACATGTGTCCTGTAAGGGCCATAAATACATCTTTTGTGGTTATGTCCAAAGTGTGCATCATTGTTTGGTTGTGTGGAGCCTGATGTCAAATCCCCGCAAACCATTCACTGTTCAAGCTGCAGGAACAGCCGTTAAAATCGATGCGAGTTGTTTGCATCTGTTAGGGAAAAATAACCCACTTTGATACCAAAGAGAGCCCAGGGACATGTGCTCACACACGCACAGACAATGAAACAGCCAACTCAGGCTAACCACATTGCACTTGCTGGTAAACTGTGGTAAACAAATGTGGTAAACTCCTTGAAACAGTTGATTAAATATTTAACAGAGGAAAGATGCGCAGTCCCTCAGTGTACTTGGCTGCTCTGTTTTTTGTTTTTTTTTTTCCACGAAGGTGCCATAATGGCAAAGCCCATCTATATGCAAAAGTGCAAAGTGAACAGTTAGCAACTTTACAAAGACAGTTTGTTCTTCACTGACCCAAGGCCTAGAGCTAAACAAGAGAGAGGTCACTGAGGACCTAGCCTATTACTATGGTCTCAAATATCTGTCCTATATCCACTGGGTGGGAAAGCAGACAGCCATTTGAGACCGTTTTAACCTCTGATCACACTGTTCTCCCTGCCGGGTTATGCCATAAAAATGATAAACCCAACAGTTTTAATGTAGCAGCATACATCCCATCCCACCAGGAAATGAGTCTGAACCACCAGTGACTGCTGCTCATTGCCGCCGTGGTAAAATTGCACCTGTTTTTCTTTGTTTTGCTCCTCTCACAGTAAAAATTGAAATGTCATATAAAACCTGACAGCATGCTAATATGCGACTCCCAGAGGGCATCTGAGAACACTCTTGTTGATTTTGTAACAGAGAAAGTCAGTCGCCCTCCCATTTCCACCCCTTGAGAGAAGAGAAAGAAACTATCGGAAAGCTACGCAAAAGCTCAATTTCCAAAACTTGTGGAAGAACCGAGGATGAGACAACTTAATCCTGTTATGAATATGATTAACATCTGATGCATATTTAAAACTATACGAGAGCTGTCTTCCTGGTTCCCTCAAAAGAAGAAAACAAAAGTTAAAAAAAACGTATGCAAAAAAACGAAAATTATTTTGTTTCTCTTTTATGTAATGGGCTACAGTTACAAATCTCAAAAAGTTACATGGTAAACAGCATTCTTCAGGGGAATTAACTGATTTAGTCATCAGGCAGGCTTTATCACAGATATAACACATTTCTGTTTTCCCTGATGTGCATTTTTTCATCAATATTTTGATTTAATACGTTTTATGCAGTTGTAAACTAAATCAATGAGAAATATGTTGATACACATTTTTATGTTTAAAAATGTATGTACACTATTTGTGAGTCTGTCTGCCTTCGAAAAATATCTAAGTGCTTTTGCTTATCCATCATTTTGTTCTACATGTATGCCTATCTTATAAATTGTGCCATTTTAGGCGTAATGAGTTAATATGTCATGAAAGTTTTAAGTTAAAAGGCTACTTTTCACCTCTTGTACTACATGTGTACTTGCATCATTTAATTCCATCTCTATAATGTTTCAGCTGAGAATTTTCAAGTTCTACTACCTATAATGCAGAACCATCACTCACATTTTATAAAGTGGGTGTTTCCAGGTCGCTTGGCAGAAAAGAACCCCACTCTTGGGAACTGAGCGAATAAAAGTATATTGTTTCAATCTCAACATCATGACAGGACCAAGAGCCCAATCTTTTAGTCAAGGAATAATCAAGCAGCTCTGACACAGAGGAGGTTCTGATAAGGAGCTCAAATGAATGAGAGTTTATTTTTATGAGTCCATGGGGTTTTTGCATGGGGGAGGATATTTGAAGGTGCACTGAAGTTAGTTTGCACAAACTCAAATTTCAGTCAGGACTGTAAGCTGAAGGTGGACCAGTCGCACACAATGCTCCCCAACACTAATTACTCTGCTCAGTCGGTCAAATCCCACAGTGGAGATAAATTTACACACTTGTTTGGAAAAAAAAAGAGGCACAGGGAGGTTAAATGCAAAAGTTGTTCATGGCTTATTTTGAATTTGACCTCTACTTCACTTCTGCGCTAGAAAAGTTTTGGAAGTTTTAGGTTTGTGTGCTTGTTTCCATAATGTGTGGAGTTGGCAGGAGGTTGTTTGCGGCGGATCATCCCTACCCGTCTCCCTCTGGGGGCTCTCATCACCTCCACCACGCCAGCTCCTCCATCAGACTCAAGGTCAAGTACACACTCGCATACGAGCATCAATGACAACCACAACACCCTTACTGCTTGTGATCGCCCCTTCCACACTTCCTGCCGCACGCCACCCGACCCCCAACCCCCAGGTCTCACCTTAGTTCCTCTCCTTCCCCTGTCCTTCCCAGAATCCAACCTGGTAGAGTGTGATGAATGGTAGAGCATTACTCTTGTCCGCTGTTGCCCCGGTTTCAGATAACTCCATCCCATATTGCTGGTTTGTCAGTCTGCCTGCAACTGTGTTTCTTTGGAAAAAGCACTGCTGGACATGTTGCAATCCAACATCAACTGATTTGAAGTTTCCAAAATAAGGTACTTGAAAGCATTTATGTGTAAAACTGTAGCAATATTATATTAACACAAAGAGTGAGCAAAAAAAACACTACAAATGTACAATGGTACATTTTGGCATACCTTTATTATTGCATACCTTTATTAATGCATGCATGTTCAGAGACATGCAACAGAGACGGAGGTAAAAACCAGAGCCCTAAAACTTTTTTTTTATTGGCTGGAAAGAAACAATAGAATCAGAGTGCATTTCTATGAAGTAAGGGAATCACATCTTCAAAAAGTAAATGAAATATGCATCCTCTCTGTGCTCATTACAGATTTATGACGATTGTTAAAAGAAAAGGTGGCGCCTTCTTTCCTACATGTCTGACTTTAAATTCAGACGACACCGCTGTCAAGTGTTGTGCTCCACATTCTATCCAATGAGAGGCTGTGGGGTGAATGTGTGCCATCTTGAGCATCCTCTTCAGTGAGAGTCTCAAAGAGAGTTACTTTTAGTGGATGAGAGCGAGCACAAACTCCTCACCTACAGTGCAAGGTGTGCACGCCGTGATCCTTTGATGCATAGTTCATCAATGAAAAAGTTCTGTTCGTTCAGCCACAAGTGTATATGCGATTCAGAGCAACAACACCTGGGAGAATGGATATTTTTGCATTTGGCATAATAAGCAAGGGGAATTACCCCGACAATGTGACATAGCTGTTGCAGATTTAAAGACAACATGCCATCACCAGAGCTAAAGTCACCCCAAAAGCAAAGAAACACTCAGGGAAAAGAAGATTATTTGAAAATGAGCTTTTTTGGGTTTTATTGTCAGTGAAATAAGGTTCATAGATCCAGAATTGTATCTAAGTGGCTTGTAATTAACAGTGTTTTCACAAAATCATGAGGTTCTGACCACACTGCGGCAAGCTTGTCTTTTTTTAGTGTGTATTTGCAGCACAGAAAGAAGTAATAGGCTGGAGTAAGCCACCGCGTTGCCCTCTTTTACCCCACATCCAGAAGTCCCACAAACATAGTAAACAGTGTCACAGCTCAGTTTGCAGCTGTCACCTCGCAGCTTAGCAGGCCTACTGTAATACAGGGACGTGACACAAAAAAAGACAGGAGCAGCCCTCCATGCTGGAGCTCACAGAACTTCCCCATCTCCTTAAAGTGCAAGCACAGGCATGGCCCTTGCAATGAGTTTTGGTTGGGAGCCAAACGTGCAGTGAATGACTATAAACTGAGACGCAGACAAGGGACAGTTACTGTACACAAACCCTGACAGGACGCAAGACAGTGTCCGCCGGACACATGAAGAGCTAACCAGTTAACCAGGAGACAGTGATACACACTAGCAGAGGAGTCCGTGCCACAGCCACACACATGTCCACTTACCACCATTGCTTTTATCCACTCAAAGTGCCAGGAAGCCAACATATCCTCGAGGACATGGTTTTTATCACGGCTGTCCTCCCAGGGGCCTGGTTTAGTGTCCTTGGATAGATTACAGTGAGATTTTCTCTTTACAAGCCACAAACTTTTAAAGTGTTTCATAATGAGGATGTTCTTCTCAGCAAATCCACAGCAGAGACTGATAACATGATCACAGCTTTAGTCTTGAAATACATTACTCACCTTTGTTTACAAAAAATATGATTATAATAGCATTTTTTTAATTAGAACTGCGTGGCTTTTTTGTGGGTATATCAAACTTAGAAAAAGCCACATAGGTATCCATGTCCCAAATTTCCATTGATTTCTAAAAGATATAATCAAATAGCAACAATAGAAGAATAAATGGAAAAAACAAGTGACATTTATTTCAAACAACAATGCCTGAAGACAAAATTTGAAGAAACGAGGAGCTTTTGAAATAGTTTAGAGATGATCTATCTGAAGTTTGTGTGTGGCAGAGGAAAAACAAACAATGTGTTGTGTATTGAATAGAAACAATACCCCTCCATTTCCCCCTTCCTTTCTTTTCTATTCTTCACTGTATTAGCCAAACATGATTAAACTGCAGCTCCTATCCGCATCTCTGCTGAAAGCAGAAAAAGAAGACAGAGAGATGGAAAAAATACGAAGAAGAAAAGTCAAAAGCATCTTTTTGCAGCATGAAGCTTTTCATCCTTCACAGCCAGCATAAAGAAAAGAAAACAGACATTCAAAAGTATTTTCTTCTTCCAACCTCTCCTATCCTCAGCAGCAGAACCCCCCCAAGACAACCTGAGAACAACCCCTCTGCATCCCAAGCTCAATGGCCTCCCTAGAAAAACATTTCAGTCATGCTTTATTCAGAGCATTGATAGAATTCCCAGTGCTCTCTTTAGTCCAATTACATTATGCCATGTCCTTATCTAAGCAATCGGAGCAGTGCGGTGACTGGGGCTGAGACAGCAGCACTGGGACTTAACAAGGTGTTGCACAGCTACAGATGTAATTTCTGAAGATGAGTCTCAAAAATTTAACTAGTTTCTATTTATTTAGACAAAACGTGTGACATAGTGAAGACTAGTTTTTAACTATGCCCTTCCCATCAATTCATTTATTACTAAACACCATTGTTGTATTCTGTTTTTACAGGAATGTAAGTGAAATGATGTGCAGAAAAAAACTGTAAAGGATTTTGGGTTGCAGTCTTCCTCTATGATCAGAAATAGGTGAGTGAACTGTAAATGCGTGGATTAAGTTTTACATTTTTTGACGACTTATTGCTACAATTATTTCACATTAACAACCAAGCTTCAGTTTTGATCATGAAAAAAAGTCCTTGTTTTTGTTTCCTCTGCTGTCAAGAAACAGATGAGCTAGCACTTCCTGCGATCATCATCTGATCCACATTTCCCTAAAGAAACTGAGAATTAAACGTTTAGATTTGATGGCCAACAAGTCGCTTCAGAAAAACAGCAAAAATGATTAAACCATTTCAGGTATAAGTTCACCAATCGCTTCAAATGGACAAGTTCTGCCACATCTGAAAAACATTAGACTTTTCATGTACAAGTATGAAGGTAAGAAAACATATACTGGAAATTACATAAGCACCATGACTAACATGTTAGTTTAAGACGAAAAAGAAAACATGTAGTGGAATTTCCTGCATCTCTTTGTTTACTTTATTTCCCTGCATCACCGTGTACATTAGTGGCAGGAAATTACAAAAGCTATATGGAGTATGGAGTGAGACTTGTGTTTAATTTGTTGGTGTTCCTATAACAATGGATCCTGAATACAAACCAGCTAGCTGCAAGACATCAGCAAAAGTAATCAAATCTCTTGCATTTATTAAAGAAAAATAAAGAGGGAAACAAATACAGCACTCAGTCTGAAAAAAGAACATACTCTGTTTGTGGATCCATTACAACCAATGGATTTTTCCACCAAACATACTTTCTGGTTTAGAAAAACATAATTTTTTTTAAACCTTTTTTTGTATTGTTGTAATGATGCTTGATATATATGATGAACTTGTTAAAGACCTACTCCTGAAATTTGTATTTTTGACGAAAAAAAATGCTCTTTGAAAAAGAGCATATTTGTTAGGTAGAAAACAGACTGGGCATGCGACAAGCTTCTTGCTCCACTTCATTCAGATGCATCCACTTTTAGACGACTAGATCCATGAACGTCTTTGTTTTCTTCGTTTAAGATTGGCATCTGGCACTGACACTGTATAGCTGGATAGCTCCAGTTTTGGTCGCAATCTTTGTTGTATCACGAATGAGCCTGGAGGTGTAAGGGAGTGTAGACTATCCAGACAGAGAGTGTAATCAAACAGATCTTAGCGAAAGGTAACAGTAAGGGGTACAGGCTATATATATATTTTATCAGGACAAGATACAAATATTCAAGACCCACTGCAATCAAAATTGTGTTTTTGGTGTTTTTAACACGTAGTTGTTGCATATTTCATGATAGAGGATGTTTATAAATAAAATTAAGGTTAACACTGTGTTTCGGAGTATTTCTTTATTCAAATCATGATGAATCAAGAGCAGATGAAAAAATGCGTTTCAAAAAGCTTGTAGTTGTGATGTAGAAACTACAATCAGCTGGCCACAAGCTCCCTGCTCCGCTCTATTTCTTTACATCCACTTGTAGATGACTAGATACATGTACTTCTTTGTTTTTCTCATCTGAGCTGGTATCTGAACTACTGCAGCTCTGCAGAAACTATATCCTAGAAAACAACTCTAGTTCTTTGATTTTGTCAAAAAAACTGCATAATCATAACAAAAGGACCACTGGGAACATCTTGAAAATAGATCAAAATATGATTGGAGTGAAACTTTCAGCACAAAAAATGCATAGAGAGATGGGAAACTGTTTTAAAAAATTAAAATTTGTAAATCTTGTTAAAGACGAGGTGAAATTAGTAATAAAGGAGGGAGGAAAGCGGGTTTTTGTAAGTACATGTGTGCGAGCGAGATATTGATAGATAGACTCACTGGGAGAAAGAGAGGGGGGTGTGCCGAGCAGTAAGCCTCTGAGCAGGACATGATTGCAGTGTGTATCTTATCTGTGTCAGGTCCTCCTGAGGCTAGTGGAGCCTAGCGCTTCAGTGACCAGTCAACCGTGTGAGGGTAATCTCCTCACTCCTTCAGTCTGTCTCCCTTATTCACTCTCTCTCCCCCATTTTTTCAGTAAGCCCCCCTCTGGGAGGCATCTGAGCTGCGCACACGCATGTGCAGCCTTCACACAAACAGACACTTACGCGCACAAACACTTACAGTCATGCGAAGCCCAAAGGTGATTGTGTCCTGCCAGCTCTGGACAGCGAACCCACAGGTGAAAGGAGACATCATTGGCTAGATTACACACTGAAACCCCTGCAGCCTGCAGCTTGTAAATACAGGAATGAGAGGCATGTTCTCGCCTTATCGCCCTGTTTAAGTCTAAAGCTGTTTTTATAGGATAAACTCTCCATTCTATAAATGTATTCATTTACAACATTTTTAAAGCACGAATAAAGTACTTAAAATGTTTTTCTATTAGGAAAGATTAATTTATAAAGTGAAAATATCAGCTGCATAAATAACTAACATAGTGGCATTTGCAATCAATTCAATGAAGTATCCATAAAAACTGATTTGTTTCATGATCCTGTTCTAAAGGTGAAAAAGGATTATTATAATTACTGAAAGATGTTTTTTGTAGACTACATTTATTTTTTCTAAATAGGTAATTTTCAAAATGTGTGTGTTAGTGTGGAGAATTTAGGTCAGTGGAAGTACTTTTTACTTAGAATTTCTTTTTTTTAAATATGCTTACTGCAAAGCATAATGCTTGTGCCATTTTAGAGTCTGGAGTTTGAATAAACCTTTGTGTTAATCCATGAGTGAATTAATATCAAAGCACAAATGTATATACCAGGGATCTGCAACCTTTGACACTAAAAGAGCCATTTGGTCCAGTTTCTTACTGACCAAAACCCAGCGAGAGCCAAAAGATCACTGTTTAGAAAAAAACTGTTTCCATCGGCAGAGTCTTCAAGATTTCATGTGACCGCCTGATTAATTTTTTTGAAAATTGTTGTCATGAATGTAGACGGTGGCAGTCAGGCTGCCGTCAGGCGTGCAGATTGACCCACTTTTTATATAGCCTCGGGCTACCGGGCGGGTGGTCGCCGGTGGCAGTGCCACTTGATATGATGGGCACCATCCAGAGACATTTACACATCGTCCAGTTAGAGCTGCTGCTGGCCGGAAAAATCTAGCTGCTACTGCCCTGTGGCTGCCCAGTTGTTGTCCGATTTCGCAATAGCTTCATCCTCGCCTGTCACTAGACTGCCACCGCACAACTTCAAAATGTGCCTGGGCAGCCACTGACCGATGTCAACTTTTGGAGAAAAATTGTCCAGCCACCGTAAAATGTAATTAATTATTTTTTTCTTAAGACCTCCATGGCCACCGTGCGGCATGTAAAAATGTGACTGCCACTTCCCAATGTAGGGCCACGTGCCAAACTTGCTGAAAAAGTTGCATTTAGGTCGCTGTGCGGTGGCATTTTGGCATTTATGACCACAATCTAAAAGAAATGAGCTAAAACTACAAACCCCTTATTTACTGAAAGAATTGGCATTTTTCTTAAGACAATAAGCCACAATAGAGGAACAAAAGAGCCACATGTGGCTCCAGAGCCCTGGTATATACCATGTCCAAAATGTTTCACTTTATAAAAGCTGATTTGATTTTTAAAAAGTGTTTACAGAGGTTTTAAATGTTTTTTTAAAGGATCAAGAACTGTGTAAAGACTTGCTATGTCTTTTGGTTTTGTATTTTAAGTAAATCCTGGACTGTGTAACTTGGCACCATGATCAAACCTTGTGTTTTGCCTCGATAGTAAATTCAAGGAACAGCTAATGTAGTGAGTCAGCAGCACAAACACAAACAGCAGGAAATTAGGGAGGAAGAACACTGAAAAAAAAAAAAATCTCCTTTATTCTTTCTCCAGTCTTGTGCCTGCCTGACTTCCCCATCTTAGCTGTCTTCATTCATTAGCATTGATGCCAGACTTTCATTACAATTAACTGACTAATATCAGCACCAGCTCAAAAGAAAAATGCCTTTCACATCTGCCCAACAATTTGTTAAGTCAAAAACATATGTGACGAGCCGAAGCAAAAAGCCTGCAGGGGGCCTCCCTGCAATAAAAAACAGGTGCTCAACTTTTTGACCATGTAATACCACATTTAGCCTCTGGAGCAAAGGTTATCCCGCTAATAGTTGCCTTGTGGTGCCCTGGGAAGGGCTTAGCACATAGTCGGAGTAAACATCTGGGATGGATTGTACATACTTGCAACATATGCTTCAAGTTCAATTAAAATGAGGCCTTGGCTCATTTATTAATGTTTCTTTCCTCTGCTCTCCCTCTTGCTGTCTCTCCTCTTCCCACTCTCCCCTATAGGCCTGAGCCATAAAAGAGGCCTCCTTTGACCCGTCCTTCATACTTACTCATACTATCTGAAGCCGTAGTCCACATCCAATGCTAAAAGATTCATATTCAATGTATTAAAAAATTCTCAGCCTTGAAACTACATTTGTTCTGCACTTAACCAGGTTTGAGGCAGTGCAACGGACAGAGTGTGAGTCAGAGAGAAAGAAATGGAAGGCAGTGAAGGAAGCGTTTGAGGAAAAGATTGAAGGAGAGTGGGAGGGGAGCAAAGATGTAGGCAAAGAAAAAAGAAAAATGCCCCCTTTCAACCTCCCCACAGCTTAAATGGAATGCTAACAGCTGAGAAGAGCAATAGATCAAAATGTATGAAGCCAGAGTTGGTAAATTGTAGTCTTTGTGGAAGCTGTGCTATCCAGCATCCCAGCCCTGTGTGAACAGAGAGCAAGGCCTTCTTATTTGGAATAATCAGTTTGGAACAAAATCTAACTGAGGCTACATAAGCTGCCTCTGCACCTCATTTCAATATGAAAGTCCAAATTATATTTCATATAATCTACAGCTTTTCAAATGTCTGTACTTTTATTTATTTTTCCTGAGGGAAGGGAAGAAATGCGATGAAGGAGGACACATGTAAAGAAGGGGTAAAAAAAAAAAAAGGTTCAAGGTTGTCTGGGGAATATCTTTAGTCAGTGCCCGCCTCTCCTGTGCATTACTGAAGTGCAACTTCACAGCCACAAAACTTTACTTCTGCATCACTGTGGGAGAGGATGTAATGAAAGCATATCTTTGTGTGCTCATCACCAAGCTGGCTTCCAGCCTGACTGATTGCTTGACTGGCAGACTTAATAATGGAATGAATGTTTGACCATCTGCACAATAAATGTGGTTTTTAACCCTTTTCTGCAGCCTCCAATGCAAACCCTCATGCTGTTGCAGGCAAGTCTTTAACTGCTCAAATGATTTCAGCAAAATGTTTTAAACACATAGCAGCACAAAGAGCCCATCCTACAGTCTGAATGCACTTCGTTGCTTTGAACAGTAATGTCAAAGATTAGAGGAGTCCAAGATTCGTTTTAGACTCCTGAAACTTTTAATGTCAGACAGTAAATTGCAGATATTTAAAATTGAGTCACTGAAGAAAAAGACATGCAGCACAGTGGGTAGATAGAGCGCTAGATCATTTCAATTACCACTCCCATGTGTGGCATCAGCAAGGCACTACCCTGTTCAGGCGTTTGTTTCAGTAGTTGTTCCTGCGGTGAAAACGAGCGGAGGCAGTAAAGCAGCCACCTGTTGTTACCTGATAGTGTCTGGACAAGCCCAGATGCTGTTTTACTGGGACATAAAGGGGCAGTGAATGAGCCTAAATAGCTAACTAAGGGCTTTATATTTGGGAATGTTCCCAGGAAGAACGATGTGAAGCACAGACAGAATTCAATGTGTATGTGAGAAAGGAAGCATTAGCAAGGTGCATCAGATTCATTTAAAAGAAAAGCCTAAATAAAACAAATACTGTGTTGTCGAGGGTGTGCTGTGAGTTTACCAGTAGAGGTAAACTGCTGTAAGGTTAAAAGGTTGTACCATCTGTGAACATGTGTTTGTGCCCCAGGCAGTGACAAGGGGAGGGGAAGATGGAGTCATTTCTCTTGTCTGTTTTCGGTCTGTGAAACAGTGTCAGCCCTTCCTGAGGCAATATGTGTGTATATGTGTTTACATGTGTGCATCCCAGACATGAGACGTAATTACCTTGTCATCTTTGTCAAACTCCTCATCCTCATCCTCCAGCAGGTCCTCCACTACTTGCTGTTGCAGAAAAAAAAGAATAAAAAAAAAAGAGGAAAAAATGTTTGAGTTAGATAAACATGAGATAACATAGGGTTAACATCATCAGAAAAGCAAAAGAGTCACATTAAAGCAGATTGGTTCTGCTTATGTTTGGCTGGAGTTCCTTAATGAGCGTGGAGAGCATGCAGATAGCTCATCTCGTAATATGTCATGAGCTTCAAAAGGGTCCTGAAGAAGAATTTTAATTTTAGACACATTCTGTTGTTCAAGTCTGTTGACACTTCTGAAAGTGTAAGAAAATGCTTGCGCTTTGAATTGCAGCGAGCTGAGGATTAAATTCCATTCAACCAGTCAAATCACTTTTTGACAAAAGCAGTGGAGTTTAACACTGGTCACAGGGACCAGATGACAGCCTTTTTTGATTCTGTGCCATTTCCTCTGACCTCCCTGACCTGTGCCTCCACTTTCTGTCCTCTCACCTGTTTGTTATTTCTCCCAGAGAAATGCTTTGTGGGAGAGAGACAGAACAGAGCCTTAAGCTGAGAGAGTAAGGCACAAAGAAAGGCAACTATTTGCTTCAGTGGTGCACAACCGATGAAACCAGAGCTGGTGTTACTCTGGAGCCATGAAAAAAACTGTGCCTGGCAGAGCAACACAGCAGTAGCGCATCAACAGTGTAGTATTTAATATTTTACATCAACATAAAGAAGAATGTCAAAAAAGCAGGTAAAGATCTTTGTATTCAGATTTCTACTTCGATGCAAAAGTTAGTCAAATCATTAAAAATAATAAACAAAGCAAAACTAATTGTTTGGTCCCCAACATTGCCTTTTTTTCAAGTTTCATTTAAGTTGTTTGCGGGTTTAAAGACCCACTACGATCATCTTTTGGTCTGTTTGGTCTATTTATCCTGTTTTTAGCAATATTGGAGCTGTCCAGCTATACAGTTTTGAGCCCGATGCCAGTTCAGATGAGGAAAACAAAGACGTACATGGATCTAGTCATCTACAAGTGGATGCATCAGAATTTTCATCTGGTCCTGATTCACAACGATTTGAGTAAAGAAATACCCAGCAATGCAAATTTAAGGTTAATTTTCTTTATAAATGTCCTCCATCATGAGAAAAATGCCACGAGAACATCTTAAAAACACAAGAAAACAACAACAACATTTTTTTTATCAGAGTGGCTCTTTAAAAGTCAGAATCAGAGGCCCTCTGCTGTTTAAATCATATATCATTGCTACAAGGTCAGATTCCTGCATTGCGCTTCAAAAAGACAAGCATCCACTTAATAAGCAATACAGCTGTCAACCTTTGATTTCCCTAGAAGCAACCCTCCACTAAGTCTTTAGTGGTCCCTAAAATGAGCACTAACCATCAACCCTGAAATGACACAAACAAGTTTTGGAGAAATCCAAAAATCATTACTCAACAAGACAATAGCTTTTGTGCTTTTTTTGTTTTTCACAGGAATAAAGGGGGAAACTATGTGCCGGCTGACATAAGCCTCTTATGTAAATGCAGCTTCCCACACAAACAAAGAGGAGTTCAGAACAGCAGAGTTGAGAGGGTAGAATCAATAGTGTGTGTACTTGTGTGTGCTGCCTCTATCAATAGCTCAGAATCACTTGGGTAAAGTATTGTTGGTGGATGTACACTCCACATTTTAACCGACCGCATCGCAATCGGTTATTCCCCGTTCGCAGTGACTCCATCACCGTCTAGACAAATAAGCTTGACAGTTCACGATTGACAATCTTTTTATTGATACAGAATACATCCAGAAGCACATTGTACAAACACCAGAGAGGGAATTCTTGCACTTCAACAAATGCAAAAGATGTTTACACGATACTGTAAAACAAAAGCCTTCTGGCACCTCCAAAACAAATGAACTGTTTAAAAAGACATCATGGCTCCTCTCAAATCCTTTAACCCATGCCAAGTCACAAACATAATGGAGTCCTCCACACAGTCTTTACTAGGGCACGGCTGGCACAAGCTGCAAACTTTAAGCAAAAGGAATGAGCATAAGCTGGCTGGAGAAGCATGACCTACAGAGACAGAAAGAATGATGGAGTCGTTTGTCTGCCTCTGCTCTGCTCTTGCCTCTGGTTACAGAGAGCAGTCATGTTTCCTGCAAAGAGACACAGTGTAAAATTAATAAATAAAGCGACATGGAACATATCATCTGCCCTGAAGATTGCCACGGCTAAATGCACACACTGAAGCTACTGTCTCTCTGTGAGAGGATATAAATTACCTTCAGCACAGCCAATGAATTTCAAACGTCTCTCTTTACTCCTCTTCTTCTACCTCCATGTATCCCATTCTTTCCTCTTTCTAAGACCTTTTTGGTGCATGATATCATTTGTCTGCTTATCGCCCTATTATCTTGTTGTTTGAATAACTATCATTACAGCACAGTAGCATCAAAGCTGTGCTGTCGACAGGATCAGGCTCACATAGCCCGCAGAGCCGCTCCTGTCAGTTCCATATAGGTGGGGATTAACATATTCCGACCCATTCAAAATCAAATAACACTGGGATAATGCAGGCTACTCTTACAGATTACACTGTGCCCCCTAAATACATACAGGAGATGGTGATAACATAAACTACGTAAAGAATGCACATGGAGACGGTGACATTGAGAGCTCACATGGTTTCGCGTCTGGTTAGCTTGGATTCAAATTTGCCTCCCATCATGAACTCTGCAGTAACACTGGGATTTTTACTCTTTAACTATACTTCTGTATACACAGTGGTACGGAAAGTATTAAAACCCCCTTCAATGTTTAACTCTTTGTTATATTGCAGCCATTTGCTAAAATAATTTAAGTTCATTTTTTTTCTCATTAATGTACACACAGCACCCCATGTTGACCAAAAAACACAGAATCGTTTACATTTTTGCAGATTTATTAAAAAAGGAAACTGAAATATCACATGGTCCTAAGTATTCAGACCCTTTTCTGTGACACTCACATATTTAACTCAGGTGCTGTCCATTTCTTCTGGTTCTATACCTTAATTTGAGTCCAGTTGTGTTTGATTCTACTGACTGAACTTGATTAGGAAAGCCACACACCTGTCTATATAAGACCATACAGCTCACAGAGCAAATGAGAATCATGAGGTCAAAGGAACTGCCTGAAGAGCTCAGAGATAGAATTGTGGCAAGATACAGATCTGGCCAAGGTTACAAAAAAATATTTGTTGCAGATAAGGTTCTAAGAGCACAGTGGTTTCCATAATCCTTACATGGAAGATGTTCGGGATGACAATAACCCTTCCCAGAGCTGGCCGTCCAGCCAAACTGAGCTTTCGGGGGAGAAGAGCCTTGGTGAGAGAGGTAAAGAAAAGCCTAAAGATCACTGTGGATGAGCTCCAGAGATGCAGTCAGGAGATGGGGGAAAGCTGTAGAAAGTCAACCATCACTGCAGCCCTCCACCAGTCAGGGCTTTATGGCAGAGTGGCCTGACAGAAGAACAACTCTGTTACTGTTCTTGAATGGCCAACCAGACCCCTGACTTAATCCCAATTGAGCATCTCTGGAGAGACCTGAAAATGGCTGTCCACCAATGTTTACCATCCAACCTGACAGAACTGGAGAAGATCTGCAAGGACGAATGGCAGAGGGTCCCCAAATCCAGGAGTGGAAAACATGTTGCATCTTTCCCAAAAAGACTCATGGCTGTCAAAGGGGTACTGCTACTACATACTGAGGAAAGGGTCTGAATACTTAGGATCATGTGATATTTTAGTTTTATTTTTTAAGCAAATTTGCAAAAATGTCAAATTCTGTGGGGTTTTTTTTTTTTTTTTTTTTTACAATATGGGGTGTTGTGTGTACATTAATGAACTTAGATTATTTTAGCAAAGGGCTGCAATATAACAAAGAGTGAAAAATTTAAGGGGGTTTGAATACCCACTGTAGTTTTTGGATGTGACAGAGGATGTTTTTTTTCTTGAGTATCTGTGGCAGATCTTTAGAAACACCACTAATGAACTAATGCAGTAGTTGAGTAAAACCACAAAAGCTGGTTTCATTCTGTTTTGCTCTTGAGAAAACCTTCAATAACAATTAGCCTAAGTCACTTGGTGGTTGACACTTCTTCAAAATGTTTTACTGATAATTTGTGGATCTGGTGTTTTCGTCGACATAAACTCAGAAAGAAAATATATTTACCATAATTAGACAATGTCTGATGTTATAAGCAAGAAGAAAAATTCAGGATTTTTTTTGTGCAATACCACAGCCCCCCTAGTGTGTCTTCAAGGGAAGACATGAGTGTGGGGTAAGATAGCTGTCAATAAGAAATGTATTCAAAAAGAAAAAGTTGTATTTATAAAGGCAAAGTTGTGCACAAATGCATACTTTGTGCACAACTTTCTCAGAAAAATATGAATACAACATTTAGTTTTACGTTTGACATGTCTGTTTTGAATACGATGCTTGCTTGTCCTGAATACGAATTCCTCCTGATTTCAAACTGTCAAAAATACATCATGGGATAACTTCTGTTGTTTTTTGATTTCCCTTTGAGTTTTCTGGGGTTTTTTGTGTTTTTTCATAGTTTGTTTTGGGGTTTTTTCTGTTTATTTGTAATTTATTTTCTCAATTGTGGATTTCTGTGTACCATCGCAAACCAGTAATCTTTTGAGATATATATATATATATTTGCAGTAGTTTTGAATGAAAACCTGAAAAAAGAAAGAAGAGACTTTGATGCACAAAGCCAAAACCTAAGGAATCCGACTCAATCCTGAACCAACATCAACTTCATTGAGGAAATAAAAGTCTTTAGCTTTAACTACCAGCATCATTTAACCCTCCCACCTAAATGCCTCTTAACTCAGCCCTCTTTCTCCCTGACTGGAGTGAATTCCACCATTCCCCCTCCTCACCTTTGCAATGACAGCCACAGGGGGAATTGACTCCAAGGCAGACATTCAGGTGAACATGAAGATATACTTTTCCCCTCTTTTTTCTCCCATTCCTCCGTTGCTCCCTCCCTTCGTTCTCCTGCTGTTTTTCCACTTTGATACGTGAGGGGGTTTAACCTCTCCAGCTGCTGAGGTTTGGCAGAATGGCTGGCTGAGGGATCTCAAGGCCCTACTTGGTATGCACTGTCCATGAGTGTGTGTCTGTGTGTGTTGTAGACTGAGAGAGAGCTGTGTGTCTGATAAGGCTGAGCCAGGCTGACCCACACAGACCCTTCACAAGCTGTCAAAGCTGTGGCCCTCAGAGGGGGGCCTTTCCATCTGCACTGCCCGAGCCAGGGCTCACCCAGTAGGGGGCTAGATAGGGTTGAAGCCGGGGTGCTATCAGAGCCGGAAGCTGGTGGTGGGGGGTAAAAAGGGCAGCTAGATATTCTCAATTTTTTTCCTGCTTTTTTAAAGATAGAGTTTAATGTTACTAAGACACTAAAGTTAGACTTTTAAATTTTCCTTTTTGAAATGAGACTTTTTCCAGACAGACTCACATTTTTCAAAAGGCTCCCTCAGCACAAACGAGTAAAAATCAATAAATTGAGATGTTTGCTTTTCTCAGCCACTGTCTTGTCCTCTTCTTCTGGCTAAGGAGAGCATTTGGTATCCAATCTACTCAGCGCAACCGTGCACATCTGCCAACCAGACTTAGGTTCAAGGTTCAGACTGATACACAGGCAAACAGCTGCAGTGGATGTGGCTCACGGAAGAAAACAAAAACAAACCCCGAAGTGTCGCTGCTGTTCACAAAGTGCGCAGACGCTTGCAAAGGTTCATTGCGATGAAGGAAGTTACAGAAAAAGAGGGGGAAGGGGGGCAATGTGATGAAAAAGGAGACCGGGAGGATGGTGCATCAGCCTCCCTGATGTTCCCGTCCTGCTTCAAACTATGCCCGATGCTTGTCTTTCTGCCTGCCAGCCTGCCATCCTATCTGCCAGTTTAGCAGAGACAGAGAGGCGGCGAATGGAGCAGAGATGAGCGGCGCTGATGCCGAAGTGGCACGGGGGAAATCAGCGGGGCACAGGAGCTCCCAGTTAAAAGTGACATGACCTTTTGATTTTGTCACCTGTCACCAACTGGCATGTCTGACTCCGTACTGAGGAGTGCCTGCCATCCACCGCTGCTTTCCTCTGCCTCTGTCTTGCCGTCACTCCGTCTCTAAGAATGCCTCTCTGTCTTTTTCTGTCTCCTGCGCCCACTCCATCTTCCTTTCTCATTCTCCTTGTCTTTCCCGGGTTGCGTTCTTATGGGGAAAAGTGGAGGTGTGACTTTCAGTGGGAGATGTGGCATAATAGGCAGTGTTTCCTCTTTTTCTTTCAGTTTTCCTGATATTTACTCCTCTCTACCTGCATTCTCCAAGGCCTTTAATGAGGGCAGATGTCAAGACTGTGTGTTCAGAGATACAGGAAAGGTTTATGAGATGTACAATCTGGGAGAAAATAGAATATATAAAGATAGTGATTAATTCAAGTTCCAAAAGAGTTCAGATATTTGAATAAAATCTGACAATTTCACAGTCCAAGTAAATGTAGATGAATTCTTTTTAAAGCAATGAAAACTGTTTAAAAAAAAACCTCACAAGGTAAATCAGGAATAAAACTTCGTGCCCTTTATTTCAATACACACCAAAGCTCTGTTCATAAGATTGAACTCTATAATTGTTTTTATAGAGATGCTAACTTCTAAAATGGGTTAAAATTATTCAGCGTTCTTGCCAGTGGAAGCATGTCTCTTAGTGTGAAGTATCTTCAGCCCATTACGGTCTGCTCTTCCGTAATGGGTTGGTGGATCCATTGGGTGAATCAATGTAATGGTCTAAAGCACGGGATAAATAGGATGGTCCTTCAGTGTGACGAGACTTAATTGCCCGTCATTCTGTGACAGGAAGAAACATCTCTGTGCTCCATATGCAACTCCTGCAGCAGACTGCGTCGAAAGAAACACCTTGAAAGCATCTGGTGGGAGCTTTTTTGGGGGCTAAAGTGCAGCAAGGCACAATATCAATTACATTGTCTCCTTAAAATAAATAAATATATATATATATATATATATATATATATACACAAGCTCTTAATACTACACATTAATACTGCACACTGCCATAAAAAGCTGCACTCATGGGTGCGCAAGTCTCTTGAAGATTTCTTCCTCCCTAAACCGCGATTTCTTCATTCATGTTGAAAAATTCATACACTGTAGCAGCTTCCTTTAAACCGGCTGAGGGTGGACCCATGAGCTATACACTAAAAATATACTATATACGTAAAAATGAAGCCAAGCACTATAAGAGTGCATTACATCAGATTGTTTCTAGTGGACAAGGCGCTTTGCGGATTTAGAAACGACAAAAAAAGAAGATTTTGATTTGTAACAGGTCAAAAAATGACCTAATTTCAAAATATAGTGATAAAAAAACTTAAAAAACTTAAAAAAAACAACTTCATAGGGAAAGTATTTTTTGTGTAAATACCTTCAAATATTTGTTTTTAGTTGACAGATAAAACAGAACTTTAGCTCATGACAATTTCGACATTCTGATTTAGTGCAATTATGTGTGTAAAGATTTGTGGACTTTTGACTGAAGTCTGGATTTTAACTGTGAAGTTACAACTTTTTAAAAAAATGTTTAGTTTTTGTTAAGTAGGTTACAGCTGGACAAAAGCTTTCACTTTTTAAAAGACAAAAGTTTCCCACTTTTAAAGTTTAAAGGTTAAAGTTTATTGTGGCAAATGCAGAACAAAGTTAAAAAACAAAATTAAAAGGCAGAGGTATCAAATAGAATTTGCTGATAGTGTGGTTTTGCATAATGGTCATGGATTTTTTGCATTGTTGAGGTTTCCAAAACAAAAAAAAGACGACGAGAGGAAACGTGTCATTAAAACTTATATCAACTGCTGAATGCAAGAGTACAAGACACAAATATGAAAATAAACATTCACAGCAATAGAAAAAAAAGCATATTCCAAGAAAAGATTTAAAAGCATTTTCTTTGATTCATTTCTGTGAACACGTTCCAGTACAAGACAAAGGTCAGTTAACGATGTTCAGAGGTCAACATTCACGGGTCAGAGTCCTACATGATAAGAGAAGAGGTCGGGGACCTCAGTGGTGAGGTGCTTCCAATAATCACTGTTCAAAAAATACTCTGACTGCTTCACAGGTTCTGGTCAAGGTTGGGGCTAGGGTAAGAGGCGCTGATCTGGGTTCTGTTTGCAGAGCAGCATGTAACCACACAACAGTAAGTGACCCTGAGTGGAGAATTACTGCGCACAGAGAACGCTGTGTTTGTTTACTTGGTACTGACAGGACTGTGGCTGCGGTGTAAAACCAGAGACGGGCCCTGCACATTGAACCCATCAGATGAATCAAGGTCAGTTCATTAGGAAGTCTGTACTCAAGTGACTGCTTTTTTCCTCCCTTATTTTCTCCTATCTTCACCCTCTTCCTCACACTTCAGAGTAAGATCTTTGACACTTCCCTCACCCCAGACTGCAAGGAAACCGCAATGCTCTGGATGCTAAACCTTGCTCAGCTCAATATAATGCCTTAATTTGATGTGTTGTTTAAAGTACTTAAAAAGTATTTTCTCCTGCTTTATTTGCTAGTTTTTTGTTCTCTGCTTAGTGCAGGGCTGCACGGTGGCGCAGTGGTTAGCGCTCCTGCCTCACAGCAAGAAGGTTCCCGGTTCAAGTCCTGGCTGGGGGACCTTTCTGTGTGGAGTTTGCATGTTCTCCCCGTGCATGCGTGGGTTTTCTCCGGGGACTCCGGCTTCCTCCCACTGTCCAAAAACATGCTTCACAGGTTAATTGGTCACTGTAAATTGTCCCTAGGTGTGAATGTGAGTGTGTATGGGTGTGTGATTGTGGCCCCTGCGACAGACTGGCGACCAGTCCAGGGGTGTACCCCGCCTTCGCCCATGAGTAGCCGGGTTAGGCTCCGGCGACCCCGAAAGGGATAAAGCGGATTGGAAAATGAATGAATGAAAGAATGCTTAGTGCAACAGGGAACAGAGAAACAGCCATGACTTTTGTTTGATAAAGACTTGGAATTCAGAAGTGGAGGCAAGGAGCGCAGATATTGTGCTCTCACTCGTACCCGCTCCTCCACCCCTCTGCACCGAGCAGATTGGGAAACCGAAAACAAACAGGGACAAGACTCAGGGGATACTTGTGTCTGAAAGAGCAAGTTCATGTATGCGCGTATATAGCTTCTGTATGCACAAAAGAACAATAGCGGGGAAACGGAAAAAACAATACTCTTTGACGTGCTGCAAGAAAAACAAGTAAAAAAAACGCACTAATGATGCTAATCTTTGTCAATTAATCCCACTTCCATCAGATATGCTGTTAGCACAAATGTCTGTAAACGCAGACAGCAGATAAATATCCACACAATTTGAAGAGGACACACACAGACAGCTTTTATCTCTCTGCTGCATTTATCTCACACAAGTGAAGCATATGTGTGTGTGCGTTTGCTGCCATTCCACACCGTTTTTGTGCCTTAACCTTGATTTTAGAGTAAAAGAGTGATACTTTACACATCATCAGAAAGCACAACACTCTAGCACCCAGAATGGTAAGTATTAATGAATAATAGACCCACCTGCACATTCACTGATGGTACATTAGTACAATAACCTATTTGCTTTTACAGACTGTTTCCACTCACATTCCTGTAAGCTGTAAGAAGCAGCTTATTCACATACCTTCCCTTAGACAACACCAGCTCAGACACTCCACACATCAGTGCTGTCAAACAGTGAGATTTCTCTCACCTAAAGCATCGGCTGAATGGCTTTATTAAAGTGAAAGATACTTAAATGAAAGACGGTCAGATGAAAAACTTTGCAGCAGTGCTCTCATGATTAAAAACACTCATCTTGATGGTCTATTAAGCTTTTTGCTACAAGCAGGTACAAAAGTCCTCTGAATTCAACATGAAGGACTTTAAACTAAAGATGGTGAGGCTGAAGGTAATTCAGAGGTACAACACAAACGTTTGACTTGAGCTGTATGTGAAAAAGAAATTCAAGAAACGATTACAAAAAACAGACGGAAAGGGTGAGGGGAAGATATCTTATGAGACAGTGGGTTTAAAGAAGACTACTGGTCTGGAGGACATCAGTCATTCATAAGAGAAATGAGTGAATATTTTCAAACTTTGCTAGTTCATTTTACCTAAGAAGCACAAGGAAGAGGGAAAAAATGTCATTATGCTACGATGTATACAAGCAGCAGGTAGGGGTACAATTCATCAAGCTGGGTTTTGTCTTCAGGCAGGTGTGATTTTTATTTATTTATTTATTGTTTTGTCAAGCAATGTCGCCATCTACAGGTGAGCAGAGGTATATTCTGAAATCAACTTCTTTGAAATTCAGCCATGTTTTAAGGTGACGCCAAGATTGCATGCTTCTATTTGTGTTAAATAAATAACAAAATCATTGATAATAATAAAAAAAAAGAAGCTTCTGCACAGGAAAGGTTAAACTTTTTTTAAAAAAGGTGCATTTTTAACAAATTATCAACACTAGGTGGTATATTTTTGCTTCTTATTAGTCAAATATAGCATGGTCTCTAAATCTTATTGAGTGTCACCCAAAAATGGTTGTGAAGACATAAAGATGCTTTGAGAGCTCTAAAAAAAAAAACTCAAGTTTGTTAATAGGTGATTTCTGACTGAGTCTTGGAAGAAAGATCTTATTAAAATTAATCACTTCATTGTTCACGCTCGCTCCATAGTCCAGCATTCACTCTACCCTACAAATGTGCCTGGCTATGATTAAAACATGTCTGTTTCTCCGTGACATTGCTTTGACATCATTTAATTGGTATAAGAGATAAAAATAAATGAATTAAATAAATATACTACCAGGTAAGTGGCGTAACATAGCTCAAGGTGACAGCCTATTATTTTTCTCTTCCTTTGCCTCAAAGAAGAAAAGCTAGAAACATGAACTGTAGTGAGAATGCAGCTCGTCGTGTGGAAGATCAAATTGTTTTTTAAGGAAAAAAAAGACACATGGCAAAAATATGTTGTAAAAATAAATTCTGTTTTTGATAAAAGTTGAAATTGCATTTTATTTAAAACTTGAAAAAACTTGTGTCTGTTTTCATTCAGCTGTCAATCTGGCAATTTTTTAATTTTATGAAGTTTTTCTTTTTCTTTTTATTCAAGCTTTATGAAAAATTAGTATAAGGTCTTTAATGAAAAAATATAAGGTGTAGTGTGTTGATAAAGCAAATACTAACCCTGCATTACGATGACATACACTTGCATAGCGACATGAAAGAAAAGCGGAGGGATACCAATAGCGGTTCAGATGACTCACTATGTCTTGTCTCGCATCCTTCCCCGACACAATAAGTATATAGTTCCAAGCCAACAGCAACAGCAAAGCCAGAGGGACCATGTAGAGTTCAAAGTTCCAAACGACGATGACAAAAATCTGTTGAGAAATAAAAAACAAAAGCTGTTAGTAAAAAGCGATGCACGTTCATTTTGCCTTTGGAAACACATTTATATGGAAAACTGTAGACTCGATACAATAACACAAAAAAACCTAGGACAGAGGGCCAATAAAAAGGTGCAGGCCTTGTGTCAACGAGGTCCAACAGTCTGACCCTTGAAGGTTTCTCGGCCTGAAACTGAGGAGCAGGACAACAAGAAGGATGAGTAAGAGCCGTCAGAACGTCTTTCCTTCGTGCCAATCATCCCAGAGGTCATGTGCCATTTCAGACACAAATGAATTAAATAAGTGAGTCAAATCTGACCCTTTGCTGCTCAACCCTAAACTCCAGCATATGACCTCCCACACCCCACAACCCGAGTCCCTAACCCTGTCACTCCAAGCCCCAATACCATCAACTATTGCTCCAAAGGACTTCCATCCCATCTTGAACTTCTTCTGCACCCATCTGCCAAAACTATAATCCCATACCTCCCCCCTCATCACCAAACAAGTGAAGCATCATCTAAAAAATATCCTTTTCTAAAGGGCAGATTTCTGATTTTGTCCGGATTCTTTAGCTTCTTTTTATCGATTAATGGGGTGACTGTGAGAAGATATCGGTGGGAAAGTTAAACCGTTAACAAAGAATGCTCAGTGTTTTCCAGCAAGACTTAGTCAGCTGTGAGATGACATTGTACCAGTTGTTGCTAAAAAGTTCAAAGTACAAAATAACATGTTTAGAATTTTAGGTAATTTTAGCTTTACGGTTTAACAAATGTTGAAAATGCAGCTCATGTGTCATTCTTCATGTCCTATAGTCAAATTTGTTCAGCGAATCTAAAAGAGCAGAAAATGCAGGATTTCAAATACCAATAAAGTCAATTGGACATCAAACAAACTTGCAGAATTTAAACATGTCAGTTGTGCATTTAGTTCTAAAAGGCAACAAAGTTAAAACTGATGGTTTTGCAAAATAAAGAAAAATAATTGAGTGATCATAGAAAGAAACATAATTATCACCAGTAAAATGACATATTTGTGTGTGAGTGAAGACAAACAATAAAAAAGCTTGTCGATGGAGGGACAAATGTCTTAACGAGTGTGCACGGAGGTTTATGTGAATATGAAGTCCAGCAGAGCTTCTAAGCAGGTCTCCTGCTTGTGTAGGGGAGCCAGTCAGGAAACAGGACGGCATAAAGACACAGAGGCGAGCTCAAGCCGCTGTGGGCAAAAGCGCGGGTCTGAAAAACCTTGAGGCTTAGTGTGCAAAAACAAAAACAAAAAAACTGTGCTTGGTTAAAATAAAAAAAAAAAATACAGTGGCCGTTTGCATGTGAAATATTACTATAAAATGCTAAAAGAAAACAAAAACTCAATCTGTACTGCTTCTTATTCTGCCTTGCTTTAAAAGTTTTAGAGGAAAACAAAGGGGAATGGATTCATTAAAGTCTTTATGAAGATTTTTCCTAAAAGAAAATCTTGTAAAAATCAACATCTATAGACAAATGTTTCTATTCTAATGTCTAAAAATGTATGAAAACAAGAACTGATAATGCCTTCAATAATTTCAGACTAAACGCTATGCAGTAAAGGTTCAGATACTTGACTTCAGTCGAACAAACAAAGGAGCTCAATTCTTTTAAATCTATTCTGGTTTGCTCTATAAATAACTCCACACTTGCAAACACTTTAGGATAAATATAACTTGCAGCAGACATACATTGCCCTGCTAATGTCATTTCTGGTCTTCTATTGACCTAATTCTAAAAAATTGTAGTACTATAAATTCTAAATTTTGAACAGATTAAATCTTATACCTTTTTTATCCTTTTTTTTCCTTCACATGCCTGAGGTTGTTCAATCTGTGATTCTTTTTTTCCCCCCACTCTTCATTTGGTTTAAATGGCTGACGGCGAAGTTTTGACAGACAGTAAAAGAAACTGGACACCCGGACTCGGCAATGGACGGCTCTGTATCGTCTCTGCGTCCACCGGTTGGGCCCCGCAGTGCCTGGACCTTTCCCCCAGGACCAGGCGATCACGGCCAACCCCCCGTTGCTCACTGCACCAGATAGGAAGCTCTTAGCCTGGAGAGGTGGGAGTGGGAAGGAGCCTGCTGTGGATGTCAGTGACCGGAGAAAGATTGAGGGGGGAAAAAAAATAAAAATGAAAGCCTGCTGGATCGAAGGAAAAAAAGCGAGGAAAGATGCTGAATGAAGCTCCAGACGTAGGCAACGAGAATTTGTTAATGCGTGGTCAGAAGCAGGGATAATGATTAAGGGCGTCTAATAAAATTATTTGCGTGAAACTTAGTGCTTTTTGTTACCAGGACAGCCATCATTTTTTGTGCACTTTGTATTTGTCAAATTGAGCAAAAGTAACCTTTTTCTAGATTATTTAGTCTATTTTATTTACAGTAAAAAAAAAAAAAAAAATGATAGGAATAACAAGAAATATTATTGGTAAATGTGTAAAAATAGATTCTTTAGATTTAATAAGGCATATTTGTCTTGCTTTAAAAAAAATAAACTACTCATAATAGTAGGAAAATAAAATCCTGTCCAAATCTTGTCCAGCTAATTGATTCTGTCATTTTAAAAACTATTGTTTTCATTATTCTGTCTGTGGAAGGCTTTGAAATTTGAACAAAACTTCACTAGTCATGAAGAAAAAATATTTTGGGTGTGTCAGATTTGCTAAATGGATTTAGCAGTGGTTATTGCCTGCATTTGAAATGGGCAAACATCGCATCTGAGCATGATCAGAAATTCAAATGACTTGTTTCAAGAGAACAATCACGTTAGATCAGTCTGTAACAAGTTGGTGAATATATCAACACACACAACAATTATAAGGAGATTTTTTTGACACGTTTCTGCTGTCAGATGGCAAGGCTTTCATAAACTTTTATGTTTTCTTTTTCTCTTACAAACAAAATTCTGTGAAAAAGACAAAAAGGTCTAACATTAAAAATGTTAACAAAGCAGAAAGTTAAAATGATTTATTCAAGCACTTAGTGTGACACTTTAAGAGTTGTATTATTTGTTTCCAAACACAATGCGCATACTGTCCGCTTTCTGCAGCAGCTCTGTGGGAGGGTAATACTCAGTACTTTGGCTTTCATTTACCACACACCGGGCTAACTTTCCCCCTGCTCTGTCTCAGTGGAGTGAAACTGAAGTTTGGATTTCAGAGTTCCCCTTTATCTCCCTTACATCAATTTCCATGCTGGCACTAAGTGTTGCCAGACAGCGACTAGATGTCCTGTTAAGTTTGAGAGAACAAGAGGGAGGGAGGCTGTCCTGTTAGTGACCAGATCGACTTCTCATTCTGTGGGGCTACACTGCCCCCTGCTGTCCTACTGTAGAATACATGAAAACAAATGATCCAAGGCAGGAAAAATAACAAACTAATCTTTTAAAAGTATAATTTTTATTATAGTACAGATCATTAAAATACTTAGTCAAAGTGGGGATTTTTGTGTGTGCACATCTTCAACAATAACTATTATTCTTGGTTTAATCTATCTCTAGTGGTTAAACTGACTTGGTATTCAGTTAGTTATGCCACTATACTTCAACTGTTTTTCCGTTTTTCGCAGATCAGGAGAGTAGTAAAATGTGAAAGTATACTTTTCAAAGCTGTCCCTTGCTGTGGGCAAAGACGAACTCCCGATGTAAAAACTTTTAAAAAGTTAGAGAGCTTCTTTGAAGAGGAGTCAAAGGAGCAATTTAAAGAGACCTGGAGTGGTGTGCGGTGCCGACTGCTATGGTGTCTCTGCAATGTGTTTTTATCAAACTCTCAGGAAGACATGTGCAAACACACACATGTACACACTCAAATAGTTGCTTCTGTACCTGTCTTTGCCTTTTTTTTCCCCTTCTTTTTTTATTTCAGCAGGGTGAATTTTTATCTAAATGCAAAGCAGGTGATAGGTGCTCCAGTTTCCTCTAGAAGTAGCTCCCTTGTCTGGGCTCTCTTCCTGATAAGAGTCCTACTTTGCTTGACATAAAAGAGACCGGTATCATTTCCCCTGCCTCCCCAACAACCCCCAGCTCGCTACCCTCGCCCTTCCCTGAGCGTCACAAAGCTGCCTCTATTTGCTCCCAATTCAGGGCCCAATTGCAGATAAAGTTACAGCAAATTTGTTTGGAGGAAGAGCTGCCGAGGCCTGCGGTCCCTGGGGCAATAACAGCCTTGTCTTGCTGGGGCCGTGGGGAGAGCTGGCAGCAGCAGGAGAGCAGAACCCAACACCGTTCAACCTGACAATGGACTCAACTCGCCGGTACACAAGGTAAAGGGAAGGGAGGGGAGGGGACTAAGAGATTAAAAAGAACAGGAATGGATGGATGGATAAAAGGAAGACACTCAGCTTGCAGGTGTGGAGAACGGAAGCAGACGCTGAGATAGGGAATAAAGGCGCAAGACGCATAGGCACACACACACACACACACACACATACAAATACAGACACCACCCATCATGCAGGACAGGAGGTAACTCCAGTCCCGTCCATTGTGCCAACGCCTGAGGCAAAGCTGCCACGGTGGCTGATTCACTGTCGGGATGGGTGGGTGACAGCAGTGTGGGTGTGAGGGAGAGAGAGTGAAAGGCTGCATGGGAGACTATGCGATAGCTTTCTTTTTTTGCACACAAAACACACAACATACACACTCGCCACAGCTGGCACTAATGGCTGATGTGTACATGCGGCTGGCATTTCAGAACTCGTCAGAAGGAGAGTTACAGACCATGAAGAAAAATGTGAGCAGGGAGTGTTGTGTTGTGACACATTATGATAACTGCATTTTGACGCAAAAGCGCGTACACAAAGTTTCGACAAACATACAAAAAGGTGCCTAAATCTGCCCTCCGGGGCTGCTTCAGCTCTTATGGAGTGCACATATTTACACACTTAGAGCTCAAGTTGCATGCAGTCTCCATCTCTGAAGCTTGCAGCCATGCTGGAAAGTTAAGTGTAACATCTGTCTAAAAAGAGAGGCACATGTGTACAGACACATGCCCATAATCACATACAGAAGTACACTTTCTTGAATGCACCACCTTGGCCAGATGGCCCCCCATAAAAACCCACTTAAAGAGATGAGTGAAGTGATTAAGAGGCCTCTAAAAGTAAGGGAGAAATGAAATGAAGAAATGGCAATGAAGGGAGGGAATACCTGCGCTAACTACTCTGATGCTTTTAGCTAAGTGCTTACTCCTACGTTAGCAGACTCCCAAAAGAGCAAGGTGGAGATAGGGTGAGGGGGGAGGGAGGAGGAGGCCACAATGACATCTACATTTCTGAATTTCTATTAAAACTATGAAACACTGTGTCCTTGGCCTAGATACACTCTTTGTCATCATTGGAGTACTTTGAATACAAGTGAGAGCAGGAAGATTATGAATAGTTTGATCTGTGAAGTAGAAATGAACGTGTAACACTACATGAATTTTAAAAAATAAGGGCAAAGAGTTTCTGGAGTCACACAATGGGTTTGTGTGTGTTTCTGTGTGTTTCTGTGGGACCAAGTCGGCAAGATCTGACCTTGATTTCTGTAAATTCCTACTTCCTGTGTCAGATGTTTTCATTTATCACTAGCAGATAGGAAGCAAAGATGGAAAGATGCGAGAGAAAATGCAAACATGCATTCTAGGTTATCACACACAAGCTCCCCCTTCCCTACGCACACATACACACAGACAGACACACAAAAGGGAAAATGTTAACTGATCAATACTGTGTCTCTTCTGACCCATGTCTTGTGATGACACTATGACCTGCTGTACAAACACACACATTCAGTCTCTACTGAGATTAAACTGCTGTCAGAGAGCCAACTGCTGCTAATGTCTGCTGTAGAGACACTTAATGCAGCAGTGGTAAAAGGGCTGGGGCAGGGCCAGTCCACCTGTCCTGTAGCTACTTAAGTCAGGGACACTAAAACAGACAGGATTAAATGCCTGCTCTGTCATCTTTAGCGCAGAAACCTCAATGCTGCCTCTCACTGCCCTGCAGGAGAAGGTCTTTTACTGATAGCTCAGTCGTCCAATTACACCTCACCTTTTAATACCAGACACAGATGACAGGAGAGAGCGAAAGGACGGGGCCAGTGGGTGGAGAAAGAGGGAAAGACTGTCATTTCTACTTTACAGCATAAGTGGGTGGAAAAACGTCAACAGATTACAGTTGGACTGTCTCGTAGTCGGTCATCAAAGGGTCTATTATGTTCAAGTTTCAACACCAGGTTCCCATTCATTACCAGCAAAGAAAATGTCAGATTAGACTTTTGCCATAAGGTGCTTTTTGCACAAGTATGTGCAAAGTGAATAATACAAACATATATGATTATGCTTTACATATGCTGCAACAGCAAATTTAATATGCCCATGTTTTTAGAAGTTGACACAGTTTCACCAATATTTGCATAGATTTGCTGTTCCTGTTAATCAAATCCAAAAACTTTATTTAAAAAAAATTATTTTAAAGGAGTTTTACGTTGAAATAAAATTATACAATTATTTTCAATTTATTTACAATGTAAACAAACATTGACAACAGTAACAAATGTATCTAGTAAAAAGGCAAAAAGATTGAAGTTCTCACTGACAGCCATAATATGCATGAGAAAGATAAAGATGATGGAACTACAGCGTTGTATATTTTCAGACCTAAGTGTTCTCATACAAAGTGTCAGCATTTTTTTTTTTTTTGCCTCTGAGCGGCGAGTTAGCAGATACACTGTACTGCACATCATTTTTTACGATGTGAGTAATTATTTTCATACTGTGGTTGAAATATTAGAAGTATCTTGTGTTAAAAGTGTACAATTAGCAGCAAAGGACGAGTCCTTTATTGGCAGAAATTAAATGCATTTGCGTGTGCTTGTGAAGTGTGCGCGCAGGTGAAAATGTGCAACCTCTACGCACCACAAAAGCACAGACGCTCCTCTGCGGAGAGTCCCATTCGAAGCAGCTGTTGATGTAGCAGCCTGTGTTGATCAGGAACATGATGCAGCGTCGGACCCGGTTGAAGTTGCGCAAAAGTAACTGTGGAAAGAAGACAATAGTTTATACTAAATAGGAAATAGGAAATTGCACCACAGCAATGAAAAGGATTTTTTTTTTTTTTTACTTTAACCATATTAATATCTAGAGAGGTAATTACAATTACTACAGTTATTATGTATTCGAGCTTTAAAAATGTTGGTTTATTATACTGAAACAAAAAAATCCTGATTAAACTGTTTTTAAGGCATCTGTGATAATAGTGAGTCTCTTCATCAAAGTTTCAGAAAATTTCAATTTATTGCAGCTTAGTAGGTTATAATGAACATAATCTTGAGACTTGTTTGAACTGATTTGAATCTAGACATGAATTTACAGGACTTTTAATGAGAACATTGGTGATATAAGGGCTTGTTTACGCAACTGAAATGGCTACAATGGGATGTGGATCAGTAGAAGACAACAGTTACCATAGCGAGCTGGCACTGTGTTCCCACTAAGTTGCCTCTCCCAGTGATAAGGTTTACTACAATGATGATAGTCTCCTACAATGTCTATGGATTTTCCTCCCTGCATGTTCTCCAGGAATTTGGCCAGAGATGAGAGAAAACTGGCTAACTCCTGCAACCCTATGGGCTGCCAACCATTTGCAGAATTAAAGCAGAGAACGCAAAGCACCCAATCAGGTCACCACCAGAAGGAAGAAACAGAAAAATCCTCCTGAAACCAAAAAAATTCTATCAAGATAGTTGTTTCATTGAGCATAGTTATACAAAACAGATCACTCTCTTACTTTACTGATGTTTAACAGTTAAGTTTATTGCCTTATAGTGTGTTTCTGTGAGTGGAGTTTGTGTTTACTTGTCATTTGGCTGCTCCACTGCAAGGTGAAAAAGAAAATGTATTTTACTTCATGTGGAATAATTATGCTTTTCACTAGGACTCTCATGCTGCCTTGCTGAAGCACACAAACCCCGGGGACGGCAAAAGTGCAAATCATCTGTTTTTTGCATTCCTCGCGTTCTTCATGTATACGTTCTTCCATTCATGGCTCACTATTGCTCAGATAAGCATATTATATTCCTCAAATTATGTCATACCAAAGGCTTAAAATTAAAGACACTTAGAAAAGTGGTGAAGTAATTTATTGAGTCAGATGTCCTAATTGCAGTTTAACGCTTGAATTTGACAGGCAGCACATGCTTTTTTTTTTTTTTTGCTTTTCCTCTTAGAGTGTGACGGCACACTAAACAGCACACCAGCGGGGGAGCTGCTACCGCACAAAGAAGCCCTCATGGGGCAATCCCTCCAAAGCAGCCAGTGACATCATCATTGCGAGACGCTGACATGGGTCATCTCTGTGAGTCAGGGGTGAAACGGAAGAAAAAAAAGGAGAGAGGCGCAGAGAGAGTTGAGATAGAGAGCAGCAGTGGAGGCAGGAACAGCGGGGACAGAAGGGTGGATGGAGGGTTGACAAAAGGGTGGTATGGGAGCTGGCGTGTGTGTGCCGAGCTGTGTTGGGCAGGGCTGTGCTCGGCTGCGCATGGCGTAACATTGACTGCTGAGCCCGAACGGCCACTCATATGACACGTCTGATGCGGGCCAGCCCCTACCATTCATCCTTTTGTGGTGCCGCCACACTGAGCAGCGTGACAATGAAGTGCAAAGCAGCAGTGGCAAAGAGGGCCAACTATGAGGATGGCCAATCTACTTATGCACCCCAGAGCTGACAGCTTGACATTTCTATTCACCACTCAGAGTGGATGCGAGGGGAACGAGATGAGGAAAGGGGTAGTGAAGGGATGAAAAATAACAACAATGTGCTGTTTTTCCTTCAATCATTCCATCGCATTTTGCCTACAGGGCTGTCGTGCTTTACAAGGAGCCATTTACTGGCTTTGTTTCAGACAATTGAATAGAATAAGGCGACTGCTGATCTACCTGTTTGGACACTCTTTGCTCTTCTTCGATATACTTTTGTTCAGCGGGAGTCAGCGTCCTGAGACCAGCCTTCACCTAGATCATGGAGTGAACAGACACAGCAGTGTATGGGACAGCACACCACAAAAAGAAACAATTCCTTTATTCAGAAGGGATTTCTAAAAATTGGGAGGCAGGATAACATAGCAGCACATGCATGGATCAATTCGTGTCAGAGGCTAGGGAGAGAGCAAGAGGCAGAGCTTCAAGATGGCCACTGTAGGACACACACTGAGATGAGGAATGGGCAAACAAAGGCTGCTGAGAGAGAGCCTTTGATAATTAAAGCCAAAACGAGGACGTGGGACAGGGGACAAAGGATGAGATGGGAGTAGAGGAGGGGGGGAGAAAAACAGAATAAAGACAACAGTAGTAAAAAAACAAGAGAGGAAAGTTGGGCATAACAAGAGAAGATGCAAATGAGAGGATAATAAGGGGCGGGGCATATTAAGATAAAATCAGGGAGGAGACTCAAAAAAAAAAAAAAGGAGAGACTTACAGCATTAAAAATCACGTCTATTTCGAGAAAGATGACCCCTTTTGTTGGCCCTGTCAGCTCCTTGCTTTTCAAGGCATAGGCTTTGCGTTCTCCATTTTGGATCTGTGGGAGAGGGACATGACAGGCGTCTGTCTGGCAATACCCGGCTGAATCGGCTCCTCGGGCCACCTTTGAACCCCAGCTGCTGGCGCTGACAGGGAACCCAAAACAACTGTGGCAACTCTGACAAGTACCTGTTCATTACCCACTGCAGCTCTGTTCTGTCAAATAGAAATTAACTATCCAGGGGAATCATACAGTACAGCACAGCAAAGATATATGAGCTACGCAGTTCTTTCACAGCCAATCTATATTTTCACCAAATACGAGAGACACTTTTCTTTTTTTTCCAAATCGGATTCTTCATCTCTCTATCAGCGTCATTTTCATCCCATCTCTCCTCCACTTACTTTCCATCTTCTCAGCTATCAATCTTTTTTTTCTTCTGTTGACTTTTTCTTATCCTTCCTGTCAATGGTGTCTCTTTGAGGAAACAACAACAGTCATCGGTGCAGGTTACAAAAATAACAACCGCTTTTTTTTTTCTGTCCTCATCTGATTTAATTCTTTCAGTTCCTTTGCTGCGCAATCTCTCTATTCCCCCTGAGGCTAAAAAAGAAATGAAACACACAGAAATCTGCCTTTGACTCACGTTTAGTAGAGGAATGGCCACTTTCCCCAGGAAATCCGCACTCCGGTCTCTGTCCTCATCGTAAACAGTGACCTCAAGGACCGAGTGGATGTCCTTCACATTGCTGGCCCACACACAAAGACAGCAGCAGTTTGATGCAGAAGACTGAAGCTGTAAAGGCTGTTTTATTTTGCAAATTTCTTTTAGGCACAGAAGACAGAGAAAACTCTTTAAATGCACAAACAAAAAGTGTTTAATATGAGATGCTGAAACAGAGTGAGAGATACCATACTTAAAAACAGGCTATATGTGACAGAAAAGTCTATGAAAAAGAAAAGTAAATTGTCCAATCTCTTAAAATTATCTAACTTCAAAATACAATGTGTACATAAAAAGAAAAGAACAAAAGAAAAAAATCAGGTATATGTTTTTAATTTTCATATTCTTCTTTTTTTTTAAAATACTAAAACATATGACCTGAATGCAGATTGCTAGTTTTAAATATAAATATACAAATTTAAAAAGAAATAAAATAACTACATCAACACATTGTCATTTAAAAAAAATTCCACTTTGGCTTCCAAAAGACATCATAAAACAACTATACAATTAAAATTTAATATTTTTAGTGACATTTTTTTGATATACACTTACAAAGTGAAGACTTTGTTCCATTCTGGGTTGAGGTTTTTGTAGACCGTGTGAGTCTGAAGCCGATCGTTACTCAGTTCCACCACACAAAACGGGTCGCTTTTACCTGTCAAAAAAATTTAATAAATAAGAGTGTTGTGCTAAAGTAACAGAAAAGGATATAAATAACGAACAGTTTCATTAGTCTGAACTACTAAAAACCTACATTTTATATATTTATATTATTCTCTCACCTACTTTTTTTTTTTTTTTTTAGAATTTATGGGAACTAGGAGTTAGGATATTTTTTTCAGTTTATGGACAACAGCATATCAGTCTCCATGTCCTTCTATCAAAGACTGCACAGACACAATTATAAGACAAAGTTCAGGGACAGCTGAGACTGGACGATCACATGGAGGGGTTGGGAAAGAAATAAGTTGGCCAAAACTTTAAAAGTAAAGGTTTCCAGGAACAAGAAGGTCACTGTGGCTCTATAGACCCGCAGACAACTGAGCAGATATAAAGACAGCAGAGCACGGGCCGTGAGGAATGCAGGGAGTCCATCATCGTTCATTTCAGTGCAAGAGGTTGGGGTCGTACAACACGATTCAAGGAAACAATTCACTTTGCTTCATCATAAAACATAAAATACTTAATTAACAATATTTTAACTTTGATTTTATTTAACTTGTAAAAAAAAATTAAATAAATAAAACAACTGCCAGTCCCCACATTGGTTTAAAAATTAATAAAAAAAAGAAAAAATCTGAAAACTCCAACTGCATATTTGGTTCTAAATATACAGCAATTATGCAACAGGAAGAGGATGAGACTAAAAATAACAAAAATAAAGAAAGCCGATTCTTCCTCCTGAGAATAGCTTGCTGGACTGTGATCATTAAAACAAGTAATATTCCAAATAATATCCCGTTTAGCTGGATTTAATGTTTCAAAGACTTTGTAGAATAAAAAGGGAGTTAAACCATCCCCACGTATCTGCCCCCCTCCTTTTTACTGCCTTAGAATAAACTAAAAATAACAAAAGAGTTAATTCAAGCTTTGATAATCACATAAAATCTGTGGGGAGCTGAGTTTTTGTTGAAGATTTTAACTTGAAAAGGCTGGGTCATGTTTTTGAAATAAAAAATAAAAAAGCCTCAATCGTATTTATTGGAAAAAACAGGGACAAGAGTGAAATATTAGTAAGGCAGCACTGTTGCATAACAAAGTTAAATAAGTTTGGGATTGAGATCAAAGCTCTGTCGAGTCTTTGGAGGAATGGTGAATGAGTGTCATTGATTGGTGCGATTTTCTTCAAATGTTGTGGCAAGGGCAGGATATTTAATGAATGTACAAAGTAAATGTCACAGTGATCAATTCTGAGGCGTAGGTGTTGCTTTTCATATCTGTTTGTGGCGCAACATCGATGTAAAATATGCTCGAAGTGGATATTGACAAGTATGACTTGTACTGAGAAACAGCTTACATTAAAACAGACAAAAGGCTCTCCGAGGATCTCCGTACTTTATTTATTAGCTGCCTGCAAATCATGTTTTGAACTAAAATGCAAATTCTCTATTGGACAAATTCAAATCTGCCACAACAGCAATTTGCATTCAAATAGTACACAAGTCAAAATAATGCTTTGTCAGTATTTATCATTTATTTTCTTTAAGGCAAACTTTAATGTAAAAAACGTTCACTTCCTTAATGATTGGGGAGCTTCTCAATCATGAATGATGATAATGTTTCCCCAACTAATCAAGTCTGATTAATTTTAGACGCAAGCACGCAAATTAAGAGATGCAAATTATTTCTTCAGCGCCTTGCCCCATCCTCATTTTGTCCCCCCCTAGGTTTTACCCGAATGCTTTTTTTTATGTGTTGCTGCAGAGAGGCAGTTGTTGCTGGCGATGAACTTTCACCTCGTGGGCCACCAGCACCAGAGGCTGCTGTCGTAACCGATTATATGCTCAGGTTTGAGAGCCCCTCAGATATAGCCCAGGTAACTGTGAGCAAAGGCCCCCCCTGCTCCCACTTCTGGAACCTATCTCTGTGGTGCTGCCGAGCAAAGAGCTCAAGTAATTTCAGAATACAGACAAGAGACATAACAGCTACACAAAAAGCTTTGACAGAAAAAAAAAATTCTTAATTTTTACTGCTTTAATAAATAAAAAGAGGAAAAGTTTTTCCCCTAAAAACAGTTTAGACTGCATCATAAAAATTAACACAAAATGTTATAAAGTCTGATTCCAATAATTTTTTGATTCTTTGTAAAAGCGTTCCCAGTGGTGTTTTATTTATGATCATCAAAAAGCCTGTGTCATTTTCTAGGATATAGTTTCTGCAGAGCGGAGTTGTGGGCAGAACTGTTGGCGTGGAGGAACCCCTATTTCCCATCATCCTTTGTTTACTCTATCTCCTTTAAGCCTACAAACCCAACCTAACAATAGCTGTGCAACAAAAATAGCAAGCAATATCGGACCTATCCAGCCGTACAGATGTGAGCCCGATGCCAGCTCGGTCGAGGAAAACAAAGACGTACATGGATGTCATTGTCTGCAGGTGGAGCAGGGAGCTTGTACCCCACCAAGTGCAGTTTGTACATAACTACAAGGTTTTTCCAACTGCATTGTTTTCATCTGCTCCTGATTCACAACAACTTGATAAAGAAATACTCAGAAGTGCTATTATAATTTTAATTTCCTGCATATATGTCCTCCACCAAGAGAATATGCCACAAGAACATGTTAAAAACATCAAAAACACAATTTTCATAGAAGTGGGTCTTTAAAATTGCAGACTTTGTTTTTAAAAACATGTGATGGAGCTCTTTCTGCAGGCGCCCATCTGTGTGTGGGTGTGTGTGTGTGTGTGTGTGTGTGTGTGTGTGTGTGTGTGTGTGTTACTACTGAAATGTTCCAGCGGTGTAGCATCCACTCAGAGAGACAAGAGCTGGCGCATAAAAAGTATTGTTGGTTTTAGAAACTATTTTCAGTTATCCTACTTGCGTTGGAGTGGAGCTACTTCACAAAAACACTCCAATTAGAGAGAGGGAGATGGCCAGAGAGCAGAGAGGGAGGACGAGGAAGAGGAAAAAAGATGGGAGAGCAGACAGGCGGCATGAATGGAGGAGAGAGTGTGAACCCTGGTAGTCTCTTCTGACCTCGTCCCCCTGTCCCTCTCTGTCTCTGTCTGTCTGTTTGTCTGTCCTTTTGTTTCACTCTCACCTTGCCCCTGACCCTCTCTTGGTCTGGGTTGTTAAAATGGGGTGTTCATGCGGTGAGAGCTCTTATGGGGCTCTTACAGAGCGATTGTTTCTGCCAGTGACACGCACAAAGACACAGACACACACACACACACCATCAAACTCAAAACTAAAATGAACCATCTAGAAATAACACCTTTTCTATCAGTTCACTCGCTGTATTCATCTGTGTAGACTGGCTCAAAGAACATTTTCTGGCAAGCAAAAAAAGTATTACCCTTTTTATTTTGATCAATGCGTGTACTCAATTATGGTTTCACACTCAACTGTCAGAAAAATGTGAGCTCTTTGTGACAAAGAATAAAGTAGTAGAGGTCAACCCACAGGTGAAATCAAAGGAGATCTTATTCTATGAATGTCTGAAACTGAGAAATATTTTCTTGGTGAACTTAAATTCAACCTTTTTTCTGTTTTGCTTTGACTTTCTTCCATTTTTGTTTTGTTACTACTGTCCTTAAAAGCCCATTCCGATGAAAAACACACACACACACACACACACACACACACACACACACACACACACACACACACACACACAAAATTTGGCCTAAAATGCCATTTCTGAGTGTGGAATTTCTAAAGCTTGTAGGTGTGACGTAGGACCAATAAGAGCAAGTCCCAAGCTCCCAGCTCCACTCCATTCTGATGCATCCACTTCAATTCACGACTAGATCCATGCACATCTTTGTTTTCCTCGTCTGAGCAGGCACTTGACTTAAAACTATTCAGCTGGATAGCTCCAATATTGCTCGCCGTTTTTTTGCACCCTTAATGTTAGGTTGTAGTTGTGACGAGCTGTAAGCTAACAGGAGAGTGTGATGAAAGACAGGAAGAAGGGGCAGGCTTACTCCAAGCCAGCAGTACCACCCACAACTCCAAGGTGAATTTCTAATGAACTACTGCTGCTCTGCAGAAACTATGTCCTAGAAAATGAAACAGGTTTCTAGGTTTTTACCTAAAAACAGCATAATCATAATTAAAAATAACACTGGGAATGCTTTTACAATATATAAAAAGATGATTGGAGTGGAGCTTTAACAGTAATTTCATGCCATGATGTCATAAAACTTTTAAAAAGACATGGTTGTTGTGTTATTAGTTTTTCTGAAAATAAATATTAACATTAGTTCACAATAATATTAATATTTGTGTAAACACAATAAAAACTAATTTGAGAAGCAGACAGGAAAGATGGGAAAGCTTTTACATACACTACATTTTATTGTTCTTTTGAATCCTTAAGAAAACTACACAAAAAAATGTTGAATAGTACAACGCACTTGTAAATGTAAAATGCAAGAGGAAGACAGCCATTAGCATTAGCCATTACACTCCTGCTCTTGTCGCTCACCGCACAAACACACATAAAACAGATCTGTATTTGCTAATGGGGCTATGGGTGTTTCAAATGGAGAAAAACTACCGGCTACACACACATGCACATACGTGTAGTTTTCATTCTCTCTTTTCTTGATAATACAGAGTGAAAAACTAGGCCTGTCCACTGTAGACCTAATTAAAAGTAAGAATTAATGGAAGCTGGAGGATTCAGAGAGAGCAAGCAGAGAACGCACAGGAGGAGGGAGGAGAGAGATTTGTTGGTTCAAAATGTGTACTTTTTCTCTATTATTCAAATGAGCAGCCTGCATCCTCGCTAAAAAAGCAGAGGCGAACGTAGTGTGTCTCACAAACTAGACCTTCAATCCACTTTAAGATTTCCACCAGGATAAACCCCTAATTTAATTTTGATCTGTTATTTATGGCAAATTGCAGGTGGAAGACAATATGCATAGAAACTAAGCAGTGCTAAATGAAAAAAGTGCAAAAGCCACTCTGAGCAAAGTGATGCCAACTTTGACACCAAAAAAAATACATGGCAAATAATAGTACTAATGCCTGGCAAAACCCTATGAGAAATACACATAATTTTTGCGTAGTTTGGACTTAAAAGGTCATTGTCTTACCTGTGACATCTGCTGCCATAAGTCCTTCAGCCCTGATGACCTTAACCTGCACCACACCCACATCTTTCAGATTGTGGAATGACCTCCAGAGGCTCTGCAACATCATGGGTATAGGGGTTAAAAGTCATAGAGGACTGCAAATTAGCACTGCAATAAAAAGGCAGGTCAATAGCCTGACATTTTATAAAGAGAAAAAAGGGTGGAATATATATTCTTTACTGCTCTGTATCTGAAAATGTACAGCTGGCATTTACATGGAGGCTGACAAAGGACAAATGGATGAGAAGAGTGGAGAAAAAAAGGCTGAGTTTGCTTGAAATCTTGAGAACTTTCCGCTTCTTATTTTAAAAATAATTCGCAGATAAGGGTAAGAAACATGAGGGGCATGAGAAATCAATCTATATAGACATACAATGGTTTGATTTTTCAATAATAAAGTGTTGTGTACCTATTACTGCATGCTAGCTTAAAGGAAAAATAAACATAAAATAACACAATTCCCTGTCATAATGTTGATTCAATGGAATCCGGATTTTTTCAGAAACAATGTCAGAACTCTGTTATTTTTTGTATGTCATTAGTGATACAGATATTTTTTGTGTTTGGCTTACAGGAACGAACTAAAAATGAATTTCAGATGTACATACATACATATATGGTTAAAGAGGCAGAAAGCTTAAAAAAAAAAAAAGAATACTCATGAAAGTCTACAACAAGAATAAATATGAAAATGACTAAGTTTGATGTTCAAGATAAGTGGAGTAAGATCATTGTATAAACATAGCAAATGCTGGTGACTGTACAAAAGAAAGAGCATCATATAAAAATTGACCAATGTGAGGGAATTTTTAGCACCCGTGAAATTAGTTAAGAAGATTAGATAAATATTACAAAATTAGACTTACTTAGATTTAATTAGACTTAGACTTACTTATTTGGGAAACAGTATCACAAAAAATAATTTTTCTCATACATAGTTGTTTTTTTCCAACACTGATTTTTTTCTTATAATTTTGGATAATAGCTATTTATTTGTAATTTTTTTTTGGCTTTGAACTTTAAAAATAATTTTAGATCTGCTTTTACATGATCTTTTCGATCTTTTTTTCCCCCACAAAATTCTAACTTTATTTTTTAGTTCTGTTTTTTAACTTAAAAGCATGATTCATCTTCTAATTTTGTAATTTGGAAAAAAAAATTTTTGTCTGACTTTAAATAAAATTACAGGAATTTTTGTTTAATTTTGAGCTTCAAAACTTTATTTTAGTACTGTTTTTTTTTTTTTTTTTAGGTAACAATGATAACAACCAAAAGTTTATAAAAGTATCACTTTTCAATAAATCTTACTTTGGAACTACTGTTCTATAAAATATATATTTCATTCTCTAGATCCACTATGTCTCTGTTATGAGTGTTCTCTTCCAGCTCAAACCCTGCTGTAAAAGTCCAGGACAAACTTTACTTGTTTACTTTACTTTTTAGTTACAAAATAAGTGGTAGAAATGATTTTTTTTTCTGATACCCTCTCATGGTCAAGATTACAAATACTTTTGGACATTGAAGGTTTTTTAGTATCCAATGTTTTTTGGTCACCTCCATATCCTGGTACTGAAAACTCCACAAAGACTTGCCAGTGATCTCTTTTACCCTTACAGCATGAAGGTGAAATTCAGACAACATTTCACTCCAGTGTAAAGATGGCTTTCGGAAGAATCTTTTGTGCCACATCAACGATACTTTGTCTGCTGTTTTTGAATCAAGAATGATTTCAAACTGAGAAGCAATTTTCACCAGAATTGAATCAAAAAAGTGTACTACCTAAACATTCACAGCTCTAATGGGGATTTGCTGACATACACGCAAAACAATGATGAACTCTTGCTTTTGTTCACACCCAAACACTCAAGTATGAACACATGCATAAAACCCTACACTGGGGGCAAATGGAGTAGCATGTCGGCATGTCTTAAAAGCAGAGCAGAAATGTACTTCACTTCAATTTATTTCTCTCTCTCTGGCAATAACCCCTTCCATCCCCACAGGAGTAATTATAATTTAAATTTCAGAGTCAGGGCCAGGCTGCAGACTTAATTCATTATAGCCAACTCTGTCAGACTCTGCCTGTTTCTGGCGATATCATTGTCCAAAAGCTCTCTAAAGGAGATGAGAGGGAGAGAGTGAGTGAAAGAGAAAGAGGGAGTAAAGAGTGTGCAAAAGAGAGGCAGAGAGAGAAGGGACAACTCTCAATTTTAAGGGACGATTTCTCTGAAGATACAGCTGCTTGTTGTGATTGTTGAGTGGCGGCCGAAAAGGAAAAATAGTCAAAGAAAAGCTAAGAGGGAGGCAAAAGGAGGAAGAGATGAGGCCAAAATACTGTATTGGTTTAAGAGTTTGTGTGATGGGACTCAAACAGTAATATTAACATGCAGCAGTGAGTTGATAATAATCCAGCTGTGAGGAAGAGGAGAGATAAAGCAACCATTTTTTACATATTTATTGTTGCCTAATGTTTGAATTGAAATTTCAAAGGTCTATTTTTAGGCTCCCCGAATTCCCTCCCTTTTCCCTACAAAAAAAAAAAAAAAAAAAAAAACATAATGTAGGACTTTCTAGTGCCCTGGATAGTAAAATCAATACATACACCATGCTCATATAACGTCACCAATATCCTAAGGTAAAACCCAAAGAAATATGAACATTTTACAAAGACTTTTTATGAATCCACTGTCTTCTGATGATAAAAACGTGGATGGTTTATTTAAAAAAAAAAGTTAACTCAACAAAACTCTTTCAAGAGCAATGCATTGTGGTCTATATTCACCTATCCAGTGAGCATCGATGCACACTGGTTTCTTCGACTTCTGGGAAATTTCAAGGGCATTTTGGAATTGTAGATTTGGACAGCTCTACAAAATGGCAAAATATAGTGCACTCAGTAGTGAGTAGTGAAAGAATTTGGACACAGCCTAAGACTATCTAAGAAAATGGCTGCTTTGAGTCTATTTAATGGCTTTATACCACAAATCAAAGCCAGGTCAGAATTATTTCAGACAAATACATTTTTGAACCCCAATTACTCAGCAAAATTGAAGTTTTACTCCCAACCTTTTTTTTCTTTTTTGCCCACCTCCTTCCCAGGCGGACATCTTAATCAGCTTTAACCCCTGATTGCTACACCCATCCTCCATGAGCATTCAAATCCTTCTCAGACAGACAACAATAGACAGGTTGGAATGATGAGGGTAAAGAGGAAATGAAAATGAAGGATAAACAGAGGAGAAAGGACAGAAACAGAAGGCTAAAGTTGGCATTCAAAAGACAATACCCCCCCCCCCCTCCCCCACTCCATCTGTGACTGACAGCTTGTCACTGTGACATCTTCTTCCCGTCTCTGTCGCACACAAACACAAATGAATCAGTGGCGGCATAGGCTTATGACTCACTGTCATCTTTACAGCATGTCACCTTTCATCACCACTGCCTAACATTTCGCAAACACGCACACAGCGTCTGCCCAGCAGCCCTTCAGCTCAGGGGACATTTGATCAAATAATTGTGAATCTTCAAACACAAAGCCCTGTTCGAACAACTTTTCCCTCTGATTCCTGCTCTTACTCCTCTTCTCAGGATCACTGTCTGTCAAGAGTCACAGCTGCTCCCTGCTCCGACCGCACTTCAGCAACGCTCTTTGCTGTAACTCACGTTCCATCGAGGGCGTGTGCTTTCACTTCACCTCGAAGCGGTGTGCCCAAGTGGGTAGAAGAGGTGCTGCAGGTGTGTGTGTGTGTGCACAGGAGAGTGGGTGGCAAAGTGCCACCACTTCAGCGGAGGTCACCACGTCCTCTTTTGCTCATCCACCTATCTTGTGGCCACCTCAGGCCCATTAAGAGCCATTAGTGTGTGTGCTCCTTTGCCATCATAATGCATAAATCTTTCCCTCTCTTCTTAGCTCTCCTCCTCTGTCCTTCTCTTGTTCTGCAGTGCAGTAATTAAGGATGAAGGAAAGGTTACACTGAGCAATAGAACATCTTGGGCAGTTGTCTCTAAGTGAGGGTGTTATACCATGTTGTGTACATCCCTGCTTTCAGTTGCAATTCAGAAGCATAAATGCCCAAATGGACATCAAGTCCTGCTTGATAGATACAGTACCTGAATGTCCGTACGGGGACTTATCACAACGCAGAACAGCAAGAACGAGATTAAAACTACTGAGCTCAGAGTGAGGAACAAATCCCTGCACTCGTGTCCATTATTGGTTTTATCAATGGCGCACAAATGGAGAAAGTAACATCTGCCAAAGTCAGCTTCCTGACCTCCCCGTGACCACTTCAAGTGCAGAGCTGGTCTGGGAGAAACAAAGACATTCTCAGGAACGAAAAAAAATATGTAAAATAAAAGACAATAAAGTCCTTCAGGTTAATAAAGTTACTCTACCTGGTTGTAAGTGTGTTTTTTTTTTTTAAAATGATGCTCAGACTTTGCAATACACTACATGCTGCCCTGAAGCAATCTTGTCGATGTGGGTTTTAATAACAAGATGAGCTGCCCTGCTGAGGGCTGGAACAAGTGCTGCATTTCAACTTTCTTCTCCGCTTCGGTATGATTGGACAAACTGCGGTGGTGTGTATTAGTTTGCCCCACAGAAATGTACCATTTTATGACATAGCTGACACAGGTAGCTACCGCTGCTGCATGCATTTGTGTGAAAATGCTTATGATTAAGCAGAGTTGATGTATTGTGCAGGTTTTAACTGGAACAGAGCACTTGCATGCATACAGGAATTTTGAGCAGCACCTCTGTGTTAAAGGTGGTGCATGGTCTTAAGAGGGCTCTTTGATAAGGTACTTCTTTATTAGATTCTTCACTTGCAAGACTGTCAGTGTGGGGAAAAGAAATATGTTAATAGGCAGGGACAATTTGAGTCTTGAAACTGACTTTACCCCTCCACCTTCTATCTCCACATCCCTTCATCTAAAATGAAGGCCAACAGACAAAGAACTGAGGTTGCTGGGAGAGTGGGACAGCAATGGGAAGTACATGAGGGGAAAGGAGGCAGGAAAGGAGGTAGCTGAAGGAAGTAAAAACACACTTCCTTCAGCCGAGCAGAAAAAAAAACGGGGGTCCGTGTGAGTTGTGAGAGAGGTGAAATAGCTTTTTCTTTTCATTTTACACGCCTTCCTTTCCTGGTGCAACCCTCACCCTTTACCTCTCGCCCCCTATTACACACATTCACTCAGACGCACACTCACACACCCATTCTTCTCCGCCCTCTTTTTGTGACTGTTAAAAGAGGCATAGCGTGTTTTGTGTCTCAGTCCTAGAGCTCCCCCCTCTGATCCAAAGTGGTTCCTGCAGCGCAGGAGACAAAGCAGTTGACCTCCTCCGCTGGACTTAGATTCAAAGGTGAGAACACACACAAGCGAGGAGGCTCCATTCAATCTAATCTAATTCACAGAAGGGTATGACCGAATGTTAATCGCAGACCAAATGTTCCCCTAACCCCTCTAGATCACTGAACATCACGAGTGCATCACCCTAAATTCTGCTGATGTACAGAGATGAGGGCTGTCACCACCTTTGTGGAGAGGAGGCATGAGAAAAGGGTGCAGGGTTAACAACGTTAAGACAAAGGCTTGAAATACTGGGCTGTGCTGAGGGGCCTCTGAAGTTAATGAGACCTCAGGGGTTCCTCTCCGCACATCTATTTCTTTCTAATAATGTTTCAAACACACAGGCTTCTTTAGAACTGGATCACAACACTTTAGATACTCAAGCATTTTCCCCCATGCCATCATTACCTGCAGAAAAAGGGAAATAGCAATAATGCACTGCATCCTAAAAAAAAAAAAAAGTTAATCCAAAAAAAAAAAACAGCTTTAAAGAGAATATTCTTTTACTTTCTTGACCTCCAAAATGCTCCCTCTGATTGTTTTCTTTAATTCACATTACATGACTTCAAAATTTGCTGGTGAAAAGTGCAGTAATTGATTGTAGATTTGGAAATTTGATGAAAAACTGCTATAATAGACAAAATAACAAATGAGTCTCAATGTCACAGCCTCAAAACTTTTTTTTTCAAGTGACACATGTATAAGAACAGAAACCATTAAAATCCCAGACAAACAAGGCCACCTTTTCATTAAAAGTGACTTACATATCTCTGCAAGATGTGGTGTCTCTCATGCGGATCATCCAGCATGTTGACAGACAGGTCTGAGATGGAAACAGCAGCAGACGCAGTGAGTGTGACCAGCAGCACCAGAACACCTTCCCCGTCCTCCAATGGAAGCTCCAGCTTGTGAGTGTGTTCTCTACTAAGAAGTGATAAGTCCACAGTACACCTGAAAAAAAGATTAAAAAAAAAAAAAGAAGAATGATGAACAAATTCTTTTTCAAGTAAATGTTGACGTTGCTGTAACACAGCCATTCCAAATGGAAGCTGGTATTTATAATATTGAAATAATTCTGCAGGAAAAATTGTTAGCCTGAATGTATAGTGAAGTTATGACATGAAACGAAAGATAAGATTTCCCTTTAGAAATAAAGTTAGTTTGTTTCCGTGTAATGACCTCATCAGATCCTTGTTATAAATCACACGCTGTGCCGCAGCGCAGCAGTAGCAACTGTCTAAAAATAATAGATAAACAGAAAAACAACTAAAGATAACAGGAAATGTATACTTTTTAGGATGCACTTGAGAGCATCCTGTTTTAAACTGTGTACATATTCCAAAGTTTTCGAATGAAGGCAGGGTTAAAATGGGAATGGCTGCACTGTGTGAGCATAAAGTCAAATAGGTAAAATATGTGCAACATAAAATGGATTTACATTTACATATTATGAAAGAATATTACAAAGCTTGGAATGATCCTATTTTTTTAAAAATGCTTTAATATGGGGACTGTACAGTAAAACCTTTTTATTCAATTAGATTACATTACCTTCCAATGTAGTCATCTTTCTTGCCAGCATCTTTGTCCCAAACCGTAATGTCCACAAAGCCCCCCTGCTCATCGTACAGGTGGAAATCAAACTGTTCCCTCCACTGAGGGTTTAGTGTTTTGGGAATTGTCTAAAAAAAAAAAAAAACATCACCAAAAAAAAAAAAAAAAAAAAAAATCAATGGTTTGCCAATGAGACTTGATTAATGAGTCAGGTGTGTGTACTTTTTGGAAATAACTTTAAAAAATGTATTTTTTTTATCTTTAAAGTAATTTTACTTTTGAAACTACAAAAGAGGGGACTTTTACTTAGCTCCCTGCTCCACCCCTTTCTGATGCATCCACTTGTAGACAACTAGATCCATGTACATCTTGGTTTTCCTCGTCTGGTATTTGGTTCAAAACTGTACAGCTGGATAGCTCCAATATTGCTTGCCATTTTTGTTGCAACGCTAATGTTAGGTTGGGGGTATGAGGGGCTTTAAGCTAGCGGGAGAGTGTGTAAACAGAGAGGTGACGGGAAGAGGGGGCGAGCTTGCTCTGCACCAACAGTCCCGACCACAACTCAGAGGCAAATTCCTGATGAACTACTGCCGTTATGCAGAAACTATGTCCTAAAAAAATGACACAGGTTTTATGATTTTTGGCTAAAAACTGCACTATCATAGATAAAAGACCAATGGGAATGCTTTTACAAGAGATCAAAAGATGATCAGACCTGGACTTTAAGCTGGTAACAAAATACATGCTTACACACAATGCTTTGCTTTCTTCATTTATATTTTTACAGCAGAAAATTGAAATATATTAGAAAAAATAGTTTTTACCTTGCTCTTGTACTTTTGATGGCCCATCCTGAATTTGACATAAGGATCACTGAGACCGTTGGCATCCATTGGCTGCAGGCTGCGACCTTCTATCAGACTGATGCTGACTATGCCTCTCCACAGCTGGGACTTTCTGTGCACGTCTGACAGACGCATACTCTGACACTGCAGCAAGCACACAAATGCACAAAATCTTGGTAAAATGTGGGTTCACGCATATGGAAGGGCTGACCGAAGCTACTTCAAAGACATATAAGACAACACAGCTGCAGGCTAAACGACACTTGGACACAATGCAAGATAAATCTGCCAAATTCAATCCTGATACGTGAGCTAAGTGGACATGCCAAATGCACAGCATGTATACAAATCCTACTCTTGAAAGTGTATCTTTAAATTTTTGAAGTAGCATCCAATTAAAAAAAAACACGAACGACTAATCTGTTCAGGCTAGCAGAATCAGTGAAGTAAAAGATGCATCTTCTCCGTTATCATCTTTACCTCTGTGCCTTGTAAATCCAGCTGCATTGCACAGTAAAAGAGGGGGCAGTTGAACTGTATTCCTGCAGTATTTGACCAAAATGTGTTTCAGATAATTTTTTAATACCTTAAAGGGGGATACAATGTGAAAAGAGGGTTAAGCATATCTCCTTTAAATGTCTGTTTAACCCCTCTTTTAATCTTTTTGCTATGGCAGAGGACTAAAAAGCAGGGTATTTATTTGGCAAACAAATGCACATCCTCCCCCTATCCCTTGATTTCCCTCCCTTTTTCTCCCCTCCTCTCTCATTGAGCAGAGTTTATTAGCATAGGCTTTGTTTTGAGGGGGAATTTCATTAAACTCTGAACAAACCCTGCCTCATGAGTGCACGCCTTTGATCTGGAAATGGAGTCTCTTAATTTCCATTCTCCAGACATTAAACAATGCGAATAGCTCGCTGCAATAAATCCAACCTTTCACAGTCCAACTCCTAGTTCTCCAATTCATTTGCCCATGCAACAATGACAGGTTGCAGTCATGTCCTACGCCAACACTGTCGTGTTTTTGTTGAGTTTATTGCAGCATTATATCTTTGTGCAGAAAACAGTTTGGACAGGGAGTTCATACTCCTCCTGTGAGAGCACAACTGAGCTGAGATTATGCACATTCGCTAAAAAACTGTGGCATGCGCTTTAGCACAATACCGCTTTGTGAATGGTTCAGCTTTTGACGGCAGTTTAAATGAATAAAGACATTTTAAGTGCTTAAGCAGCTACTTTGCCAAGTAGAAAATGAATATGAAAAATAGCCACAATGTGCCCAGTGCAGCACAAAGACTGAAAGGTAAGAAGTTATGTTTTTTTTGTATTTACCAATCTAACCACTTCATGTCTGATTACTTAACCACAAGTGCTGTAGATCAGTTTAAAAGTTTCAAAAACCTGGCTTTAAAAAGCACCCTAAAGTTGAGCTTTTATTCAATTACCCTTAAGCATATGTTTCAAGCTCAAATATAGATGGTTAACAAAGTATTTACTGTCAATTTAAGAAGTGAGACTCGTGCTACATTCACACCGGGATGGAATAGCATGTTTGAGCGACCACTTCCAATGAAAAGTCTATGTAAATGCCTGAAAAGTGCATTTCAGACCTCCGCTATCAACGCTCTTGCGTTCACGTGTTGCTATGCAAGTTTTTAAGTCAATGTTTTGGCTCTACAAAATGTGCAGTTATTGAAAGTGTGTCAAAAGTTAAACAAGTTCAACCTTGACCAATCAGGTGATGTATGGGTAGCGTCCTTTTCAAAACACAGAAGCGCCAACCAATAAATCAATTTTAGCCATTTGTGCCCGGCCTGAACTATCGGACACGAAGGCCGAATCCGAACTCCCAATTTCTCCAATTGTAAGACCATTTGAAGCTGTAGCGGTTTATGAAAGTGTTTTTTAAGGAGGAGCTGTAGTAACGTAGGGCTGGCTATCCATCTGCCAGTAGGGTGATCCACATCGCGCTTGTGGCCTGGAGGGGAAACGCATTTCTTCACGTGTGTGTGCTCTGAAGCACACTTCAGCACTTTTTAAAGTTATAAAGCCAATGTTACGTATTTTCCGAGTGCTGGCAGCTACGCGCTGAAGTACATGACTGGCGACTATTGATGATGTCATCGAACGAGTCCGATTTTAAAGACACTATTTTGTCTCTCCGCTTGGAGGGATAATTGTAGGGATCGGGAAAAGCTGTAAGGGTATGGAAGCAATTCGGATTCTGCCTTGTCTTTTGTATATCGGATTAGAGCTGGGAAAAAAAAAGCCTGGAGCAAGATTTGCACCAAGCCTCTTCCAGTTGAGAGTACATGCGGTAGACTTGGCTGTCGACAGTACAGTGTGAACACCATATGCACCATATGTAAGTAAGCCTGTTAATCGCGTTCTTGAATGTGCATCACATGCCTGGTATGAATATAGCATAGATTTAATTAGATTACATAAAAGTACTTCTTTAAAAACCTGCTCTGCTCTCACAGATGTAATAAATAAGGATAAAGAAGCAAAATTGACCACATTTGAGTACAAAACTGTTTCTGACAAAATGTTTGTCATATTTTGGCTGAAAGACAAACAACAGCTGGATGCTTCATGCATAAGCTATTTAGAAAAGCAAAACTCTGATCAACATGCTTTTGATAAAAGTTGACAGCCAGCAAAACGTGACTCAAAGTAGCACTTCTGTATGTATGGCATGATGAGTAACTTAAAATGACCCCAGAACTCAAACATGTCTCATGGATATAATGTTTAACTCTGTAACAATGACTTAAAAAGTAACATTTTTTGTCATTCCACAGGTTTGTAGAGAACATTTTTACAATAACCCAATTGGTGTAAATTTCACACAAATGCTGCAATATACTGCACAGATCAAAGGTGGGAGTCACCTAAAACTTATAATAATGGAGGTATTTGTGTGCTCGCATCTTACAAATAGCATTATTGTCTCTGTTTAGAGGTTTTATTTTATGCGCTCACGTTGAATGTATGATTTGTACATTGGTGCCAACAGTAATGTACAAAAGAAGAGAACAGCCAAATCTCAAGATAACTGAGAAACCCATAGCTTGTTTTCTCCAGAAAACGAGTACATTTTTCAAAATAAAGAAGTGAAAAAACATATTAGCAGAGATGGTTGCTTTCTTCTAGACTTAGACTTTGACTTACTTCTGCTTATGACAAATGTGGTAATAGGCTAGAAAAGTTTATTGCCTCCGCTACCTTTTCTCTTATGTTTATCACTTGTGAAGCTGCAGAAGTCAACCCATTAAGGGCTCAGGAGCAACTCGGAAAGAAGCTGTTGGATATTTTTATGAAGATTCTATCGCCGGTAGAAAGTTGAGACAGATGAATAGCCCCATGGATGAACAAAGATACAGCGGTTTACCTTGACAAATGCTTGACTGAGATGAAAGAAAGTGTGAGCTTTGAGAAACTAAAGCTCACGGACATTTGCATTTAATAATGATATCATGCTTAAAGAACCCAATTGTTGATTTATCAGTTGGATGATAAAAGCCTCCCATATGTTATGAGAGATTCACCAGTTGATAAGGGAAAAGCATTGAGGAACTATTACTCTGCAAAGGGCATAAGAGGTGTTGGGCAATGGTCTCCTTGTTGTAAGGATTTTAAAAGAGCTATAAAAGAGCAATAAGACTATCATGCAGTAAGGACAATATAACGTGAGACTCCTATCTCATCGTCGCATGATCAAAACTTTACTTTATAACTCCATTGTATATAATTTGGTCCATGTTTTCTGCCCTGTCATTTCTGCCATCATCATTCCACTATAAGTGGAAGGTCTTTTCCTGGTCATTTCAAAATGGCTGCTTCAATGAAATCTCAAAAACTCTATTGGCGGGAAAAGTTTTACTAATTTTCAAAACTTTGTGGAGATAGGACTTCATCTGTAGTTATTCATTTTTATTGACTACTTACTGAAATGAAATTAAAATCAAAATTAGCAGAAAATTCTTTATAATACAGTGACACCAAATTTGAGACTAGAGTAAAAATTGTGTTTTTTTACCAAACAAAATGTTTGCATCCTAAACTAACACTGTAGTGAGCAAAAATGTACTTTGTGAGCTTAAACTTAGTGACAACATAACAGACTGTAGGGAATAGGTTTAGGTGTGCAGAGATAGCCTTGGAGGCCCCGATGACTCATTACTGGGTTAGGGCATACTTTAATAAAGATTGTATACGTTGTGAAGAAGTTGGCTGCGTAAGCCAAAACTGAGAGACACAAGAAGCAGCAAGATGCTAAAGCACAAATACCAAATTGAATAAATGACTTTATGGCAAAAAAGTAAAAATGGTAAAATTGTGATTAAGTCATTCCACCTTTGATACATACTTATGTAAATAATAACTAGATCCAACTCCTGTCATCAAGTATCTTAGGGTTTGGTCATTCTTGTGCGCAAATTCCTAAGGCTCTGTTTAAGACTTTCTGGTATATTGCAGCATGTGAAAAATAGACTTGTGAAAATTGAAAAAATAGAGGATAAAAAATGACCAAGACCACTCTGGAAGACAAAAAAGGAGAAACGCAGAAGTGACAAGGCCAGGGGGGCTTCATCCATGTACCAGGACACCATAGAGAAAAAACAGGTAACGGTTACAGTACACTCGCAAGTTTGGGCAGTTACATGCTGTTTTAGTTTACCTTACTAGATCGTTTCCAGTTCCTTCTCAAAAGCATGGTCTGTAAATAAGACAAAGCAGTTACAGAGCGCCCCCTGCTGCCTCCCCATTAAGGCGGAGGTCAGAGGGGCACGGAGCGTGTCAAGGTCAGATTATAACCCTTGCCAGGTTCAAAGGGGGTTTAGATGAGGAGAGTGAGGCAGCTCCCATCATGCAAGTTAAGAAAGCAGAAAGTAACTTCTACTTGACATGAGTTAGTAATATCACACATGCATGAACACACAAATATTTTTCTATACACCCTTCATAAATCAAGTTTTTCTCTTTTGCTTTTTTTTTGTTTTTTTGTTTACAAATGTCTTTTTTTTAAATCAATTTGCTGGAATACAACTATGAAATGTCACACCAGAAGCATCTATGATTTTACTTTGCAGTTATATTGAAGCAACCACATAATAAAAAGCCCTAAAACTGCAATTTACGTTCTTGATTCTCACTGTGAGGATGTTAATTTTTAATAGCATTGACTGTGTACATAGGTTTTATAATTAGATCATCTAAATCATGTATATCGTTCAAAATTCATATTTTATTTTACCTTTTCATACCAGTAGATGGCAACAAAGTAGGTCCACAAATGCAACCATCTACCTATTCTGGTTATAGTTAAAGCAATGCAAAATAGTGCTTAACCTAAATGAAGTTTATTTGTTCTGTCAATTTTGGACTCTCTGAACCCTAGCACTAGAATAGGCAGCCGAATTAAGACATCAGATCAAAAGGAATAGAATATTTCCCTCATGACTCAGCCTTGTTCTGAGTGGAGCGTACAGTGGTCCAATTAGCCAAACAAATAATTGAACATAAATAAATGCAACTTTGAAACATCAAGCGTGTCCACAGAGGCACAAGCCAAAATAATTAGGAAAAAGGATCTGGTTCTCTTTGAACATGCAACTTTTCTGCAGATCATATAAATTACATTTGTTTTTTGTGCATATGCATTTGCTGAACTACAGAGTTTCCAGAAATGAAGGCTGAATCAGTTCAGTTCAACAGTGTTACTGTGTGGCTCTGAAAGTTGTTTGTGTCGTTTTCCAATCCATAACAACTCTTATTAGCAATACATAACAAATGTAAACCTATAAATACAGACTCTCTTGTTTGGATTATGACTGAGCACTTGTTGGAATTTAATTAAGACCAATATTATATGCGGAAAACCTTCAGGAGCACATTACTTTGCATGACAACATCAATGAAAAGACAGATGACAGATTTCTTACAGCATCTCGTATGTCTCCCTCCTTCGGTGACAGATTGACGGCTAGTTCCAGGCTGCCTAAATTATGCTCAGGGTACTGAGGATCCTTTAGGTCAAGAGTCACGTCCAATGTCCTAGAGAAATATACAATTATATATTAAATCAGTGATTACCTTTTTTGGGTTTTTTTATTCCTTTTTTGAAATACATATTTCATGAATTCCTCACAAAAACAAAACATTTAAAATGTGAAAAAATAGAGGAAACATTACCTTTTTTGGATTAATGAAAACATAGTAAGTTTTAAATAGAACAGTTTTTTCATGATATTCCATGGCAGTGACATAAAGATGTTTTAGGTGCTTTTACAGCAGGGATTTATTCATTTGAATCATTATTTACCAAAAAAAAAGACACAACTCAAACTGCATAAAAACTACTGAAGAAGATCTTTTTAAATTACACCTTTGATATCTATCTGTGTGAAGGGGCAAAACAAAATCTGCTTTTATTATCAAACATGCACAGCTAAATATCACATTAACTATTTAAAGTCTCAAGTACCAATCCCGGATTTAACAAAAATAGATTTTTCTGCTGAGATTATTTAAAATGTCCTTCCTTGCCAAAATTCATTTAAAAACAGTAATAGCAGAAAAATGAACACTTTGAGAAATGCATACTTGAAAAAAAAAAGTTTTTTTTGAGGTCATAAACTATGTATTCGAAGGTATCATAAATGGTAGAACATGAAAAAAAAACTTTCCAAAGTCTGCCGCTAGAGGGAAGCCTAGGACTACTTCTAATTAAATTAAGATTTAACAACTAAAAATCAATTTGGCAGAGAGTTCTTAACCTCATAGTTTATTTACCAATTCCCAGGAGAATTGAACAGTTATTACAATGCATTGATGCTATCAGCTGCAAGAAGAAAAGGATGACAGCTCAGTTTAGAGGAAGGAAACAGAATAACAAAAGGTGTTAGAGTAAGATAATTCGAAATGATATTAATAAAAATAATACATAAATAAAACTAGAAAGACAATCACAACCTTTGATGTTCCAGTGACTCAAGATGCAGATAGGCTGAGCCCATAAAATCATCCTGGAACCCAAAGTCGTAGTCAAAGACCTAAAAAAGGCAACACACAGATCTATCACTAGAGGGCGCCAGCTCCATGCTTTGGTTTTTAACCAAGAATCAGAAGAATAACATCTGACAAGTTTTCAATAAAAGGAGAACATTTCCCAAAAGATTCACATAGACAATTATCTACATTTATTTTGATTTAATAAGAAAAACTTTGAGGAAAATAAAAAAACACTACATGCTTAAAAAAAACTAATTTTTTAAAATATGGTTTTTTTTTTCAGCAAAAAGGCTCACAAAATCTAATTAAAAACTGCCTAAGAAATAACATTTCTCATGTCTCTTTATTCTCTTGTTGTGGAATTTAAAGTACAAATAAATAAATAAAGCATCCTTAACTTGAAGACACAATTTTTGCAGAATCACATGTGAAACTCTGAAACTACAGTACCTTTACATACAACGGGTCCCTCAGGGTTTCCACCAGAAGGCATATTCTCTCATCCCAAATTGGGTTAAGGTTTTTATGGATGGTCTTGCTTCGAAACACTTCCTTTCCTGCAATTTTAAACTTTACATATGGATCACTTGTCCCTGTGGAGAAAGTGTTGCAAACAAAAAGAAAGGATAAACTGTTAAAAAAAAAAAAAAAACATTACAATGAACACAATGAAGTGTCAAACACTTCAAAAGCACTGCCTGAAATTGTGTCAGAGTGGCCACTATGTGAGGGTAAATCATGACAGTGTCAGTAATAATAAAACCTCTTATTTTTAGCAACAATTTTTATTAAATATTCTAACCAAATATAATTATATAAAAAAATAACAAGAGACAAAGACACAAACTTTTCCAAAGTTACAAAGGAAACTATGCAAACTATTTTTTAGAAGTCGTGATTATTGCCAGCTTTAAAGTGTTATCAACAGCTTTCATTTTTAGGCAAAATTTTAAAATGGAACCCCTTTAATTGTCTCTAATATAGTGAATGAAGTGGCCCTTTAATCCATAATGCTTATCAATTTGTGGTAGTTTTTGAAATAAAAGGATGTTTAAAAAACAACTATTTTCTACCTTGTTTACAATGACAAAAAAGTACACTCATAACAACAATTTTAAACTTAAGTTTAAAAAAGGTTGAACCGACTTTGACAGTGTATTTGAAAAATGTGATGTCAAGCCAAATAGCCATGAAGGTTTAAAACATGTATTTTTTGCATTATGCATGTATACAGTATAGCTCAATGGAAACAAACAAATTTAGCCATAACAGAATGAATACATATACACATAGTTTTAACTTTCAGCAAATGTTTTTTTTAACCGTTATTTTTAGTTCAAATTTTTTTAGACAGTGCTTCTATAAAAGCTTCTAAAAGCAGTACTTTAGACAACTCCTACAAGAAATTATATTCCCTGATCTAAAATTCTTTTTGATTTTGTTTTTCCGCACGATTCTAAAAAAAAAACAGAAGTATAGAGAAGATTAGCAAAGGTCTTTATCCATTGATCTGGACTGGTTGTTATGCTTGCACTGAAACCAACGCAATGTTTAAGGACCCTTTTTTTCTAGCCCTTTTTTTTGTATTTTAGTAGCTATTGTACAACATTTTGTTGTGCACGCTTTCATTTTCACCCTTCCTTTCCTCATTATGAATCCTGCAAGACCTATCTCTTGTCTAATTTTGACAGTACATTTGTTTTGTGTTCACTTTTTTTTTCATTTTATTCTAATTTTTAAACATAAACCAGACAATTGACACTTTAATTTAGAAAACACAGACTGGACTGAAGTGATCCCCGCTAATTTTTGAGGCAAAAATGGAATAGTAATTTCTGAAATAATCATTAATCTTCTTTAACTTTCTCTGCATCATGTCTCAGTGGATCAATATTCCCCAGACACACATCACTGACTCAGAGTCTTTGCATCCTGCAGCTTTATGGGCCCATAAACACATGTAGGCTGAAAAGTATGAAATTAAAAAGACGTGCAGGTAAAAGAGGAGGCTGGCTAAAAATGAACCCAGGAGAGTGATGGGGGGCTAAAATTGCCCTCTTGTACGCCAACCATCACTCTGCATGACTCTCATGTCAGATGCAGACTCAAGACTATAAAGAACCAGGTGATGTATACACCAATTCAGGGCAGCTGGTTTAGAAGATCAATAAAACAGGTAGTGTAAAATCAATAGGTTCCAAGGAAAAGAATCATGAGTGACATGAACTCCAAAGAAACAAATGGAAGTCCGATCCTGTTGATCTAATGAATGGAAATACCCATGAACGACAGAGGGAAAGTCATGAAAATGAGGTGCAGCATAAGACTAGGCTTAAGGAGTAAATGACACGGATCCACTGGCAGCACTGAGAAGGTCTTGTTTATGAGGAGGTGTGGAATTGATAAAATGAACAGGAGCTCAATGAGTGCAATTTCAACAAAAACATGTGGCTTGAGTCTATGCATCAAAGTAAAATTCCAAAAGAGAAAAATGATTGCGTTTAGGGAGATTTAATTATAAAAAAAAAAGAAAAGTAAGTGACTTTTCCACAATCTCTGAGTCTGGATCCGTTTAGCAAAATTTTAGAACCTTAAATAAAGAAAAAATATTACATCTTGAAGGCAGTTGTTTCCAATGCTGATCATGAATTTAACAGCCTATCTGTCACAAGGAGCAGCTCAAGGCTCAATTTTTGAACCTCTGCTGTACATGTTCCCTCTAGGTGCGATCTTACACACTAAAAATGTTTCATGTCACAGTTGTGCCAATGACACGGAATTTTTTGTAACTGTCACTAAACGCCATGGTCCATTAGACTCTCTTTATTGCTTCACATCAGCAAAACCGTTACATTGTGAGGGAGGAGGAGGAAAGGTTTTAACATTTTAGAAAAAAAAGAATCTCAAACCTGAGTGTTAGCGCTCACTTTAGGACCACAACCTAGTTGATCTTTTACCAAACAAACCAAATAGAGAAGTTTAAGTTTTTATCTGGAATTGTGAACAATTTACATTAGAGTGTTAGTAACCACAGTTTTGCATAATACATGAATGATGATACACATTAGAGTAAAGGGATAATTTTATAAAAGAATGACAGCACATAGGAAAGTTAACTATTCACGAGGGCTGTCAATGTTCATGCGTTAATAGATATGATTAATTAATGTTTATAATTTTTTTTTAAATTAATACGTTATTCTTTATTAACGCAGATTAATTACACGACAGAGGCGATGGTCTTTCACTTTGTGTCGGGCATTATTCCACTTATACCACGGTCACTTACAAGAGAAATAAATATTCAATCAATTTTTTGTACTTTATTTTTCACAAAAAGCTGACCTTTTCATTCATGGTGCAGCCCGTTGTCATGGTAAGACAAGAATTCTTCACAGGGCCGCAGACTGCGACTGCAGCGGCAAAGGAAAGTAATACATATGCCAATCGTCACAATAGGTTCAATAAAGCATGAGTTCAGAGAGAACGTTCACCTCTTACTGCTTGTTTTTGTCCAGAAGATGAAGCAAAAGGTTTGTTTTAAAGAAGCATGCGCAGTGATAGAACATTTGGGCTATGTGACCGGAACTACTTTTTTAGGTGCGCATCAACACCCAGCAGCCAATCAGATTTGAATATTTACCCGGACCATTTAAAGTGCAAAAACACAATGTTTCTTACGGCGGCATATCAGCATCTTTGTTTTTCTTAGAGTAATACTGCAGACATGAAAGCCTTTACAGTTCTTTAAAGTTCTGCTTATCTTACTGTTGATGTGTTTTGTGCACACAAATTACATTTCTGGGATATCTGAGTTAACACTTTGCAAATTAAAACATTTCAGACAAAAAAAATGAAGGAAACATGTTCTCTCTGGACTTTTTATTTTTGTTCAAAAGCCGCATACTGTCATATAAAATTTACCTAGTAAAACATTGTGATTAATCGTGAGTATTCACAATCCAAAAGTGTGATTAATCTTTTATCGATTCACAATAAAAGCAATAGTACTGCTGTACTATTCACATATCAAACCTGAAATAATTTACTCCTGGAAAATTCTGACTTTAATTCAACTTGTACATTTCTTCATATTTGAATCGACATAGGCAGCTCCCAAAAGATGTCATAGCACATTGTGTTAAATCATTGTTTTAAAGGGTCTAAAAGATTCTGGACGCGTCACTTTTTGTTAAAGGCAAACAGGAGCCATGAAATATTTCTACTCCCATTGATTTGTAAACCTATATATTGTACATTTTCTTACTATTTTTTTAGGACACACCTGAGTTATTTCCAAAAACCTTGCTGATTAGGTTAAAGTAATTTTGTGTCAAACCTTGCCAGGGATAAATAAATCCAGGCTTGAGTGTAACTTTGAATGGGGCGTTTTGTTTGTGGTTGGTACTTCAGCTTCTTGAAAGCTACTGAGACCATCAGCCCTCACACATTTATTTCTTCTAAACGCAGACTGGCTTGTGGCCATTAAAGCTGTGCTCTGAGGCTCAGTGTGAGTAAGCCTCACAGCCATTCCAAATACCTGAACATGCCGCCGCAGTCCACTTAAAAGCTCTTACTGCGATACAAACGCAAACAAAATTCAATACTCAGACCAACACTCAATCACTCTTCTTTCCATTTATACCATTATAAACACTGTTTTAAAAAAAAAGCTCAAGTGGCCAGACTTCCATCTTGAACTCAAAGCTTTAATTACAGTTCAGGCCTTTACCTGGAAAGTAAATGGTCCAATGTAGCAAAATGGCCCTTTATTCCTGGTTTCACAATCAGGCACATTTTGCCTCTAGAGCAGTATTAACAGTGGGGTAGGAGTGGAAAATCTTTAAGTGTACTTTAAAACAGAGAAGTTCACCCCACCGCTAATGTGCTCATTGATTTTCACTATGTGAATTTCAGTAAATGTGACTTCAGCTGTTAGAATTTATCAAACACACAACACTCTCTCACAGGTCTTCCAAGTTGTATTGCTTTAATGTTTTTATTTTATTTTATTTTACCATGAGGAAAGTGTCTTCAGCTAAAAACTATATGCATGTGTAAATGGAAACAACCTAGAACGAATTCAATTCTGGTTTGTGGGCGGGACTAGTGGTACAGAAGTGGGCTATGCTAACTTCCCAGCATTCCTTTGATTACACTCTCTCGCTAGTGTTTAGCACCTCACAAGCCTAAATTAATATTAGTGCAGCAAAAAAAAAAAAAAAAAAAAACAGCAAGCAACATTAGAGCTATCTAGCTGTACAGTTTTGAACCAGATGGTAGCTCAGACAAGAAAAATAAAGACGTTAATGGATCTGTTTGTCGGCAGGTGGATGCTTCAGAATTATAGCAGAGAAGGGAGACTTTGGCCCGCTCACGACAGTTTCTACGTCACAAACCTTTCATTTGCTTCTTAAATTATTTTTGGATGTCCTTGATCATGAGAAAAACGCTACAAGAACATGCTAACACAATTTCCATTGGAGTGAGTTTTAAATGCTGTTTTAAGTGTAAAATCCAGGTATGGCTGCAGGAATGTCTTTAAGACTCCATGTTTTCTGTATTATAAAAATAAAGACTGCTGACAAAATATCTTGCATAATGCATGTGACATCTTAAGATCTGTTATGTTCAAACCAAAAAATATAATAACCCAAAGTGTCAAAAGTGATCTTAATACATCAGTTACACCTCTCTATAAATCTAGCTTTCTAAAGCAAATGTCAAGGGATTTATATATATATATATATATATATATATATATATATAAATAAATGTATTTGCTTCTGTGATTTTTAGTTAAGTTGAGATCTTATCAAAGTATTATTTCATGTCAGTTTAACCTCCACAGACTTTTCAGTGTATGTTACAGTAATAATCTCTGATTCTTTTTTTTTTTTTTTTACTAAAAAAGCACAATCTCACATGATATTTTCTCATTTATGAACAGCCTTTTCTTAGATGTTTTGGATTTAAATTTTTTTTGACGTTTTAAATTATTCTTTTTGGAGTGTCTCTGAATTATGAATCATCACATCAACCACAAATTTATTTGACATTGAAAAAAACGTATCTGCCATTTCCATCTAAGGAAACTTGATAAAGATCTAAGTGGTAGCCTAACAAATGTTTAATTGATTTTATTTCATTCCCAGTAAATAAAAATAGCACACAATACTGCAGACAAACACTGAAAAAATTAAAGATTTAAATGCTTCACACACAAACTAGAACATTTATGAAAAAATATTAAAGTGGACAACATAACTAGTGTTTAGTCCTGATATTTGCAGGTATGTATTTCTACATATAAGTATTTGTAATAATAGGAAACACCAGAATTCATTTTTACATGTTGGAATTTAAGTGGCAGTGAAAAAGCAGACCTCTGCTGCAGGTAAAAGAAAATAAAATGAGTAAATAATTCATCTTTCCCTTTAGACATACTATCTTTAAAAAATAAAGCCATTCGAAACAGATTGTTAATGACCAAAAGGGGAAAAATGAAAACATAATGATCTTTCCCCACACAGATCTCAAACAAATAACTATTTCGCTTTATGATTGTCATCATCATTTAAAAGATACTCATCCCACATTCGTGATCAATAGCTGCTCTGTCAGTACAAGGAAGACACAAGGCTCTGAATTATTTATTGATAATATATGAGTAGGTAATTTCATCTCTACAGAGGACAGTGTGAGATGACGCTACTGAAATAACTGCTCCCCTCTGGGAAAGAAGAAGTAATGATTTCACTTCATGTTACCAGGAGAAGCTGCTGCAGTAAAATTCCAGTTTTTAAATATGTATACAAATAGAAATGCAATGCTTGAAACATAGAAAGAACAGGATAGGAAATGTTAAAAGTAAACATCTCAGCTTTGAAAATTGTTTAAATTAAAAAAAAATTAGGAAAACAAAACATAGAATACAGTGATATGCTCTGGGTAATATTTCATTTAAATTAAAACCTTTAAACAGAATACCAAATGTGTGCCAATGCTTAAGTAGGAATAAGCACTGATAATCTTGGACAGGAATAAGTGAGTTAAAAAAGTTGATGATCAGTCTTTGCTATCAGTAAAAATGGTCGCTTGGCAGAAGGCTTATTAATCTAATAATCATTGAAAGCAACACACAGCAGTGTTTTTATAAGATTGTATTTTCAAAATACACAACATAACTGTTTCATTCCTGTGGTCCAAAACTATTACTTAGCTTATAACTTATAACTGTTTTACATTACATAATTTAAAAATGTTTCATTGTTAATCTATATTTTAGGACTTTTAGGTGATCTAAAAATAGTTGTTAGAAAATACAAGTCTGACAGAGCCCAAGCTGATCAATCATCTGCCTGTCAAACACTAGTTTGAAGAGCTGCACTGTGGTGGAAGCTCACTCATGCTCGTCAGTAGATGTGAGCACAGTAAATGTGGAAAGACAAAGTAAAGCTCCTCTATAAAACTCCAGTCATGCTTCACCTGCACATCTGGAAAAAATCTAACTTAGATTTAAGGTGACGTGTGGGATTGCAAATGTGAGTGCAGAAGCTCCTGGGCTGTATGTACTGTCAAGACTGACGGATGGTTGCAGATCTGAGAGTTCCCATTACCCAGAATGCAATCTCTGAAAGGATGTAGTGGCCTGTGGCTGTGAGGATGAGGCTCTCAATCACATAAACTCCAAGCCTACTTCGAAGCAATTAATGTTACTCACAGCAGTATTATGGGAATAGCCAATGGTCTTTGTTTTAAATATCTGGAGTGAATTTTAACTCATACTCATAAGATCATCCAATATCCCATTAAATGGCAAAGTCCAGTTGTGCAAGCAATGTTTAAAGTCTTGACTAAAAAAACAAGAAACTTTTTTTATTTTGTAATGACCACAAAATGTATAAAATTATTTATAGGCATGTGTATAATCAGAATTCTATGACTAGCTAACAGCAAGCAGTTTTTTCGCAGCTCAAAGGACAAATACACTGTTTTTTTACTTCTACTTAGTCATTTTAAAACTTTGCAAAATGTGCAACAAAACCACAATATGTTATTGTAGTATCTACAAAAATCAATTGACAAAAATATAATAATTGAGAAAAAAGGGTGGGGGTAATGTGTTAAAGTTGCTGATCATTTTATTTAGAATTCCTCCAAAAATGAGGATTATTGGGGGGGTGTATTACATTTCTCTGTTAAGATCAAATGCAGCTGCTAAAAAGTGTAACTTTAATACTTGAACAGCTCTCTGTTGTTGCCCCTATTTTTTTACTTATAAAGAAATAAATTGAGCATCATGAGATTCTAATAATAACAACTCAATTTAAAGGCAAAAAACCCTGAAATTCCACCAACCACTTGTTAAATACTTGAAATAAAGTTATATTCATTAAGAACCTGGAATTTTAGTTCCATTGCTTTAGTTGTATTTTATTAATTTAGGTTGACTTTGTGTTCAGGTAATCTATTTTCTTTGTTTGGATTCCATCTCTTTTCACATGCACACCTGGTTCTCATTTGTAATTACCACAGCTGCTTTCTGCTACTTTGATTACTTTTCTGGTTGTCATTTCACTGCTTTAGTTTGGTATAGGATCTTTTTAGCTGTTGAATTAATCCGGTTCTGGATGAATTTATGGATATACAGTATTTAGGCCAACATCAGGGCACATCTGCTATCTTTAACCCTGATGCAATAATTAGGGCATGAATGGGTAAATCTGAAGCAAAGTTATTAAGTTCCTTTAGATGAAACTTGAGTCATGAAAAAATAATCAAACATTTCATTCATTCCATTCATTTTCTGGTATTTTCTTCATCATGGGTTTTATTTTATTCATTGCTGAGCCTGATGACAGAAAGTAAAGCTTTAAGGATTCTGACTGTGTACAAACAGAAACCACTTGCTCAGTTGCATTTTTTTAACAGAGTGAAAATAAACATTGGCAAAAGGCGTCCAAGCTTTTTATTCTCAGTTATTCTCTGTCCTGGGCTGTTGACAAGCCTCACCTTGCAGTATCTCACAGTGGAGGGGCAGGCAAAGGGTAATGTGTTTTCAACTGAGGTCTGACAGCTAAGACAAGACTGCCTCAGGAATCTTGCTGATGAGGGCCAAAATAAAAAATGTGTCAGCTTTCAAAACTCACATTGTCTCACAAGAGTAAAACAAGCATTTAAGAGGCAATGATGTGAGCACTGTCCAACAGATTTTTAGTCCTAACCACATTAGTTTTAAAATGTTCACATTTTTAGATATCATTATCACAACTTTAGAATGTATCTGCACTGCTCTTCTGCATTTAAAATGGACTCTGGCACACAATATAAGTGTGTTGAGTTTGTGATTGATCCGGCATTACAACTGCCTTAAAAATTATTTTGACACCTGATTTGAAGGAGTGTCCATGAACCCTTTAACACCAGAAGTTTAGCGACAGTGTTGATGTTCTTTGGACTACCATGCCTCTTCACCTATTTACACAATTAACGTAAGCCAAATGGTTCTGATGATGAGAAATGCAGCTTTTCCCCAATTTGCAGCACTTTACAGTAGTAAAGTTCTTATGCAATCAATATAAACCAACTGATTGTGACAGAATCCGATGAAATTACTGCAATTGCATAAACATTTGAAGAGTTGAGCGTCATTTCATGTTGCCTGTGGCATCTCTTTTTCTTTCCACCCCACTTTTTTCCTATGATATGTGTGGTTTCGCTGTCTCTCTCTAATGGGCTGTCTTGATGGGTTCAGGACAGGACAGGGGGCTTCAGTGCAACTCTGCTCATTATCTGGGTGGACAGGTAGTCCAGCAGTATGGAAAGGGAAAACAGGTCAGCTTTTTCCAATTTGGTGTCATGGCAACTACTATGTTAGCTAATGAGACTTTTTCATCTATTAAAACCCACTGCACTGTCAGTGGAAAATGCATGTGAACATGTTGGCCTTTGCTTGTTTTTGTTTGCTCATACCAATTGAGGAACATAACAGCAAGCAGAAAAAAGAGTCAAGGATTCCTGTCACATATCTGACAGAACTTTTTCTTCTGGTATCCAAGCCCTACTTATCCCTTTAGACGGTAATAATGAAAGATTCTAATTTTATCTATCTACGATGTACAGTTTTAGCTGTCAAAAAAGAAAAGGAAAATGCACATGTTTTTCTAACCAGTATAGAGTAAAAGTAAACTTGAGTTTTGCTTGGATGGTCAGTTTTAGAAAAAATTTTGATGCTAAAGATAAATCAGGAAAACAAGACAAAATTGTTTCTTGCTTTAATCTGAAGCTTAGACATCGACTGAATCACATGCTGGGGAGATGTGTTGTAACAAAAGAGTTCTGACTGAGATGAGAGGACAATTAAAAAAAGGTACAACACAGAAAATGCTGACAGAGAATAAAAACAAAGAATGGGGAAAACTTACATTTGCTGAGTTGTGCTTGTACTCAGAAAACTCAGTAAACTATTTTAAAAATGGATTCAGAAAACAACTGTTGTACAACTGTTGTACAGAAATGAACAAAGAAACAAATCATAATAAAGTGACACATTAGAGTATGAAAAAGTGTGTTTTATTACAAAAGACTGTGACACTATCTGTTATTGTATTACCTGGTACATAAACAAATTGACCAATCTCTCTTGGGGTGTACAATCAATAGGTCTGCAAATATACTGAATATGTGAGCATTTTTTCTCTTGTTTTGAAAGACTTACAGAAATAATGTGTTTTCCAAGCACAGCACATTAAATCACAATATACATATATCATATAGGCTCGTAGTTAGTTTTGCTCCTTTTTAAAATTGGAATCAAACCATTAAAACTATATTTCATGAGCAAAGTTTAGTTCCTTAAGGATATTGGCTTTGTGAATGTGACTTTCTGTGCTGTGATTTTGCATTTCCAGGCAGAGATGAGCCAGTGATAGTGTCTCTTTCATTCAGTCAGCGAGACAGAGAACAGGGAAAGCTCTTTGCTCTGCCTCTCCACATAAACCTCACCAGGAGAGAGATAACAAGAATCATAAACAGATCTCCTACCTGTTCGATCTCGAATAGCCAGGTTTTTCCCCCTTTTTAGAACAATATCCAGCTGGTACATGGCTGGACATGAAGGTTCAGGTGGGTCTTCTTCATTACTGGGCCCCATTACATTGATGCCCTGTAAAAAGAAGTTAATAAATCACACAAGTGATTAAGAAACTGGTTAAATTAAGAAAGTGCGTCAAGGATTTTTCCAGTTGAAAAATTCGTGAAATAGGAAAAGAATCTTATGCTATGTTCACACTGGGCTTGGCACGTTTAAGCGACCACTTCCAATAAAAAGTCTATGTAAACGTGCACATTTGCACGTTTCGAGCATTCGTATTCATGACTCTTGTGTTCTTGTTCACGCAAGTTTTTAAGTCCATTTTTGGGATCTACTTACAAAACCTGTGGTAATTGAACGTTAACTGAACAGTGACATAAAGTGACATTGTGCCATTTTTAAGTATTAGTGCTGTGAAAGAAAAAAGCCTGGAGCAAGATTCATGAGATTTGCACCGCTTCGACATTTTGCAACACGCTTCTTCCAACTGTGAGTACATAAGTTAGTATCGGGTAGCGACAGACCAATGTGAACGTCATATGCTAAAAGCATGTTCAAGAACCGGCATTTAATGTGTTCCTGAACGCGTCACATATGTGTGTACGTAGCTTAAATATGACTGACAGAAAAAAAAGGGGAGATGGTATATCTCCCCCAAGCCACCAAATTATAGTAATGCATTATCTCTGCTCTGAACATACAGTATGACTCTTGGACAAGGTCATCTTTTTGGCATCAGCTCCTAGATCAGGGCTGCACTACTTTGATAGTAAACTCCAACTGCCTAACAGTGAAGCACAGCATGCTCAATAGAAACCCAACAATGTAGTCTTCCATAGTAGTTACTCCACCACCATCATTTACCTTTCATTAGAAAACCAGTGCGTGGGTACATTTGACATTTCTCACCAGTAATCCTAAGAGGAAAACAGGCTAATAATAACTAAAACAGAGTGAGGAAAAGCTAAAAGGGCCATCGGGAGATAGCTAGGAGATTAAGAGGCTACAGCATGAATGCAATTTCTGCAAGAATGGGTGAGATAGATGGAAAACCCTTGAGAAAATGTTCTATCAAGTCAATGCATTCAAAGACATGAGCTTCTCCTGTAAGGCAATGTTTCCTTCAGCTCAAGCAGAAAATGACTGACGCAAGAGAAAAAAACCGGGACAAACTTGTGTAATGGTAGGTGATTACGCAACAGAGTATACATGAATTTTGACAGATACTATGACTAAATTTAAAGAAAAGAGAAACATGTAGTTGTTATTTTCTAATAAATATGAGGACATTATAGAAATTCAGTTTCATAAAATATTAAGGTTTATTGTTAATTGAATCTTGAAATGGTTATTTCAAGCAATCAAAACAATAATAAAACTAAAGAAGACTAATAATAGAAATATACATCTTTATACAGATATATCAAACACAGGATAGTTAGTCATGAAATTGAATTGAAGACATACTTCAACATACACTTGTAAATAATGCAATTGTTACCCTTAATCATAGAAACATTAACTCTTGTGCATACACAACATAACACAATGAGACTAAAGCTTGTCAAAAAGACTAATTCATTGCTTGAAAGGGAGTTGGAGGAGGTCCACTCATATAATCCCACCCCTGTTTTGCTTTACTATTTTTTTTATTTTAAATCAATCCATTTTCTGAACCCACTTTCATTCACAGGAGAGTCACAGGCCTGCTGGAGCCTAACCTGACTACTGGACAAAGGCAGGGTACACCTTGGACAGGTTGCCAGCCTGTCACAGGGCCACAATCACACACCAATACCCTCTCATATTCACATCTAGAGACAATTTAGAGTCACCAATTCACCTATGAAGCATGTTTTTGGACGGCAGGAGGAAGCTGGAGTCCCTGAAGCAAACCCACGCATGGATGGGGAGAACATGCAAACTCCCCACAGAAAGATCCCAGCTGGGACATAAACTGGCGCATTCTTGCTGTGAGGCAAGAGTGGTAACCATACAGCCCATTTTTTTTAATTTTATTTGAATAACTTATTATCTGGTTCTTAACTTCAAATCAGTTATTTATAATTTACAGACTCTCAGGCCAATAAGTTCAATACTTTGTGTGAAGGATAATCCTGTCAATTTTTAAGGGTGGGTAAATATTAAGCTAAATTATACAATTTTTGTAAAAGAGCTTTTAAGGCTTTTAACCACAATGTGGTGTACTTATTTTTGATTGAATATCCGTGTAACATTTCCTCCAATCTGTCATCAGAACAGAGAAAAGAACAAAACATCAACAATAACAGAAAGGACTGCACAAGCAGACATTTTGGGAGTTGAATTTGTTTTTTTGAATTAAACTAAATTTAAATAAACTCTAAATTCAAAGCAAAAAAAGAAAGGGTGAAAATTAAAAAAATAAAAATCTGACACAAAACTGAAAATCAGGTTACCGCAAATTTAACGATAAACAAGCTAAAAAAAAAAAAAGGAAAAGTTAAGTCATAGCATTTTGACTTAAAAGTTGTCTTTCTTGAAACATTTTGCTGCCCATCAAATTGGCTTCATTAGTGTTCATCCTTTGATTATTCTGGATTTTAATAAACTGAGTGTTTGCAGCTTATTTAAGGCTTTCTGGAAATCTGTTCCAGAAATGTGGAGCTTAAAAGCTGAATAGAAGGTGACTCGAGGAACTGACAATAGACCCGATTCAGATGACCAGAGATGACCATCCTGGGTCAGGAGGTTCATCATTTATGTTGGTGTTCGGCATATGTGTAGTCATTCCCAAAGACCAAGTGTAATTAATCTTAATGAAGCGAAGCCAAAAACAGACAAAAAATCTAAAATCATCCTGCAAAATGCAGTCAAGCTTAAAGTAACCTGTACATTAACCGTTAAACAATAAACAACCTGACCAGAAACATCAAAACTAAAATAACTGGCAAATAAAGGCAACTTTTTGGTGTAACTTTTAACTCTCTCAAGTTGATCTAAAAGAGCATTTCAAAACCAAAACAAGGTAATTTTGTATTTTTTCAACCTTAAGCAAAATAGTTGTTTTAATCATGTTTTTCTATGTAAATGAGTTCATTTCCTTTAAAACCCAAGGTCTATGCATCAGAGAACAAACCAGGCTTTGAATGAAGGTAGTCCAGTTTCACTGCATATGTAGGCAGGGGAAGCAGGTCCACGACAAACTAGACAATAATATCCACGGAAATAAAAACACTTATATATGAAACTTAAATAATGTTTAATTTTACTGTTAGTTTTTTTCTAATGGTTAACTATGGTTTCTAAAATACCTGAAGAAACAAAATGTGAACATTCAAGGACACCCCAAGACTCCAGCTGTGCAACAGAATGAATTCAAGGTCAGCAGTTCACCTAAGTCAACATTATTAAACTTCACGTGTGAGTGTGTGTGTTTGTGTGAATGCAACAGACACAACTGCAGAATTATGCAGAAGTATGGACATAACGTCCATCTCTGAACAGTAAACAAAAGACAGGCAAAGCTCAATATGTGACTCCAAATGCAAAATAACAGGATTACAAGAGCTTTTAGAAATCTCTAGAGATACTGAGCTCATACAAACACGATTAGGACAGAATGTGATATTGATTTACTACAGTTCAGGTCACTTGACCAAAAAAAACTCTTAGGTTGATGTGAACAACAAAGAAAAAGTTTTTCCATATGAAATGAAATAATACATTCTTCATGCTTCCATGCGTTCAACCACACCAACAGAAAGACAGGTACAGTACAAGTTCTTGCACAAAACCTTTTTCTCCCTGACACTGGTCTGTCCTTTGGGACAAGCTCAGAGGAAAGAATCAATTTTTTTCCCGTCCCTTGGGTCCATTTGACTCCATCTCTAACTGCTGAATATTGATGAATCTGCCAAATGAGACACATGCGCCAAAGACAGATTCTAAACACAAACTCAGAATGACAGCAATTGAGTTAAAGAGTAGAAGGAGGTGAGGAAATGATGCCGGGTTGCCGCGTCCACCTGTTTCTCTGTGCAAAATCGAAACAATACCTCAACACAGACCACAGACCATCAGGTTTCTTCCTGCAGCATGCACTACCACAGTACATATTGTATACTGTATAGACAAAGGTTTATGTAGGTATATTATGGTTCGTGCATATTTGTGTGCCACTGATCAAAAACAATTAAACATCTCCAGAATCGGATATTTACCCATTTAATTCCCCAGTGAACAACAAGGAGACCATCTTTCGCAGAAAACAGGCAGTAAATGTATAAAAACTCAACTCCAAATAATTCCACTGAAATATCAATAAATGTGATATAGCTTTTCCATCAAATTAACGTTGGTGAAATGGGGTGAAGCTTTTCCTTTAAGCATTACATTGGAAATATTGAGTGTGCTCCTTCTTCCTATCCGAAACTCCACTGAAGTGAATGAGTTCCTCTTTCTTAAGGAACATCAATAAACTCCAGATACTGATGAGATTTAGTGTCTTAATGCTTAAAGAAAAAGCAGATGGATGCAAAAGGATTTAGCGGACACACTGCACTGAGCTCCAGTCTTTTGAGACACACTGTAAAGCCATGCATACTATCTAAAAGCCTCACTTCCATTTACATTTCGACCCTTTTAACGTATTTAAGTAAAAAAAAAAAAAAAAACCCTCCCACAGTTTTTAATCAAAGAGCCACAATTTGATCACAGCATAAAAATTCTGATAACAAAACAATAAATCTTTAAAACCTAAAACACACACATTTAAAATGACAAATATTGCTGAAACATCCCAATTAATAGTTAAATAAAATATGACAAAAATGTTTTACTTTGATGCTGTAGAAAATATGGCAATTGTTCAGATGTGACACTGTTTAAATCACACCAAAAACCAAGCAAAATAGCAGAATAAGTAGTTTGTTTCAGATGCAAACAAACTAATGCATGAAATGCTCCTACACTCCCTTTTGGAGTTTCAACCCAAAATAGCTTTTTACAGGAGTATGTAGTTAGCCCAGGGCTCTCCACGAGTCAGACTCTCGTTCCTCACAGTGATGACAGGTAATTTCCAGGCTCTGCTAATCCGTTTCTGCAGAACAATAACATGTTCCAGGGTTTTCATTAACAAGGACATTATAACAGCTGGTCTTTTAATAAGAAGAGATGAAGAAAAAAAAGAAGAAAAAGAAAACAAAAACTTTCATTTCTCTTTGCATCTTTGGGACTGAGATCATCTTTCATTTTATATACCAGATAAATTAACAAGCTTAGATGTGTCAGCAACTGATAGAGTAGGGTGCAAAAAGCAGGAGACTGGGCTTGCTGGCAAAAACGTGAGCACTTGAAAAATAAATGACAAAACCCACAATGAAATGAAAAGATGACCAAGCAGATGACCAGACCATGAAGAACTGAAAACCAGACACTTGAATATACGGAGGACAACTGACTGAAATGAAGACAGCTAGAGGATAGTTTATAGCTGTCAGACGTTGAGGTTCTGAGTTTGAGGAGGGGGAGAAAATACTTATGGATTGGTCATTGATTTTTTTAAGACAAGTCTGCTGAAGAGAATATAGTTTTTGTTATTGTCTAGTTAGGTAATCCACCCTTCTGACTCACATTCCTACACAGTAGGTGGGGAAATGTACCTTGACTTTGGTGCCACCCGCTATTTAAACAAGAAGAAGAGGGAAAACAGAAAAAGACTGAAAATGACAAAAAGCAAGAACACAATTGAAAAACCAAGCTAAAGTGCTCATCCCTCAAGGTGCTTACACACCAGCTGCATCAACTTGGGTTAAAGCGATCATTTTCACTAAAAAATCTATGTAAACACACCAGAATTTCAGGCTTCTGTGTCCAGAACCATCATGATCGCGCGTCGCTATGCAAGATTTTAAGTCCGTTCGCAGGATCTTCATACAAATCAGGCGTTCATTGATTGCGCGTTAAAAGTTTAACTTGTTGAACTTTTTGACACTTTATTGTGACAACGTGGCAGTGTGACCAATCAGGGACTCGGACATGATACTGACGTGTGGATGGTGTCCTTTTCAAATCATAGAAGTACCAACCCTTTTAAACGTGATTACAAAGGAGAAATCATTAATTGCAGTTTGTGCACGGTTGGATTAATATGACACCAAGATGGACATTTAGAGAAACAGCTGTGAAAGCAAAAAGCCTGAAGCAAGATTTATCATTGACATGTGCTTCTTTTGATTTTTACTTTGATTAAAAAAATGAAATTGTGCATCATGAGCTATTTTCATTTGTATTAGTTGACAATTAGTAAAAGTGTGACTTTAAACATAAACATTATCAATACGAAGACACTGGAGTCATCCAGTCAATTTTTATACCTGTTTATTCCTGTTAGAGGTTACAGGGTTGCTGATTACTACCCAGCAACCTGGGAAAAACCCGCACACCTATCCTAAACAGACAATGCAGGGTTACCAATCAACCTGTTAAGCATGTCTTTGCTCTGTGGGAGAAAACTCACACATGCACGGTGAGAACATCCACAAATCCCAACTGGGATTTGAACCAAAGCCTCATTGTGAGACAAGAGTGCTAACCACTACACAACTGTACAGCCCAGCAAGAAGTTTTACATCATCTAAATTACATAATTTTCATTTAAAAAGAAAGCTTGATAGATTCAGTGACTAATTTGTTCCTTATGTTTGCATTATTTGCTAAAGACCCAGACATTTCTGGAGTTATTGTGTGCAAAAACACTAAAATCTACGTCCCCACATTAACCAGAGTGCAATATTCAAAGCTGACTTTTAAATACAACTCATTTTGAACACTTTGTGAAAACAGCAGGGCAGTTTATGAAATTCAAATTTGAATGATTCCAGCATTTGTTCCTTAACTTAACAACATAAAAATGCACAAAACTCTTTAGATACATTTTTGGTGCACATGTGTTTTGAATGTTTTTTAAAATTATTTCAATTGTGCTATTTTTAATTTAAACCAATTATGAAAACTATACTGCTGCATTGACCCACTTGCACTTTTTTTTCAGTTAGTTTGCAGTGTGAATTGTTGCTCTTAAAGTCCCACATCTGCATAGAGAAAGAGTTTAGTAAAAACATTCATTTGGAACCAAACTCTGATTGCATTCCTTCTCAGAGCCAAATTTTACTGCCGCTCTCCAGAAACGATGTCCTAGAAAACAACACACGTTTTTGATTTAGGCTAAAAACTGTATATTATGATTAAAAGACCACTGGGAACACTTTTACAACGATAGGAGTAAAAGCAGAGTGGGACTGTAGGAAATTAAAAAGAGCACAGGTGCAAATGGACTTTTAGCATGCATTAAGAGCAAAACAAAATCTCTTAACTGTTGATTAAAAAGTACAAAAGTCTATCTGAAAAATGAAATGTCTTTTTTTTTGCTAGCTAAAGTTGATTTTTAAAATCCATTAAATCGGAGCACCCATCAGAAAAACGGAGTTTGTACTGAAGCTAGGCTATACCAAGGATCATTGGTTTCTTCAGTACTTTGCTTCTTGAATCCACACACAGAAACACAAAGACACATTCTGGGTGAGAGGCTCATGAGGTCTGCCAGTGAGGCTTATTGAATTGCTAGAAATATATCTTTTTGTACTCAGGCTAATTATAGAACATATGGGGGAGTGAAACTGCACAAGGAGACTGAGGTTGTTTCCACTAGTACCAATCTTAAAAACCTTATTGTTTTTGTGTGAGACCATCCTGACACAACTCATAAACAAAATCAAAGATGCTACCGTTGGAAAAGTCTTTTTAGCTTTGGAAGCCTGTCATCTACATTAAGTAATTCCAGATGAAAGATGGAATAATCTGTAGGAAGAGGAATGTGTACACAAAAAACCAAAAGAAAAATAAATCCCAATGCTAAAAAATTCAAATATTAAAAAATAATGAATTGTTCTAATGAAATGTTTCCTTCTACCATCTGTTTATTAAAAACAAAACAACTCCAAGATTCCAGTCAACCATTGTATTGTTGACTAATATATTTCTAAACCTACAATACAACAGATGTGAAACTTGTCTGCAACTTGGATTTTTTTTCTTTTAACAGTCTGCTGGTTTTTCTAAATATATGACAAGAAAACATCATCTCACTCCGGCTGTCTTCCATCTCATTTTTTTCTGCAAGATGGTTTAAGGAAAAATTTCTGCCTGAATGTCTGATTTATATTCTGCAGAAGACTATGCAGTTCAAGAACGAAACAAAAAACCTATTTATCTTATCTTTAAAATGTTGAAAATGTAACGCAATGCATTCACTCAACTTGACCAAATACTCCATTCCCTCTGTGTCATTACTGCGACTGCCCTCCTCAGAATGTGCAACAGATATTATGCAACGCAGTAGTCCACAGCATAGCACAGAGTTAGAACTTAACAGCCACTCAATGACATGATGAGGTTTCTTTGCAGTGTTGCTCTCTTGAAATTGGCTCAGTAGCCCACAAAGTGCACACTTTAACACTGCAGCGGGATTATTGTGATTATTCTGCTGTTGAGACATAGAAAATGACACTTTCAGAACCATTACATGATGGCTAAGACAGTATACAGTTACTTACAGACTTAATCAAACCATGAAGATGCATGACATATGTCATATTTTTGTTAAAAACTCTAGTATTTCATAAGCAAGCAGTAAAGATAGAGACTTTTCACAAACATTGTGTTCTATGTAAAATATTTATTCTAGATTAGTAAACAGTAATTGCAGTAGACAGTATATTGCAAATGCACCAACAATAATCTTTCAAACATAGTCTGAGCATATTTTTAATGACATTGTGCTGATGGAAGATAACATCTGCTAATTTTTGGCAACAATGATCCTACCAGTCACAGCTGCTGTAACACAGTTCAATAAAATTTGGAAAGAAATAATCTATCTCTGCTCAGTTGGAGAATGATCACTGACTAGTCAAGATGTAATTAGCAGGTAGTATTAGTCATTAGACTGTAATTAATGAAAGCTCCACCTTTGTTTATATAACTAGTTTTGTAAAAGGGGTTCTATGACCAAATAAAATATTTGAAATAATATTTTACCTGTATACAATTGTAAATAAAATCAATTTTTCATTTTCTCATCAGAAAATTGAATCAATTCAGAATTTTGGCACAGATACCCAAGAGTTACACTTTAAAGAAAGAAAATGTGTTTTATATTTTGTCCTCAAATGCTTAGTCTGCTTACTTTTTAGGAATTCATACCAATTTGCAGCTTTTCCACTAAAACCCCCCTCTTTGTTATAGTTTTTGCTGCTTCGCTGCAACTGTTGTTCAGGGGATTGACTTTCAGAGGATTATCCTCTCGTATTTATCAGCCAGCATTCATCCATAACAGGAGCCAATGACTCCTTATACATCACTATCATGAATCCAGCACTTGGTGGGAGATGGATGAAACATCCATCTTCTGAAGGGGGTTTCTTGTGGAACTGTTTACCAACCAAAAGGTAATCTTGCATATATAAATTACATCTGGGTCTTTGTAGTTCAACATCAACAAAATTAACACACATCTAAATCCACTGGCTTATACTGCATCACACTGCAATCATGAACAGATGATTGACAGATTGATTGTGTTCTGATATTTCTGTCAGGTTTGTGAGTGTATTGAATGAAAGCTAAGAATTCATTAAAAAAAAGTTTGCATGAAATTTTGAATGCACATGATGAAATAAATAGTTGCTGCCACGGCTGATAGGAAAAGCCTTCCAGCATGAAGAGTCTAGTCTTTTTTTGCTGCACCAGCACTTTACTTGTATTAGTATTCAGTGCAATGTCTTGTTATGTTTTGAAATGAAAGGATCATACATATAAACAACTGAAGATACCAAAAACAATTCATGGAATCAATTCCCTGACCAAAATGTAGTCTAAACTTGAATCCATCAAAGTAGACTGTCTCCTGCAGAAGTTTCCATAAATGTTTGGTACTTTGCTGTCACCCCCTTGTCCCGTTATTACCTAACCAGCTCAATGAGGTTATAGTCTGTACATTTTTTTTTTATTTACCGTCTTGTTTTCTTTTTGCCTTCAGGTATTTTGGCAGAACTTGAATTTAACTGTATGCTTTTAACTAGAAGCATCCCACTAGGAAAGACTGTGCAGCATGATCTGATAATCTAACCCTGGATTAACCCCAAAAACAGTCCCATACAATCGCTACTCCTACTCCATGTTTGACGGCTGAGCTCTAGCCTTTCAAAAACTTTTTTAACTCTGGTCCATCAATCTCCTTAGAGTCTTTATTAGTCCAGTAAAGATGCTTCTTCACTGTGGCAAGCTTCTTAATCTTGAACTGAGATGGTCTTAAAACGACCAAAATGAAACTGTGCTTGAAGCTTTTGCCCCATGTGCCGTTTATCCTGTAAGTATTAAGTCTCAGAAATATGACTTCTGTCTTCCAAAAATGACCTATTTTTTAATAACTGTCGCAATGACGTATTTCTTTGATGTTTAGTTGTTTTTTGCTAGCTATTTTTAAAACAACACACTTCTTTTGGTCAAGGATTGCTGCTGCACTAAAGCACACTAAAATATAGCAAAATATGAACACCAGCAGAAATGACTTGATCAACTTCAGTTGCATTTAAACAACATTAAGCTGTTCATTTGTGTGATGAAAAAGGCTTTTTGTGTATTTCTAATATGTGCAGAATTTTTAGTGGTAAGTAACCCATTTGCCTTCCTTTAGCTTCTATAACTTTGGAAGCAACATAGTTGGCCATTAGTCATGAATTTCAAAACACAAATGTCTCACTTCCTCATTTAATCATTCAGCTAGACCCCACAGGGACGGCAGTTTGCAAATGAAATGAATGAGCCACAGGTGTACGACCACAACAGACTCACCTCCACCACAATTGTGTGACATGGGATCTTTGGAGGTTTCAAATGTCTTTGCAACTTCCAAGTGTTTCCCTTGTATTTTGTCAATTTAATCTAAATCAGAATACTTTTGTCATGCCAACACACCGGTCTGCAGAGCTGTTCTTCTCTACAATTTATTCATGGCCATTTTTTATCAAAAAATGAAGTAACCTTGTTTTAGCAAATTATTGAACTAATCTTCATAAGTAAATATTTATCCATTTTCTGTGCATGAACATGTTTTACATTTTTACTCTAAATGAAACTTATGGATTCTCTAAAAGTGGTTTAACGTCATACCTACTTAAAAATCTTCACTAAATGTAAGTTTTGTCTGTATCTTTACAGATTGTCATCAACAAAGGAAATAGTTAGTTGTATATTAAAAATTCAATGGATGTTGGTAAGTTGAATGTGATAATAGGCAAAGACAAATCGGTTCCCCTGATGGTCAGAGATAAGTGTGCGGTCTGATTTGTGTGAGGAACTCTTGCTTCATTTAGATGATCCACTTACTGACTAGAGTGTACAGCTCAAAAGCAGCAAAGAGTACCATGCTTCCAATTATTAACAAAACTGCAATGAAAAGAGAAAACTCCTCATTTCACTTAATGCTTTTCCTTATTTACGTCCTCGTCATGTAAATTGTCTAAATATATGTTAAATCAATTGCAAAATGAGAATTGAATGTCAAATAAGGATTATGCGGTCTCCTTACATTCATTGATCAGCGATGACCACAGAAACACCGTTTTTTTCATATGCCTTATTCTAATAAAAAAAAAAGGCTTACAGATACTCTGTGCACTGCAGAAATCTGACGTAATTTTATAGTTTTTGCCAAAGTCTCTGCAGATCATTTCTGTGGTTAGAAGTGCAAGGGGAGAAACGGTTTCAATTTCTTTTCTTTTTTCTAACCAATCTTTTTACTTCCCCATAAATGTACTTTCTTCAGATACTCGGCTATAACTGTAATAACGTTTTCATTCTGTCAATCAGAAGCAGCAAAATTTTGACAGAGTTTCGAAACATCAATGTTTCGCTTCCTTGTTTCATCAATAGTCAGACCCCACAGGAACAACAATTTGCAAGGAAAATGAACGAGCCACAGGTATACGGCCATAACAGGAAAACACTCACCAACGCCACAGTTGAATGAAATGTGAGGTTTCATATCTCTTTGCAGATTCTCAGTGTTGTCCTAAGATTTTGTAAATTATTTTTCTTTCAGTAAAAAATGGCATACCAACACCTACACCAGTTCATAGAGCTATTTCTGTTAGAATCTCAGGATTTTTTTCATAACTTATTCTGAAGCATAACTCTTAACAAGTTGAAGCCTGATTATATTATTGATTATATCAAAAATGATCGCAATAAATAAACAAATACAGTGACATGTTCACACAACCTTTTGTCTTTGAAGAGCATAAAAAGATTCTGTGTATTGTGGACATTTTTGTTTACCGTGTTGTGAAACCAATCTTACAAAAAAAACACAAAGAAATAGCATTAAACTTCCTTTATAAAATTTCCCTTTATTTTATTCAATGTGCCCCCTGCAAAATTGAATGCCTGATCCTCTGTAACCTTCATTCTTATCTATGCGCAATCAAACCACTTGTGGAGAAACCCAGGCGCAATTGAGAAGAAGGCACATGTGGTGTAAAACCAACATTTTAGGGAGGTATTTATACCTACACCAAGGTTATGGTAACCTCAGAGAGTTAATTCCACCCCTTTCAGCCCTCTTCTTTTTACTCTGAGAGCCTCAACCTCTATTCTCAACAAACTAACTCATTGTTCTATTTTTTCCAGCCAGATGTGTCAAGCTGTGCTTCAGTGGAGTTCTGTGTAATAGCCTTCACTCTGGTCAACACCGAGACCACAAATGGCAAGATCCAGGTACCCCTGCAGGAGCTCTCACACAAAAAAGAGGGGATATATTTAATACTTTTTTTTTTACTTACATTTGTTTCAAACATGTTTTTATTTGAATAAAATCCATATAGTACAAACTTATAGATAGTAACAGTAATAACAACAATACACAACATGTCTGAAAAGGAGAAGGCAGAAGCTGAGCTTATTGAAGCCTGCCCCTTAATAATAATAAAAGCTAGAATTTTACTCTAAGGATAATATAAAAATTATAGTCATAATTCACAAACGCCATCAATAATCCTGTTCATCTTCTTTAATATTGAATAATAATAACATGTATATGTGACTACTCATTTTTACAATTAAAATCTTTTTTAATGTCCATGTAATTATCTTTCAATATGCGAGTATTCATCATATTCTTGCATTGTGTCCATACATATGCTAGTACTTTAGAATACTACCTTGACAATGCATTTCTCTAGGGGTAAGCATGATGTATGACGGAGGGGAATCATGTTCACATATGTGACAACAAAGGACATGTCAAACACAATCATTGGACGGGAGAACCTCAGAGAGCTTCTGTGCATCGCATTAAGCAAGAATTAATGCTTGGGAAGCAACTGTCGTCAGCTGCACCTGACAGCTACACAACAAAGCCATTCTCTATAAATAATGAAGAGGAACGATTTTCCACAGACACAGAGAGAGGCAGAAGTAGAGGAGTTGAAATCAGAGAAGGGAGGGAGGACATCACAGGGTGAGGGTGAATAAAGGCAGAATGGATCTAAGACGGCAAGACGAGGAAAACTGCTTACACCAAAACTACGATTGATGAACTGTAGGAGCTTTTAAAAGCCAAAGAACACTGAAAAACAAGCACAAGCAGGCCAATTAGGATAAAACAGAGTCCAGCTTCTCATCAAATATAGAAAAGGGCAAACAGGTAATCGATTGACAAAACATTGCACCATTAAAGGGCTTTCCTTCACTTTTTTGTGTCATGGCTGAATTTGGTGGAACACAAAACAGAGGCGAGAGCATCAGGTGCTGCTGACAATTCAAGCTGGTTACCCTGGTGCAAAGTAACCCTGTCGCCCAGAAACGAGACAGTGTCAGTCTAAAATCCTGCTGACACAGCTCACAGTCTCAACCTGAACACTGCACTTCAAGTTAAGACCAGAACCAGGCCTGCGATTGCGATTGCTGGCTCTGCAGCTTCACAGTGGAAACAGCTTAGAAATGGCGTTAATGTACTTTTTGAACTCTCACTGAATTCCAAACCATACAATTCACTATTTACTCATATGTGCAGTCTGCCATTACTTAAATGATGTGTACTTAGATAATAATCGGTTAATATTTATAAAAGATTTTTGGATTTATCATCAATTCTTTTCTAAATCTCTGTGCGCAACATTATAAATGTTACATCTGACATCGTTTCTGAGGCTTCAGGGTCATGTAATTTCCCAAATAAATCAAACCCACAGACCATTGCTTCACTTTAAAATGGACTCATAAAAGCTTCTTACATAAATGTGAAAATACATCTACCTGTATTTATTTTTTAAGGAAAGTTGCGGAAGCAGTCTTGTATTTATGATCAAAATTGAAACTACAACCAAATACTTTTTACTACTCTGTTATCTTCCACTGATAATTATCAATTACAGTTTTTTTTTCATTGTAGTGACTTTCTTTTGAAAATCTTAACTAAATGAATGAGTGAAATCGTTTGGTATAACATTTTCTACCTAAATAAGCAGCAAAACTTAAGATAATTAAAGATACATTTTATTTCATGAATTGGTTTAGCTTTGATATAATTCATTCTGTAAACCAAAACAATAATATTGCTGGCAAAGGGGCATACTTATCCTGGTCATTAAAAAAAAAAAGCATACAAATAACTTAACTTGCACTTGTAGTTAAACAAAGCCAACCTGTCTTAAAATTAAATCATTTTACAAGCTGTTGGTGTGAAATCTCTACAGTTTAACCTTTCATGTCTGCTTCAATTTTACAGCATGAGTTTATCTACATTTTAATGGATATGATCATAAAAACAGCTTAATCACCAGGTCTGCTTTGTGTTCAGACACTTCCTGGCCTCATTTTCTATATGCAGACAAAAAAAATCATACAACAGATGTATATTTTAAATATGACCTGTAATTTGATAGATTTTTGTCATTATTTTGCACAAAAAAATGGTTGGCTCTGGTGTAGGGGGTTTGTCACTAAGTCACTTTAAAAACAGCATACTAGCAGGAGCTTCATGCAGGTTCTCCCATTCTAGGTCTCCCAACCTCCCCTCATCATCTGAGTCGTGCTGCAGAAATGCTGATATAGTATGAGCAGCCTTTTTTGCAGTTGCTGCTTAGCAGCAGTCCATCTATGCATAAACACAGCATGCATCTGTATCAGAATAATTCAGTGCAAATTTTCACTGTCATTGTAGAGTAGATTTTGTATGACAGGAAGAGTTTAGTATAAAATTGTTTTAAAAAGTACATTCCTTGATATAGAACTAAGTACTCATATTATAGGTAAGGTTGAGGTAACATTGACACATGTTATAAAACTGGCTGATTACAATCAGAAGAATAGCTGCAAAGAAACACTTTTCTGCATGTTTCTATTGGGTAACAGCGTGAGATAAAATTATGTGATCCATTTCTATTTTTAAGCTGTTGATACCCAACTCTGATTCAGAAGCCTGGGGAGTATTACTTGGGTTTTAATGTTCCCTTGAAGACTAAAAGCCTGGATAACCAAAGATTTTCTACTCTAGAACACAGACAAAAAAAACTATCTTTTTATCTTTGGCCTTCAAGTATTCTTTTTTAGGATTTTATCAGGATGCATGGAGTGATCACCTGCTAAAAAATGCTAATTATCATTAATCATTAAAATATACAGTATAGTGAGAGTTCTGCTGTATGAGGTTTTATCTGCTTCCTGGAAAAACAACGGCTTTTGCCATATCGCTTCTGCCAACAAAATAAACATAGCAATTCACAGAAAGCATTTGGGACACAGGGATGTGTGAATATTAAATAACCCTTGCCATTAAGACTCTAAACATCCAGATTTTCCTGACACAAGCGATCGATATCCTCACACCAATCTTTGCAAAGTCAACACTATTTCCCACTCACACCACTTTGCCAGCTAAAAATGTCTTTGACTGTTGAAACAGACGCATATTTCCTACTATTTACTGGAGACAGTGAACGTGTGCAGAGTGAGGAAACCAGAAACTGACAGAGAATCGTGCTGGAAGGTTATGTATGACATGTAAAGTGGGCCAAAAGACGATACGGTCAAATTGTGGATATTTTCCAGATATTGTACAAACCTGCACTATACACTTCTTAAACAGATACTGCACTTCACAAAAACAAACAAGCATATTTCCATCCTTTCAGCTCTATTTACATAGAGTGGGAATTTGCATTTGCTTGCTCATATTCCAAACCCACCTTTTCCTGTTGTGGCTCACTGAGGTTCAGCTGCAGCCCATCCCAGCTCTCACAGGGCGAGAGGAGGGATCCATCCTAAATAAGGACCATCACAGTGAAGAGGAACATGACAACATCTATAATTCAAATGACTGCATACTAGACAGCAACATTTTTAAGCATAAAGAAATACTTAACTGCCTAAAGGACAAATGAATGCATATTCCTAAAGATAAAAAGTCCCTTTCTGATCATCTTTTAATCTACTGGAAAAGCATTCCCAGTGTTCTTTTAATTGTGATTATTCTGTTTTTAGCCAAAATCTAAATAGAAAAAAACAATCTATCATCCGAATGGAGCATCAGAATGGAACAGTGCAGAGAGCTTGTGGCCTGCCGATTGTAGCTTCTACGTCACTGCCACGAGCTTTTTCAGCATTTTTTTCATCTGCTCCAGATTCACAACAATTTGAATAAAGATATACTCAGGAACGCAGTTTTAATCTTAATTTTCTTGATTTATGTCTTCCCATCACAAGAAAAATGCTTGAAGAAAATGCTTGTGAAAAACAACAAAAAAACAACTTTCATTAGAGTGGGTCTTTAACAGTTTACTGGAATCTTGATTTGCCTTTTGCCATGCATTCAAAATGAGCTGTTCATGCATCAACAAATGTATTCCTAAGCCAGATATCACACCAACTGCAGTGCAACCACACGAGGAGCTGATGTACCAGCAATCTCAGTGTTTTACTGATTAGAAGAAATGTTTACTCATATCTGATCCTTTGCCAGACAAGTCCTTATCATAAAGGGTTAATTGTGCAAATCCTGTAAGATAGCTCTTTTTTAGAAGTTTGTATATGTGGTCTTATTCTTTCAATAAAATGTCAAAAAGTAAATTGAATATGTCAACCTTTAACTCAGCACTCAATTCATCACAGCGCTCCAGTACTTTGTGTTTCCCTGCTGAAACAGCCCTAATCCACTTTTTAATGTCATGCCGATCTACCCAAGATCGGTGATTACAATCCAACAAAGCTCTCTAACTGAGCTTTGAGTTGAAATCTCATCACTGTCATATCTAAGCTACTAATGCAGCAGGAAGGATTTAAAAGTGCATGCAAGTAAAATCTAAAAACAAAATAACTGGATAGGTTAATACTGAAACAGTGAACTATGCGTGCACTGTCCAGCTGTGGACAGAACTATTGATGAGGTCACACAAGTTGTCAATTTTCTTGCAATTATATATAGAAGGACACAACTCTGTCTTGAAAATTGACAACCTTTTTACGCCATGAATCCCTTTTTCTTTCCAAAAATGGAGGCTGCATCTCACAAAAATGAATAGGAAGAATATGTTTGACAACTCTTGTTCCAGGGGATCCCCTCTATTTGATCTTGATACCGATGTTTCTCCTCATGCTTTGTTTCAGTCATCTACATTCATTTCTGTTCATCCCATCTTTCTCAGTCTCTTTTCCTTTCCTTCCCTCTGTCTACACCAGTTCTGCTTTTTCTGGCATTCTGCACACGTTCAGAATCAGCACCAAGACTTTAAGCAAGACTGAATCACAGGAGAGGCACATACCCATTCTGTCATCACGAGACGCTCAAATAGAAGTGCAAACATAGGAAAATCTCTCTGTGCAAGTCTGTAACATTTACTACATTTACTGCTTACACCTTCATTTATTGTTCTTTTTTAAGTGAGGGAAGAGTTGTGTCACACAAGCACTCAGCTCAGGTTCCACATTGTTGCAAACTGGACACAACACACCCACTGCACCTCCGCCCTGCCAGTCTTAACCACAGACACGATCACCTGCTCTTAGTTTTAGGATTGAGTTTTCATTTCAGCAACGTGGAGCATAAACAGCCATCTATGCTTGAGTTTATGGAAATTCTGCATGAAAATCTTAATGCAAATGTAAGAACGTGCTTGAACGGATGGAAACATTTGGCTGATTCTGTCACACGTAAATTCCCTCAGTCTCACACAAATCCTCTAAAATGATTTCAAAATAAAAGAAGGCACCAATCACTACCATTCATGCTCAGATCACTACCATGCACAAATGACATGAAACAGCAGCTATTGGTTTAAAAACTAGAATGCAAACAGTAAAAGCAGCACAGTGTACCTGTGTGTGGATACATACAGTAAGGATTTTTCCCCCAGCTGAGAGGCAGGACCAACGTGCAGACACTGAGCACGCTCCACTGTTCAACTGCTCCTACTGCTGGCTCACTCGCACAAATGAGACACCCATGAGCAAAAAAAAAGGAAACTGTCTCGCTCCTCACCTTGATCAAGCACACAGGAAAGGCTGACCAGCTGTGAGGCTGCTGCACATCTCACAGACGCTCTTTGAAAGGCTGCCTTCTCTTTTCCACTCACTCCCTTTCTCTCTCACTCTCTTGCTTTAAAAAAAACAGTAGAACAAACAAGAGCAAAACCAGGAAATCTGTGACAGCAGCTCTTTTATGTATCTGCAGACGTTTGATTTACATTTACGTTTTAAGGTATTTTTTTACCAAACAACAAACACTAAGTGGTCGAATACGAAGCAAAAACAGGGTCATGAGAACTGTTTTGTGCGGTTTTTTTGCACAATAATGGTGCACAATAATGAAGCAGCTCTGGCAAACAAGGGTAGCTGGGATTCATTGTGATGCAGGATGACACAGTGGTGTGACTAAAGAAAAGATGGAATCAAATCAACAATCCTGCCAAAAACTTTGAACAAATTTTTCTCAGATAACCTTTCACACATACTTTTAATATACTCTCAAGTCACATATTTTCTTGAAAATATCTTGTAATGGCATTTTTTTTCCCTTTTTCCTTTCATTTCTGCAGAGTGACAGTAGTTCATCAGAAACTTCCTATTTGTCTGCAAGCGGATGCATCAGAATACAGCTGAGAAGGGAGCTTGTGATTTGCTGATTGTAAAGTGTACGCAACAACTACAGGCTTTTTCAAACAGAATTTTTGTTATCTATTACTTATTTACAACTATATGAATAAAGAAATACTCAGAAACAAAGTTTTAAGCTTAATTTTCTTTATATATGTTCTTTATCATAAGAAAAGTGGTGCAAGAACATGTTAAAAACACCAAAAAAATGATTTTCATAGGAGTGGGTCTTGAGGTTTTCCTTCTCCTTTCACGATTCCAGAAACACACACTGCAGAGTGAACGAGATCTCACAGTCAAAATATTTTTGGTAGACCGGCTCTTTAGAACTCCAATATTGAAAAAAGTTCAGTTTCTTGGAGAAATGATGTGCAACAAACAAGGAGCAGCTTTTTTGGGGGGACTGTGTTGTGCATAGTGAGATGACAGCAGTCCCAGTAATAAGGATTGTCTCTCCCTTGGCAGCCACAGCTGGTAACTGGTTGGAGAAAAACACTGAGCGAAAATATGTAAATTAGCAGCTATTTTCAGCTTAAGTCATAGCATGTAAATTTAGCCTGTTTTACTTCAATATCCTTAGCAGCAGTGTTGGGAGTTATTCATTAAAAATAACAAATTACTTTTGTAAGTAACAGAGTAATGTAACAAATTACAGTTCAAATGTCTGTAATGTAATTACAATTACTAGACTACAGACAAATTCATTACTTCATTGCTCACATTTTGGTGCAGTGAAACCATAGGTGACTATTAAAACACAAAATGTGTGTAAATAGTTGGGTCTGACATTGGTTAAATTAAACAAAACAGATATTCATTATTTAAAAAATGTAGTTACTAATGAATGTGTGGTATTGCTGACTTGGACACTGGTCTTTTTGAATTAGGGAATGAGTAAAGTAATTTGATTACAATTTCATCCATTAACTGAGGTAAAGTAATCAATTATCCTTTAAACGTAATTTATCCAACACTGCTTAACAGTTAAACCTCAAACGACAAGCCAAACTATTTTCTAATCAAATCAAACTTTATTTCTATAGCACTTTTCCTATGAAGCATAACACAAAGTGCTTTACATTAAAATAAAACAGATTAAAAACAAGCACATCCATAAAAATGTAGAAAGGAGTTACTCCCTGCCAACATTCCCCCCTAAAACTCAGTGGCAAATTTCTGATGAATTCCTGCCACTCTGCCTAGAAAACGACACAGGTTTTTTTTCTTTTTTTTTGCCTAAAAATGGCATAAAAATAATAATAATGATTAAAAGATCACTGGGAAAGATATTAAATCAATCAAAATATGATCAGAGTGAGTCTTCAAAAGATGGCCATTCAATGTAAAAAAGTAACCACTAAGAAGAAGCTTGGGCCGAATCCAAATTGCTTCCCTACCCTTCTGGCCACACACTATTGCTCTAACTGCAGGGGCATTTGAATTCGTAGATGTGTCTCAAAGTGCTTTTTAAGAAGGAGCCATTACGACTTAGGGCTTGGTGTCCGTCTGCCAGGAGGGTGATCAGTGTTCCGCTTGTGGCGCTTAATGTTTTTGTTTCTGCACGTCTTTTTAAAGTATTAAAACTGACGTTGCTATGTATTTACCAAGCGCTGGCAGCTACACAATAACATAGATGATCAGCGACTATTCGTGATGTCATCAAGCGGTAGTACTGTTCGGACTTGGAAAAAGAACACACATGCCAACTTATCAACCAATTATCTTAAAATATCTTAATTCAGCAGGTAATTGATAAACATTTTGATATTTTTGAATGTTTTGCATCTTCAAATACCTTTTATACCAGAGAGAACATGTTTTCTTCATTTTTACTGTCTGAAATGTTGACATATATAAAGTGTTAACTCAGAAGTTTCATTTATGTGCACAAAACACATCAACAGTAAGATAAGTAAAACTGTAAAGATTTTTATGTCAGAAGTATTGCTCCAAGACAGCAAAGATGCTGATATACAGTTAAAAGTAACAAACAATAAATAAATAACTATATAATAGTTAAATAATTAATAAATAAAGATGCTTTTTTTTTTTTTTTATTAATCGCCTTTTCTTTTTATTAATCGCCTGCGTTAACGTTCACAGCCTTAGTTTACGTATACAGTAAAAATCCAGCAATGGAAAGAAAACTAGCAGAAGGTTTACGTTACATTAAAAAAATTATGAATGTCCTGGTGAGACGAAGCATAAAAGAGCCATTAAATAAAGACGAGTAAATCACTGTACTGGAAGGTCATCTAAAAGGATTTAGTGCCAAGAAGAACAGAAGGGGGATAATAAGATTGTAGGCATAAAAAAATATGCACATAAAGACATGTTACATTAAAGGAGGAATGAAATGCAAAAAAGAATAGGTATTGCGTACCTCCATCTATTTTTACTGGAAATACAAATCAATGTTTCTCTATTTCCTCATGCTTTTGCATGCAGAAAGCAAAACAGGCTAACTGCCAAGCCAGACAGGGGGAACACCAGCAGGGAGTTGGCACACAGCTTGCTTGCACTGACAGATCTGCAGAGTCACAATAAAACTCTGTCTAGGCACCGTGTTTGTGTATGTGTGTGCGGGTGTGCATGTGTGTCTCTTTAGTTGGTCCGTTACAATCGAGTCAGACCACAGGACACAACATCTCGGCCTTTCCTGTGTGCTGTCTTAGCCGTGTTCAGCTTTATGTCAGTCAGCAGGTTCTTTCACTACTTCAACTGACAGAGCGCACTTCTCCATCAACAGACAATACAATGATGGCAAAACAGGAGAGATTTCATGGAGGTCTCCGAAGAAAAATAATATTTGATAGTTTTACAGAACCATTCTTAAGGATCAAGGCGTTTGTAAAAGCCTACTTCATTTTCAAAAATTTTTTACAGCCACACAATATGCTCAAAAAAATTATTTTTTCATTTATATACGTGCAATACTGCAAAACACACATTAAAGAAACGTGCATTATTTGGCCACTGCCTCCTTGCTTGAATGTCCTGTGATGGCATGTTGGCACCAAACCCTAGAGTGTGCACCATCTGTTTGCTCATTACTCACAAAACATCAGCGTAAATACACACAAAAGACATATGAGGCATAACATTAAATCAATCGAATCATTTTACAGTTAATCCATAAATTCCACATATAGCAGAACTGACAGCAAAGCTGTGGGAAACCACAAAAAATCTCTTATCAAAGCTGCAGGCTTATCGGTACAATAAATGGAAAGAGGCTTCAGCACTGGTGGTTGTCAGACTGGCAGACAGATGGACAAGGGTAGACGCAACAAAATAAGAGAGCATGAGACACAAAAATAGAATAATTTTTAGACACAAATCTCTAAAGCAGCTCTGTGAGATTTTCCAAAAAATCCAACTGACAATTAGTTAAATGTGAATTATTTGAGGTTTGAGCTGTTTTTCAGTTAAAAGGGCCAGTTAACTGCTATCAGACCAGTTTACCACAATATGTTTAATACAGATTGTACTTTATTTTCACTTTTTAAATTTTCTTCCAATAACAAAAGAGCTTGCCACAATGCCAGTTTTTTTTTGCTTTTTTTTTTTTTTTTTTTTGCTAAATCTTAAAAATTCTAAAAATGTTCCTTTTTCATTTGTTTTTTTGCAGAAACTCACACCTTGCTGCTTCCTCTGCACTTTAAAAACAAGGGAAGCTGTAAACACTCCATTAAATTCATTTTAAAGCTTAATTTTAGCAAGCTACCAGAAAAAATGTTTGTGTTTTTTATTTAAAGTGCAGTAAAATACATGTGAGCTACAAACATAACATGGGCCAAAATGACTGAAGAGGTTCTCTTCTCGTTAAAAAAGAAGTTATAGAGTAATTGAATAAAGTCACTGAAATTATGACGGAAGCAAGAAGCTTTAAGTGAAATTGAGGGAGAAAGAAGCCCAAATGGGATAAAGAGGAGACAGAAAGAGGGATGGAAGGCTGACAGCAGACCAAGAAGAAAGGGATGTGCAAAGGCCGTACCCTAATTGACTTTAAGCTGACTAAACCCAGTGACAGCCAAAGACGGAGACTAACACATACTGGGGGCCAGGCCAGACGCAGAGCACCCCTCCAGGGAGAATCTGCTTCCACGAAGTCTATACATGGATTCTTAAATTCTGTTTGCTTGTGTCTCCCTGGCTTTGCCCTTATCCCAGCTCAATCTTTGCTTGGTTCATCACTTGCTTTTTATAACCCACCCCCACCCCCTGCCCGATTCTGTTGATTGAATGCGCCCTCCTTCCCCACCTCATTCGCCTTCTATTTGAACGCCAAACCCCTTGAACAATGTCTGTTTCTGCCAGATTGCCAAGAAAATCCCAGCATTCCAAAGAACAATGTGAAAACCAGCAAAAGTAATTGGTCACATGCATGATAAACAAGGACAAAGGATGAGCCTGTCAAGTAAACTGAACTGGTGACCTTTCCTTTGCATACAGACAATACACTTACATTGTGCCACTTGAAATAAATAATAAAAACTAGTTTGTGAAGAAATAACCATGGCACAGAGTTGTGGATAAAAAAAAATCTCACAATTTACTGTTTAACTACCATTAAATTCCTTCATGTAACTTCAACATGCATTTTTTAAGAATAAAATGAATAAATAAGTATTACAATAAAACGTCATTGAAGCCATTAGAAGGAACACATTTTTTATGCATTGACAAAATGAAAAATCTATTGCCTTTGCTTAACGTTTAACTAATGAGAAGTTTGTGGCTTTGGCTATCGTCGCATATCCCAAAATGCCACAGAGCAAATTTAGCAGGTAGCAGGTATTTGTCATTTTTACATGCCGAGCGCTGGTTATGGACGTTTTAACAAAAATTTTAAATTTTTCTCTAAAAGTTGGCACAGGTTGGTGGCAGCCCAATTGCCGTCTGGCAACAGCTTTAGTGAAATTAAACTGCTGCAGCCCTCAGAAGTTATCAAATTTCAACATAAGCCGACGCCGGCGCTTGCACTTAGCACATTTAACAGCTGCTGTGCAGCCATCTCTGTCGGCAGCACAGAGAGCTTAACATTAAAAAGAAAAACAACCTTATCTTTTTTTGTTGAAATTCATTTGTAGGTTGTTGTTTGACAGTAATAGATACCATGCTTATGGTTGTGCTAAAAGGAATAATTGATTCCTTTTGACATCAGTGGGTTCAGGCAATTGAGCATTTGGTTCAAACAAAAGGGTTTAGTGTTTTAGCAATTGAAAAAAACTGTAACAACTTGAACCCGCTGAGTTAAGGGTTGACCTTTTGACCCACTTCCCTCGTTGGTTCATTCCATAAACCAGCATATGGTAAATTTCTATGGCCTCATCAGAAATTCTTCTCCTCTCGCTGGGTTCAGGTCTTGGTGCAGGCACAGGTCTTGCTCTGTCATCCTTTTTGAAAAGTCACTCAGTTGTTCCAGAACTGCACTTATATTCACTGCAGTTGATTTGCAACAAGTGTCTTCAGTTTTGACCAGTTGTGGGTTAATGGTGACTGCTGTGTTGGAACAGAGTTTGAGTTTTGCCTTTTTGTGTTAACATTTTGCATCTTGTGTGTTGTGAATGCCAACTGTATTTTAAAAGTGAGAGTGTGTCATGTGTTCTGCAAAGAGTTGACTCAGAGTTTTGCAAATTGTGTGCAAATTGTGTTTTAGGTTTAGACCAAAGAGTGATGTTTTTGAGAAAAGAGTTAAAGCAGTTGATATACTGGTTTGGAGTACACTTAGTGTTTTAGCAGTTGGGAAAAACTGTAATACAGGAAAAAGCTCTTGAAAGGCAATGTCTTTTACAGGGAAATTTTTGAGGATGCCCTTGAGGACTGAGAAAGGATGCCTTACACTCACGCCTTGAAGCTGCAGAACAACCACAGATCCAACTGTAGTCACGGAGCAGCTGCCCTGCAGTAATTTGGGTGGTGAAAAACCACCTGTCTCACAAATGGTTTCACCACTGATGCTTGAACCAGCAACCCTCCAACTGGAGATCCATATCTTTAGCCACAAGTCCACTGTAAATGTTCCTTTGGTTAAACTTGTGAGCGTTTCCAGATGTGGTATACTGTTTCGTATACACACCAGTTATGTGACCCTCGTTCAAGAGTGCACATTCTTGAACGCACATTTACACATTGTCCAGTCAGAGCTGCTGCTAGCCGGCGATACGCCCTGTGGCCACCCAGCTGTCGCCATTTAATAATGACATGGCAATTTAATAACGACGTCATCCCCGCCTGTCAGTGGACTGCCATCGCGCAATCTCAAAATGTGCAGGGGGGCCACTCATCGATGTCAACTTTTAGACAAAAACTGTCCAGTCACCATAAAATTTTAACTCCTTAAAACTTCCACAGTCGCCACACAGCTTGTAAAAATGTGACTGCCGCCTCCCAATTACAAATACCGCCGTGTGGCCACCTGCCGGTGGCGCGTGGCATTTTGGGATATGTAACTGTAGTCTTAAGAGGGCATGTCCACCACCTACAAATGAAAAAAGCTTTGTGCGAAATGTCGAATTGGTGCAAATCTTGCTCCAGGCTTTTTCTTTCACAGCTCTCTTCCAACATGTAAAAGACTTGTGTCCCAGTCGGGCACAAAACGCAATTAATAATTTCTCCTTCACGATCAGTTTTCAAATGGCTGGCATGAATTAAAAAGGATGTCATCTATGCATCACTACCAAATCGAAGTCCCTGATTGGTCATAGTTCGACCTACTGTAACATTCAAAACATGTTCAATGGATGCACGTAGAGCCTGAAACATTCATAGAAACTTCTGTAGTGGCATGTGAACGCAAGAGTTTTGATTGCGGACTTTAAGGAAAGGTTTTAAACTACAATATTTTTTTTCTTTAAGGCATCCTCTCTAGCCGCAGTCCTGCTAATTTTTAATTTGCATTTCAAAATACAATTCTCATATAAATGTCAAACTGCTGTATTTTGTTATAAATATAAGTGTGTTTAATCTAATTGTACTTTAAAGATTTTTTAAACCAAAAAAAAGAGAAAAAACTTTATGTAGTTAAAGTATAAACAGCGATTTAGTTTGGATTAGAGAACAAACATTGCAAAGTAAAACTCACCACTGCCAAGTGCAAAGACTTCAATGTCCTTCGCAGCACAGCTCACAGATCAATAGACAGCGGGGACTAAAGGGAAACATTCTTTAGCTATTTTGTGGTTAACTTTCATGCCGGGTGTATTTTTGTCTTGTCCCACTATGCCCTGGATCACAGCCATGTGTCAGATGTTCACATAAACAGTAACCGAACCCTTTTCTTTGTTCACAGTTTCAGAGATCATTGTCGACAACAGTTTGGAGCATTAACCTGCATTCGTTTGTACTAAGTCTTCCGTCTGATGCTGAATGAATTGCACTGTGGTTTAAAATTCTGAGATGAGTCAGACAGACAAATGAATGGCAACCATGTGAACTAAGTGTGAATAAAGGCGACCGGCAGCAAAATAATTTAGTGAAATGAAAAGCAAGACTGTGGTGTGACAAGATATATATTTATAGAGACCATGGCCCTGCAGTCACGATGGTGACTTTCAAATGGCAGCCACCTGTTAAGAGACACAGCTTCCACCACAGAGTGGAAAGTGGGTCCCAAACTGGGAATTGGAAACAAGCATGATTTGAACATCCAGTCACAATTTGTCAAAAGGTCACACAGTTCTTGACACATTCAAAACAGAAGGAGCCAGAACCCAAACTCATCACTGCACTCTGTGTAAACTTTCAAGTCACAACTGTAGAGTTTTCTTCTTCTATTTTTTTTAATAAACAAGTTGTATGCATGCAGCACCTGCCAGAAGTTTAAGCAGAAAACCTCCTGTGCCATTTGTTCTGATTTATGATGATTTAATTCAATTTGTTTGAATTAGCTCAAAATCAGAACCATAGTCGTCTCAATGGGCTTCGCACCGGTATTTATGCAAACAACATTAAGTCAGTCATAAAAATATAAACAATAGCTGGTTGCTAAACTACACTAAACAGACAAAGCTAAACTGACATCCCTGCCCTTAGACTCTCCTCGGTGAAGAAAAACTCAGAAAAAAAAAAAGCAAAACCTCAGGGATGCCCACATGAAGGAGGGATCCTCTCCCAGGATGGGCAGGCAATGTGCTAGACACTATCAATGTGCTAACAACTACATGTTTGAAAAACAACAATGTGTTTGAATAACAACTACATGTTTAAATAGTGTAGTTGATGGGCATCATCCAGATGAAACTGTGGGGCAGCTGTATGGAGAGAAATAAGTATCACTCCGATTTGTGCATGCATAATTCTTGATTTGTGCGTAACTTTGAATTTGTGAATTTGTAATTCTTGACTTGTAACTCATATAATACATTTGTGAATTAATACAAAAATTACAAGATTAAAAAAAATACAAAATACAATGTAGACATGCACAACTTAAAATTACAACAGCTTGAAACTAACTACATGCACAAAGCTTTAAAAATTACACATAAATCGCTTGTTACGCACACACAGAACCTCATCAGGGAGGCCAGACCAGAGCGGAGAGGGTTACCTCCCCGCTCTGGTCTGGTCTCTCTGCGAAGGTTCTCCACGGTGAACATGAACGCACTGAGCGGAGATGGTTGATCAGCCCTCTCCGATCTGCTACTGTTTAGAATGGTCCAGCGGGCAGTGGCACCTGCTATCCCCGTGACTGGTGACCAGCGCTCGGGAAAGAGCCCCATGTCTGAGGTGCTATTATGGGAGGAGCTATAGAGAGGAAACAATCAGTTCTGGAAAATATTGTTATTTTTAAAGAGACAAGTGTTTTAAAAATGCTTAATTAGACTTTTTTGTATACATTAGCTGGCATAACTGTTTAAGAAAGTGGAAAATGTCAAGTTTCACCAGATCTTATTCACAATCTTAAGTTCAGAGCGGCTGATAAGAAAACTCTGACAACCCAGCATTCTAGCAGTATTTACGCGCATCACTTACGCACGAATCTTGGACACGTGAAAAGAGTCTTCCATCAGATTTGTGCATAAATGCGGTTTTGGGTGTGCTTGCCAAGTTATTCATGTGTAATTTGTAAAGCTTTGTGTAATCAGTTTTAAGCTGTTGGGATTTTAAGTTCTGCATGTGTACATTGTATTTTTTTTTTACATTTTTGTACTTATGGACAAAATGTATTGTATGAGTTACAAGTCAAGAATTATGCATGCACAAATTCAGAGTTACGCACAAATCAAGAATTATACACGCAGTGATACTTGTGATACTTATTTCTCTCCATAAATCTGGGGATGAGAGACGAGCCAGAGGCCAGGTCCACAGCCAAAGACAGGAGAACAGACGATCCACTTGGAGAAGTATGTATAATGGATGTAATGAAACTTTTTATCATTTTCCAAAACTTCAATACAGTAGGTGAGGTAGGGGAGCAGTAAGTTAGATATTCTCTGATTATTGGCTAATCTCGCAATAAGCCTGTCCAAAGAGGAATGTTTTAAGACTAACTTTAAGTGTAGAAACTGTGTCAGCCTCTCTTACATGAGCTGGGAGCTTATGCCATAAGACATCGGCTTGGTGGCTAAAGGCTCTACCTCTAACTGTGCTTTTAGAAATTCTAGCAACTACAAACAGTCCTGTATTTTGTGAGCAAAGTGTTCTGTTTGGTTGGTAAGGCACTTTGAGATCTTTAATATAGCATGGGGCCATACCATTCAAGGCCTTATAGGTTAACAGGAGGATTTTGAACTTGATTCTAGATTCAACTGGAAGCCAGTGAAGTGAAGCTAACACAGGAGCAATGTGTTCTCTTCTGCTGGTTCCTGCTAACAATCTACTGTAGCTACTGTAGCTATTTTGAACAAGGTGGAAACTTTTTAGAGAACTTTTAGGGCACACTGCTAGCGAAGAGTTACAGTAATCCAACTTATCTTAATTTCTGTAAGCAGCCCAGTCTAACAAATGGATAGGTTTTTCAGCATAGCTTCCCGATAATATATTTCTGATCCTCAATATATTGCGTAGGTGAAATAAAAATCTAATTTACAAGCCTGTGATATATGAGCCTTAAATGACAGATCCTGGTAAAATGAACCCCCTAAGTTTCTAACTGTGGAATTGGAATGATGTGATGTGTTGTGTGCCATGGCAACAGAGTCCTGAAAATGTTGCTGTATACCGTATATTTACAGATTTGAATGTATACAAAAATACGACAAACCTAACTCTTGCAGCTACAGAAACAGCGATCAACGCTATCTTCTTGCTAAAAGTAGTAAGTATTTTTAACTAAACAGTTAACTGAACACAAATTATGTTGTGTATTACATTGTATTACATTGTTTTGTGTATTGCTAATTGAAAGACAACACCTACATTTTTAAACATTTCTTATTACTTATTTACAAATGACAGTCTGGATTTGCTTCACCGAGCAGTTGACCTTACTAAAATTCAAATTTAATAAGGAAGTTATCTTTAAAAAGCACAATTTGAATATCACACCAGGCTGCTTATTTTAAGAGAAAGAGAAACACTTTTGTCTATGAATTTGTTGACAGAAACATCTACAAGAATGTTGTTTCTCTTATTGAAAATACAGTTCTTGCTTTAGATTAGTATTAATTTAAGAAAATGAATTTAAAAAATATAAAATTGCACACATTTCATAAATAAAATTTGAGATCAGTTGCGTCACAAATTCTAAACAACTATCACAAAAACCTAGTTTCTGCAAAGTTGGTTGTAAGGATTTGATACATCGAATTAAATCAAGCAAAAATTGATAAAAAGATGTCTGTACACGTTGTTACTTATCTTTTTTAATCTGTGCTCACAGTGATCTATACTTAGCATTAAAACAACAGTTCCTTTGACATATCCAGTTTAAAACTATGGGTTTATTGAGGTAAAACACTTTAAATATTTTTAAGGATGCTTCTTTAACATTCAAGTACTCGTTTTCTAACGTTAACCAAAGTGTGTTCTGCTTAGTGACCTATCCTAGTTTTAATTAGAAAAATTTAACAATTGTATGCGTATCTTCAAAAATTTGCTGTCATTGTTCACAAATAATTCATCTCTGGTGGTCCAATGTGCTTTGTCTATTTTTACACCTACTAACTATCCTAACTTTTTTTTAAAGTAAACAGTTTTGTTTACATATTTCAACAGTAATCAGATATTTGGATAACATCTTTTTGTGGATCCAAGAATTTTAAATGTCTAATAAGGTGAAAAGCAGGTAGACTCATGCTGCTTTTGAAAGAAACATATTGTTTAATATTCTAACTTAATAAACATCTTTCTATCTGAGTTTTTTGTAGTTAGCATACATACATTTACTCTTTGCAGGCAAATGATGCAATCATACAATCTGCTCTAAAATAAAGATTTCATATCACTTTGATCTGTATTCCCAGGGCCAAAACAGCATTCAGGAGATTCTGGTTCATGCTGATCATCAACAACAATGGAGAACAAAGAAGTTGAGGAGCAAATCTCAAAACTGAGTGTCGCAATTCTTTCGATGCACAAGGAGCTAAAAAAGGAGATGGCCGCTGAGTTCAAAGAGCAGTTGAAAGAAGTGAAAGAAAGTCTCCAGAATGACATATTGCTCATGGAGAAGAGGCTGGCAGCAATATGTCTGAAAATAAAGGAAGACAGCATGGAGGCCTCCAATACTGAAGATAATGAACTGACTCTGAGCAGTTGCTCATCGGAAACAGAATCTGAGACCAGCCAAATACTCAAAAAATTAACACGCCATCAGACTGATTATATCCTAAAGCTTTCCTTTGATGCCTACAGTGGTAGTGACTCCAGTGACAGTGAAAACTGGGATGAGAAGACAACACATATTCCCAGTGGGGTTCAGAACTGCTTTCAACAGGCTGCAAGTGAGATTCACAAAAACAGCTGTTCATCCCTTGATTCTGTGGAGTGTGAAACCAGCTTACTAATGAAGAAATCAAAGGAAAAAAGGAACAGAAGGAGCTCATCCAGCAGAATATCTATGGCCAATATTCAAAAAAGCAAAAGGGCAGGAGTTGACACAAGCAACGTAAAAGACACCAAGGCTTTACTGATGGAGAGACAGTGGAAGAAATGGATGGACCAGCAGGAAACGAAAGGAAGCTTTTGCAAAGACAAAATAAGTGAAAAAAGGAATACTCAAAGCCAGAACGAGTCAGCTGCTAATGACTTAAAGAAAGAAAGAAGGCAAAGTTCAAAAGCTGGACAGGGTAGGAGCATGGAGAAAATAAGGAGAAAGCTCTGTAACTTTTTTGATTTTCAAACCTCTCATAGGTGGGAGAAACTAGAGGAGGACTGAGACTCAAATTTGCTAACTTTGTGAAGTTTTCTTGAACTTTTGTAAAATGTAAAACTGTATTCATTACATTTGAATAAAAAAAGTTTGCCTCTCCTGCAAGTTTGTTTCGAGAAATTTAGTTAAAAAAAACAAAAAAACTAAGTACAGATCTGTGCTTTTTCCATAAGAAAAAAAAGTTTCAACTCACTTCCTTCTTCCCTCAGAAAAGTTGTAAGAAACCTGTAAAAAAAACATTTCTCTTAACCTCTTAAGATCTGGCGTCCACATTCATGGACATCACAGTTTGGGTTAAATTTCCACAGCAGTTAATTCTGCCTAACTGGGGCCCTGTGACTGCATGTTAAGATGGTTAGTTCAAATATTACCTGGGGTCCTACGAGGTTGATAGAAAAAGTCACATGTGAGATATAGTAGGGAAAAAAAAAAAAATCACATGACAAATGTTCATAGTTTAAAAGGCAATTTCAGATACTGCCATCCATCCATTTTCAGAACTCCTGAATCCCTTTCAGGGTCACAGGGTCACTGGAGTCAACCCAGCTACTGCTGGATGAAGGTGGGGTACACTCTGAACAGGTTGCCAGTTTGTTGCAGGGCCACAGACCTAGGGACAACTTAAAGACACCAATCAACCTATGAAGAATGTGTTTGGACTGTGGGAGTAACATGATGGCCCGCAGAAAACCCACACATGCATGAGAAGAACGTTCAAACTCCACACAAAACTACCAGAGCTCAAACCAGAGCCTTCTCGCTGTTAGGTCAGAGCGCTAACCACTGCACCACTGTGCAGCCCTTCAAATTATGTAAATAATTGTATTTATCTTCAAGATTAATCACAAATTAAGAAAATAATAAGTTTGATAATCCTCCCTTGACAGAAATCAGTGACATTTTTTGTGAGCTTTTAAAAATTTAGTACATTTCTTGTAATGAGTATTTAATTTACTTGACTATTCATATGCAATATACAATATAAGTTCCTTCTGAGATGCATCAAGTAAGATCACTGAAAAACTGATACCAATGGAAACTGCTACTTTTCTCTGTCAATTCTGAAAAACCATAATTATACCACAAACATCTGATGTCTCACTGTTTGGTTTAAGAACATCCACATCCAATGAAATGTGCAGATCCCTTTGAGCCTTTAGGGCAACTTGATTTAGGTCTTTGAGTTTGGACAGCAGTCACTCAAATCAGAATAAAATCAAATGTATTGTAAAATAACAGAAGAAATGTTGACTCATATCCTATGTCATGTGTTAGTTTTATTGCAAAAACACAGCAAAGGCAGAAAAAAATTATCCTCTAAAAGATGAAATCCCTTTTCCAATCTACATCCAACAAAAACCCTAAACTTCGGTTTCAAATAGGACAGATCGGCAGTCTTTTGTTCCTGTCACTTTTATTATCTGATTCAAACCTGCAGCATGCTTTAATAAAACAAATATATTTCTGTTCATAATTTCCCAGTAGTGTTTCAAACAGCAACAATAATGATTGCAGACTGACTGTTTGGCCCACATCAGGATGGCAATGTTACAAAATCTAATGGGATTCTCTCCCAACAGGTAAGAGACTGTAAACACAATCAGCAGTCTAAACCTGCATTATTCTCCAATGCAATTTTGCCTGGTTTTAACTGTTTCCCAGTTCACCATGTTGGACTAAAAAAAAAGAAACCCAAAAAACAATGACTAAACATTATGAAAGAAATGATAAAAAAAAAACTAATGAATGGTCTTTATATAAAAGGGGTGTGCCTCAAACTAATCGATTCATCAATTTTTATTCCTGCGATCCAACCAGATTCATCTGTCTGAGAGAAATTGTTAATCAAATCGTTAAAAAAAATGAAATCATTTCATAATGAGATAAATCAATAATCGGTATTAGAAAATACCACTTGATTGAGGTACTGTGGGTTTATTTTACTATAACATAAAACGACCAAGTGCCATCACAGCGGACAACAAACTGAAAAAAAAAACCTTTATCACATGCATGTATTTTTCTAATCCTGTACTGTTTTTTTCATTCTGACTGTGGTGTTTATTATTCTTGCTATTAACAAACATGAGAATTCAGATGATTACAGAGAGTTTAAAAGATCCAAAAATCTTACTCAAAGAACCACAATTATCCCGAGAACCTTGAGAAATTATCCTGAGAAATGAGAACCTTCATCACCATCCTTGGACTCAGTTAATATTGCCTCTAATATGACACGAATGCTCATTTGCACATATTCAATATCCACTCAGCACTAAGGAAGCGGGACCTGCAATGAGCTGCAAATGTTTGATTAGCATGAGGGGCAGGAAAAACATCCTGCAGCTTGACACAGTCCACCTGGGTCACATTGTTTTTATTCTCTGCCTGCATTTATCCATGCTTTCATCTTGTGCTTGTGCTGTTACTAAGGTTACTAACTTATTTTTATGGTGTCAACCTACAAAACTGCAAAAGAACTCTAAGCATCTTCAAATGTTCTTTGAAACCTACCTAATAATAAATAAATACTGCCTGGCATCTCATAGCAGAATTTTGGAACCCCTTGCTGCACACATTTTTCTTTATTACTCCACTGAGCCACAGTTTTGTCTTACTCAGCCCTCCAATGATTGATCTATGAGGGCGGTTGCATTGGAAAGTGAATTATTTGGCTCCATCTGTAGACAGAGCAATCTCTACCTCCTCGTTCATTCAACGGACAAATGAGACAGCCTGATTTGCCTTGTGAATACAGTGAATCACTGCGTGCGAGAGAGATAAAAGGAGTTTATTTTGGGTTACACCATCATTACAAGTCACTTCCTTCAGAGTAAAGCAGCCACTTAAAAAGGCATTCCCGCTTCCTGACATACTTATATTAAAATTCTGAGTCTTGATGTGTGCATTAGCTTGGGAGCAAGAGAGTATGTGATGAAATTGGCTGAGATGGTAGAGCACAATGCTGGAGGGAAACACACAGAGGCTGGGCAGACTTCTCATCTTGTACAACACAGGCTGTTCTTACAGAAAAGGATATGTGGGGGATTTGTCCTCCGAAAAAGTCAGAATCAGGGCTGGTGGGATCAGAGAAAAGGAGGCGATATGCCAAGGAAACAAACAGGTAAAGATATCCCTCAAGGAGAGAAGTGACAGTAGAACGGAAAATGAGACCTAATTTTATTTAGTTCACTGACACTCCCCACTGACATTAACACTACAGGCTCAAATTCTTATGGCCTAGAAGCTCCCATTAGTACTAAACTATACTTCTGCTTTACTATAAATTGTGCATTATGTTATCCAAAAAAAATATTTTGCAGATAATTAAGCACATCTTTATTTAGTCAATGCAATGTAGTATCTTTTGCTTAGGTCAGGTTACCTATAAAGCTTAGAGGTCAGAATATGTGTGCTGCTCCAACCGATGGTCACCCAGGATGTCATGAGTCATCATTTAGTTGCCACTGGGAAACACAGATTTACAGGGCATTGCTATTTTCACCATCAGTCCAAAAAAGTATTAAACTCAAAATTAGAACACCTGACCCACAATAATGTCCTCCAAAGTTGACATTGGTGGTGAACCTAAATAGAAGGAGACTGAGCTTGTGCCGGGAACTTAAAACTTTATTAAATATACACTGCACAAAAAATAAAGACCTAAACATTTCAATGATAGTCAAAGTCAATCCCACTTCTGTGTAATTAAACTGTCCAATTAGGAAGCAACGCTGACTGACAATCAATTTCACATGTTTTTGTGCCAGAAGAATAAACAATAGGTGGAAATAATAGGTGATCAGCAAGACACCTCCAAGAAAGGAGTGGTTCTGCAAGTGGTAACTACAGCCAATTTATCCGTTTCTAATGTTTTCTAGCTGATGTTTTGGTGACTTTAGAATGCAGACAGCATTGTTACTCCAGCTGTACCATGTTATAGCGTCTACAACCCACACAAGTGGCCCAGGTAGTGCAACTCATTCAAGACAGCACATCCCTGCAAGCTGAGGCAAGAAAGTTTGCCGTCTGTCAGCATAGTGTCCAGAGCATGGAGATGCCACCAAGAGACAGGCCAGTACATCAGGAGATATAGAGGAGGCCGTAGGAGGGCACCAGCCCTGCATCAGGACCACTACCTCCTTTGTGCGAGAAGAAACAGGAGAAACACAGCCAGAACGCTACAAAATGACCTCCAGCAGGCCACAAATGTCAACGTTTCTGCTCAGACTTTCAGGAACAGGCTCAATGAGGATGTTACGAGGGCCCGACGTCCACCGGTGGGAGGTGTGCTTATAGCCCAACACCGTGCAAGACGTTTGGCACTTGCTTGAGAACACCAGGATTGGCAAAATTGCCACTGGCGCCCTGTGCTATTCACAGATGAAAGCAGGTTCACAATAAGCACACGACAGTAGTAAGCCCACCTCCTTCCCAACATCCATCTGTTTACATGCTCTCTCCACTTGATTCCAGCAACTCCGACCTAACATTACTTTTTTTTTTTTTTCCCCTCTCTCTAACTTGTCCTGTCCAACAGCTGAGCAAACATGAGCTGAGAACCTCTTGTATTAGACAGATTTTACTCTTACAATCAGGGGTTATAAATCATAGAACACAAAATGTATGTTGGTATAAGCCCCTTTTGTAATTTAAACCAAACTTTATTAATATATATATATTTTTTATTCGTGTCTTTTTTGTTGGACCGGACGGAAAAGGAAAGGGGAAAAAGGAGAGAGTTGGGGGGTGGAGGGGGGGGAAAGAGAGATGGTGCATTATAGCAGTTCGAGAATGGCTACAGGGAAGGGAAGGTAGAGTTGTTAACCTACAGGCAACAAAATGCTGGAGCTTATACCCATTGCAATTGTGAGTGTTGGTCTAAAATGGGCGGGGCCTGTCCACACACTCAGCTGTTACATACCTGCCGGCTCCGAGAGTGTTCACAAACTTGTCCACATCCAGTTCACACGCACACTTGTGCATACCAACCAACACATGTAAAGCATTACATTCTGTCATGCACACTATTTGAAGGTGCAAAGGTGAACCGACGCCTGTACTCAGGTGAATGTTATGTTAAGCTGAAGTGGATGATGGAATGCACAAAAAAGGAGGGAGAACCCCCAGCCATCCCCACACCAAGACACCCGCGCCGACCAGGGCCCGCCCCCGCACCCATACTGTGGGGTCAATGGAGGAGATCCACCCGCCAGGCAGCCCAGCCAAGCACCCAGACCAGGGCCCGCAGGACAGCCACACGGGCCCCCAACACCCGAGTGCAGTGAGGTACGGAAGCGCAGAGCGCAAGGCCCAGCCCAGTCAGGAGAGCAGCCCTCCCACCGCGCCAGGTGGCCCAGCGCGGGGCCCCACCCCCGAGAGCCCCACCACCCCAGACAAGCCGCCCACCACCACCCAGGAGTTCTGGGCATCCCCCCCACCCCATCCCCGGGTACGAGCCCGGGCCCCCCACGGGAGACCCGCTCCGAAGCTCCAGGCAGCTGCGGAGATCCAGAAGAGAGCACGATGGGGGTCAGCTACCCCCATCTAGAAAAGGGATGACCAAGAGCAGTGGGGGTCCCCGAAGGTGTACATTGCCTGACCAGGCTCTCCTAATGTTGTGACCCAGAAGGGGCTCGGCACCCGAGGGTAAGGGCCAGAACCCGCACCACAAGGACACAGACACCCTCCAGGCTCAGATGGAATATGATCCCCCGCTCATGGACTTGCCAGAGGACAAAGGGATCCCTCTCCCTGTGCGGGGAGGGGGCCGCCGGGCCCAGGAGGCCGACCCCCAGGAGACAAGGCCACCGCCGCTGAAGGCCCTGTTCCCTCCACCAGGGATGGGGTAAGGGACAGAAGATCAGTAGTCCCACCTTCCTTGTATAATGTATTTGTGTGTGTGTTGAGGTGTGTTTCTTGTGATTGATGGGTGTGTGTAATAAAGGGTGCAGTTAAAATTGGCGAGCACGGCACTGAGGACATCTCCTGATTGCTTACAGGGATGTCCAATTGCCCTCTCACCAAGGAGCCCTAAATGTCTACGGTGCAGTTAAAATTGGAGGGTAGAGCACTGAGAGGACATCTCCTGCTTGCTGGCAGTGATGTCCTAGCACCCCCCCACCAAGGATCCTACGTGTCTAAGGTGCATTTAAAACCAGGAGAAGGGGGCGAAACTGTGCGGAGACCATGGGAGGGGTGGACCACTGCCAAGTGGCTCGGCCCCTCGAGGTATTCCGCAAGCACGCCCCTCCTTCCAACCTAATAAGTGGTCGTATGAGGAAGGAGGGAAGGTCGGGGACAGCTACCAAACTGACCCCCGATGATGAAACAACCGTCCCCCCCGCCCCCCCCAGCATTGGGCCCAAGTCTCCCCAGGGCAGAGGCCCCACTGCCCGAAAGCCAACCCCCCAGGCCCCACACCCCCCACCCCACACAAAGAGAGAGGAGCCCAGAGGGGGCCAGCCCCCAGGGCAAGCCTTATGGAGGCTTAACCTTAAACTTATGGAGGGCAGCAATGAGGAACTTCCAGTTTACTCAAATGTCAAATGCTTTTTCAGCATCCAATGAGAGTATGGTTGTTTCCTGGTTTTTAATAGTGGCAAAATCTATTATGTTAACAAGTCTGCGGACATTATCACTTGAGTGTCTACCTTTGATGAATCCAGTTTGATCATGATGAATTATACGAGGAGTGATTTTTTTCCATTCTCTGCGCGAGTGCTTTGCAAATAATTTTTACGTCTGCATTGATTAGAGAAATGGGGCGATAGCTTGAAGGAATTGTGGGATCTTTTTCTGGTTTGAGAAGGAGGATTATGTTAGCTGAATTCATGTGAGGTGGCAGTGATTGGCTTTCCTTGATAAAAGTAACCATTTTATAAAAAGTTTGTGCCAGCTGTTCCCAGAATTCTTTATAAAACTCAGCAGGAAAGCCATCAGGCCCTGGAGCTTTGTTGTTGGGCATCAGTAACAGAGCTTCATGAAGTTCAGCCAATGAGAGCGGAGAGTCTAAGTTTGAGCTTTGATCCTCATTTAATCTGGGTAGAGTTACATTATTAAGAAATGAGTTAATACTTTGTTCTGATGGATTGACCTGTGATGTGTATAGGTTTTTATAAAAATCTTTAAACGTTTTATTGATTTTAACCGGTTCGTGAGTGACAGTTCCTGTGTGGTCCATAGTAGAGGTAATTGTTGATTTTTCTTCATTAATTTTAAGCTGATTAGCTAAAAATTTACCCGATTTGTTTGAGTTATCAAAATTTTCGAGTCGAAGTTTTTGTATTTGGAATTGTGTTTGTTTATTGATGATGTCATTTAACTGAAGCTTTAAATTTTTCAGATCTCCCAGAATGTGTTCTTGTGCAGAAGCAGCATAAGCAGCCTCTAGATCTTTGATTTTATTTTCTATTTCTAATAAATCTGCTTTCTCTTTGTGTTTTTTATTTGTTGAATAAGAAATAATTTTTCCTCTCATCACTGCTTTTGCTTTTTCCCAAAGAACACATGGTGAAATATCCGGAGTATCATTAAATTCTAAGAAGGTTGCCCACTCTTTTTTAAAGAATTGAATAAACTCTTGATGTTTTAACAGCGAAGTGTTAAACCTCCAGGTTAAGCCAGAAGGTGTGGGTAGATCTCTAGAAATATTTACAGAAACTGGTGCATGATCACTAATGATAATTGGAATCCTTGATATCTTTTAAAAGAGAATTACTGACTAATAAGTAGTCTAAGCGAGACTGTGAGTGGTGAACTGGAGAAAAGAAAGTGAACCCTTTAGTGTTTGGATGACATGAGCGCCAAGCGTCGCAGAGACCCAACTCATCCATGTATTGCTTCAAAATACTTGCAGATCGCCATGTGCGCTGGTGTCCTGCTGTGCTGAGTCTGTCAAGTTCAGGATCAAGGACCAAGTTGAGGTCTCCTCCTATAATTATTGTGGAGTCAGCATGAACCGAAAGTGAGGTGAAGAATCTGTGAAAGAAGGAGGATTCATCAGCATTGGGACCATAGATACTGGCTATACAAAAATCTTTATTCTGAACTGATATGTTAATAATTACAAATCTGCCTTCTGGATCAACAATTGTGTTCTTATGAGTAAATGTAATATTTTTATTAATCAAAATAGCAACTCCTCTTTGTTTGGAGTTGTAACTAGCTGAGTAGATGAATGGGAATTGCGAGCAGCACAGGAGATGATCAGCTGATCTGGATAAGTGGGTCTCCTGCAGTAAAACTAGATCTGCTTTTAGATCATTCAGATGATTGAAAACTTTCAGCCTCTTTGGCCCAGAGCCAAGTCCACGCACATTCCAGCTAAAGATGTTCAGACTGGACATGACTACACTGACAGAGTGTTATGCTAAGTAATGCGCGTGCGTCTGTGAGTCCTGTGCGCGTGCCCGCTGACCAGTGCGCAGAGGAGCGCAGTGTGCTTGTGCGCGTGAATGTTTCCTGGCTGTGAGTGGCTTGTTGTATGTGTCCTATATGAGCCTATGTGAGGTGTTTGCGGTATGTCGGCGAGTGCGTGCGGGATCGCGTGTACGTGCGCGCGCGCATGTCTCGTGCATGAGTAAATGGGTACTTACCAGGGATGTGTTGCCTTTAGTTGATTTAAATATGAGGAGGATGAGGGAAGAGGGGGGGAATAAAAAGAGGAAAAGAGAAAAGAAAAACAAGAAAAAACAAACACAACAAAACAACATAAACATGAGAGGGGAGAGAAATAACTGATTTGACGAGATGGAGGTGTGGATGATTGATGAGCTGATTTTCCATTAATTTAAATCAGTTAAATCGGTTTCATCAGCGCATTATGGAGGTTCTGATCGCAGCATCTGAGGGTCTTCAGCGCAGCCACGGGGTGATCTCGGGGTCCCGAAAGAGCCGTCCATCAATGAAGAGTTTGTCCACTGAGACAACAGCTCGAGACCCGGCGGTGAGGTGCTTCCTCCTCAGCGGGAAAAGGATCTTCCTGCGCCGGAGGATCTCCGCCGGGAACTGGTCGTTGACGCTGAAGTGTGTTCCCTTCAGCTCCCGGCCGCGGCTCCTCACCAGCTCCTTCTGTTTGTAGTGCTCGAACTTAGCCACTATGGGTCTCGGACGCTGGTTATCAGACCTCCTTCCTCCGAGTCGGTGCACTCTATGGAAGGAGATCTTCTGGACCTCCTCCTTTGGGGAGCTTCAGCTGGACCTCCATGAAGGACTTCACCGTGGCCTCCGGGTCTTCTCCCGCCTCCTCTGGAATCCCAGAGATGACCAGGTTGTCCCTCATGCTCCTCGCCTGAAGATCCAGGAGGGTTTCCTTGATGGAGCGGTTCTCCTCAGAGAGACGAGCGGTGTCGCTGCTCAGAGTCTGGACGGTCTCTCTGAGGGCCTGGTTCTCTACTGCGAGCTCCTGCACCTGCTGCTGGCTGAACTCCAGGGACTCTCGCAGGCCTTGGAGCTCTTTATGGAGGATCTCCAGCAGGTTCAGGCGGCAATCAAGGCTGGAGAGCTTTTTATCTATGGACTCCAGGATTTCACTGATGCCGCTGCCTGGAGAAGAAGCGGCCCCGGGAGAGTCTTCAGGACGGCCGCGTTTGGAGGAAGGAGTGGTGGTGTTTGTCTTCCCCATGACGAAGGTATTATAACACTCGTCTATGAAGCTCTCCAGGTCCTCCAGGCTGTCAAGAACTTAATAATCTTTTTAGAGGTTTAGTGAATATTGTTGTAATTATGACTTATATGGCGGAAAAAGAAAAGCAGACGGAAATGTTTGTTCAACCGCTTTTCGCGCCGCCAAGTTTACTCACCACACACGTCTCGTCGACTCTCGCGATACTCACAGCATCTCACCCCTTGCCATCCCCCCGACCTAACATTACTAATACAGAAATTTAGAGCAATATTGGAGCTATCCAGCCATATAGCTTTGAGCTAGATGCCAGTTCAGAAGAGGAAAACAAAGACGTACAGTACATGGATCTATTCGTCTGCAAGTGGATGCATTAGAATGGAGCGGAGCAGGGAGCTTGTGGTCTGCCGTAGTAGAAATACTACGAAAATACTCAGAAAATACTCCGAAATGCAATTTAGATAAGAAAAATCCCTCAAGAACGTGCTAAAGACAGGAAACACTTTTAATTGAAATGGGTCTTTAAATAGATTGAAGGTAATCAACACAAACCGTAACAGCTGAGTAATTTAAAACCAGGTGTGCAATGACGGGTGGGGGACAGATCCCAACAATTGAAAACTCTGCCAAAAAAAGGCCCTGATGCTAACAGTAAAGATAGACAAACTAATATTCACACAAACTGTAAATTCAGTTAAGTATCTACTCTGAATGTTTTCAGACTGTAGTTCACCCATACAGCAGAGTTTCAGAGGAGAAAGCGCTTGTCCAGGTTGATGTTGTCACACACTGGTGCATCCCTTCCAAACATTACAGTTCATCATATGTGAGCGACTGCTGGAACAAAAATCCCACTGCTCGCATTTTACATGGAATTTATTGGACTGCACAGTGTCTCTGGCAGGATAACCTACTTTGCAATGTGATGTATGATTAAAGTTTAAGGTGTGCTATTTGAGCTGAGCGAGATCATGAAGAAGGACAGGGACAACGAGACTGTCCCCCCATTTTTAACATCAAAACATCTAACAAACTTGTGGCCAGAGGAACAGCATCATTTAAATCCACATCAGATTAATGGATGCCCAGTTTTTCAATGGCTGCAAAGTATTTCAGAAAGTAAAACATTCAGAATATGCCTGAATTTATTCAAGCCCCCTTTAAAATTCCTGCTTCAAAATGCATAACCTCATGCTTTATGCATTAAGAACGGCAAATCTTAAAATATAAATTTAAATAAAACAATTACTCGTTATCAACACAATAATTTATAATTGTGATTGGCTAGTCCCACAAACGTTTGTTCTTTGCAAATATGGTACAGATACAGATAATTAAATTATTAATTACTAAGATACATAATGTTCCAATAAAAAACTCATTGTGTTATCAGAAACCATCTTACAATTGATCAACTACAATTATTTGCCAAAAGTTTGTCCAACAATTATTCTATAATCAGCAGGTTTTGCACCCAGCAGCACAATTCAGCTCCTGTTTTCTGTCTTTTTTTATCTTGTATTTCCTCTCGACATGAGTTGGCTTTGAAAATACATGTATCCAAACTGAACAATAACTAACAAGATCAAGCCCACATACCAGCATGCAACATGAAGTAGTAATTCAGTAATAGCTATAAGACATATATTGCAAGGCTTTCAATTATCTCGTATTTCTGCTCAATCTACGGCTGTCTTAAAGTTGAGGGACTTTCATTCTCACTTTATGAACTCTGTGTCATGGTGTCATGAACCTTTTGAGTAATATTTTTTTAAAAAGAACATTCTTCTGTTTCTACTTACTGAAGCTGCCACTACATATGTTTAAGGGTGTTGTATCTTATATACTTGTACAATAATGTCCAAAAAAGGTTTTCACTTTGATTTTCGAAACATAAACATCACACTATTTTATAGAGAAACTAATCTTGAATTATAGTTAGTTTTTCTATAGTTATACTTTTTATATAAATTTACTTCAATCAATCTATTGCTTTCTTTTACAAACTATTTTGAAAGGTCATCAGGCTAGAATGGCAGAAAGTGCTCTAGACTTGACTGGACACTTTATGCTAACAGTAGAACTCAACTCAAAATTATACAAAAATCATCATAAACTAAATACTATTCACTACTATTCACTATTTTACTATAATGAATTATCCTTTTGATATTAAAAACGGTGGCAATTAGAAGCAAACTTTAAAATACCTAGATAAAAAAAAAACATTGATAACTAGGGCTTTAATGAGTATTCGAGTACTCAGATACTTATAATCTGCTACAGAAAATTCAAGTATGAATATTTGAGACCTTCAACGTAAAGTGTTGCAGAACTTTGAGGATGGAAAAAATGTGGAGAACATTTTCAGGGTTTGTTGGTAAATGATCCAAAACAACAGTGATGTTTATGTTTTAATGTTGGTTATGTTGCCGCTGAACTTTACCGCTGTATTTAATGTAACAAACACAGTTTCTTTCTATCTAAATCTTTGTGATTTTTATTTGTTTTGTTGATTCTGATCTCCTGTTCTAAATAAAGGTATAAAATATGGTGATTTGACACATATAATTTGAATTTTCATAATCCAATAAAAAAGACATACATATAGCAACAAACATATTAAACATACATATTAAAGTAAGAATCGGGGTTCAATTCGTGAATCGAATAGCTTGATTCATGAGTGGAATTGGATCGCCACCTACCTAACGATCCACAGCCCTATTGACAACACTAATTTTTTTATCGGTTTATGCTGTTTCTACATGAATATTCTTGACACTCGAATAACTTCCAATTTAAACTGAATATACAAGTGGCATGTGTGTGCACCGACTCAGCAGAATACTGAGATTTATTTGCAATTCTTAATAGTAGCAGAATTGAGATAACCTGCTTGCATGATGAGACTGCCTTAACACATAAAATACTTTAGACCTATATTATCAATGAGACCGTTTTTAGGTGCAGATATACAGAAAAAGCAACCTAAATCATAGGTTAAATTATAAACATTTTACCTTATATGCTTTCATTTGGATAATGGTGGATTTAAAGGAGTGTGTATTTATATATATATATAAATACACACTCCTTTAAATATATCCTTTAATGTATATATATAATGGGTTTTTTTTTCTTTAAGGCTTTCTGTAAATTCTTTCCCATCATATTTTTCCACTGCCAATACAAATGTGAGCCATTTCCTTGAGCAGAATCATTAATGAAATTGATTCTCGAGTTTGGCAAAAGTCCACACCATCACTGACTTTTAAATCAAATGGAGAAGTTGACTCTCTTTTTTTTTTTAAACCCTTGTATTACCAGATTCATTTAATGAGATTACGGTCGAATTTTTATTTTTTTTCTTTATTTAGGACTTAGAAATTATCTCTAGAGGCATAATACAGATCAAATCTTTTATACTGAAATAAAATCCTTTGTGACTTTAGAGAGTTTGGACAATGAAAAAGGCAGTTTAATTAATAAACTTTGCATTCAAAAGAAAATTGTGTCTGAGTTGTCTTTTGTATATATTTTTAACTAAACCGACAATATGTCATACTATATCTCATATAAGTTATATATATGCAGCTGAGTGTGACATAACAGACCATATCTGCTGCTCATCTGCACTTGGCAGCTTTGAAGGGAGCTTTTTCTTCAAACAGGGTTCTCAGTGGTGCCAGACATTGTGACTCCAAATAAGTATTGCTCATTTTGACCTTGCAGTGTGAGTAGTGGTTGTAGCAGTCTAATCTGATCACTGAATCCCAAGCTAAACTAGAAAAAGTAAGGAAACCTCTGGGCTGGAAAACCGTCCAGATGTCACTGTCACCTGACGTAGCGGCGTGTGGTGAAACGTATCACCTTTACCAAAAAATCCAAATCAAAGAAGTCTTACCCACGGACTTGTGTTTCTGTTAGTGTGTGATGTGACATGATCTTACTGTTTCAGATGCATCTGATGATGCCCTTTACTCACAGAATCGCTTGCGTTTTTACGCAGCTGCTCCTCCTCTGACATCCCCGTGTTCGGATCCATCACCAGCTTCTCAAAGCACGCTGAGCCCAGAGAAGAGCTCTTCTGTTGGTGCAGCATCAGCTGGGACACGGCGAGTTTGGGGCTTCCGTGGGCCGTTAGCTCGGGTTTGCTCCCGGACGCGGCGCCAAGAGTCTGTCCGTCCGAGTTCATCATCATCATCATACCATCACCTGCGGAGCTTCCCACGCATGAATCCCCTTCAAAAGGTGCAGGTGTGGAGCAGCACAGGTTCGGCTGGGACGAGGAGAAGACCCGGTCCAACGGTTTCTTTTTTCTCCTGAACATCCATAACCCAGATTCTTTTTTGCTACCTTCCGCGGCTCCTCCAGCACCGCGTCGTTCCGAGCCCAGTTTGGGGCTGAGCCATGGTTTGGTCTTCCCCTGGAAATTCTTCCACAGTCTCCGCTGGTAGGACAGAGCCTCGCGTCCCCGGCTGGTTTCGTCTGCTTTGGGTGATTTTTCCTCCATGGTTCCTGTGCAGCAGCCAGCCAGCCTGAGAGCCCTCTTTCCGGTGCGCGGATGTCACAGTCGGGTGGCTGCAGCCTGCGTGCTCTCCCACTGATGATCCGTTCAGAGCGCCAAGACGGAGACGGTGATGGTGACAGTGGGTGGAAATCTTACAAGGCTCAGAAAGCCTACGCGCAGGAGCTGAAAATACAAGTTCTGTAAAGAAAATTGAATATTTCTGTCAAAGTTTCAAATAACCTCAAATGCAACGTTAACGCAAACTAAAACGGTTTCTGGGGGATTTTTCTGGGAAAATCTTTGCGCGTGACTTAATGAAGTCTGTAAGGCCCCGGGTCTAAACTACACATTAGACAAACTTGCCTACCGATTGTTTCATATTCAAATGAATGACGAAATGCGCACTGCGCCTCCTTCTGGCCATCCCCTTCACTTGGATCTGTATGCCACATATTGCGTAAACAAAAAATGCCTTGTGGAGATGTAGGCTACATGATTCAGCAGTGGGTCCCTTGTCAGCCTCATGCCACTTTACTGCGTGAACCACCATTTGGACTTAGAAGTTTTGGGGTCCCAGCAGTGGCGGTTCTGGCGCTGATGACGCCCTGGGCAAGTCACACCAGTACCACCACCCCCCTCAGTAGCACACATACACGCACACACCCTCAATTACGACCCAGAAACATTCAATTCAAATATTTAACAAATAGCAATTATAAAAAGTACAACTAGAAGCTTGTAACTGCTTCCAGCTTATAGGAATGTTATAAAAATACTAAAATTAAGGATAACATAGCACATATGTTTAATTGAGGTTTAAAAATAAAAATATCACAAATCAACCTAGAAAATACACTATAAACTTGGTCTGCTTCTTTTAGTAGAAACTAAAAATGTGCTACAAATATTTTAGAAGTTAACCTAATATGAATAGAAAAATTGAACTTTTTATCAAACATTTAGACCAAAATAGTAGGGATTGAAGCTATCTATTTTTCAATGCAATTTCTGACAACAAGCTGAGGAACCACCACAAAGTAATTGCAATAATACAGAGAATAAGAGACAAAGTACTGCATTGAAAGAATTATTCTCAAGATGCTCTCTTTGTGCCTTTCCTTTCCTTTTCTATCCCTTTTCTCATTCTTGACATTCTTTATTGTTGTTCCTTTGATTCTGTTCTTCTTTTTACTATTTTGTCTTTCTTTCTGTACATTAGTTTCTTATTGTTGTTACATTGTTAGAATTTTGTGTGAGATGGTTTTAACTTTTTTCATTTATTGCACACAATGAAAATGACCATTTTCACCACCGCTTGGATATCTAGGCTTGATCTTACCGCTTTTTTTAATTTATTTTAAACTCTTCAAAGAGTTTGTTTGTTGGCTAACTAGCTGCTGACGGAACATTCCATTGCTGCAGAAGAACGGGGGAGGATGAAATACTTTCACATGAGCAGTCTAGTGGCATTTAGGTTTTTATGACAGCGTTATTTATTAACAGGTGCATAAATTATTTTATTTTATTTTTTTAAGTGAGGCCCCTAAGGTGTTGGGGGCCCTAGGTGAAAGTCCACATTTGTCTAATGTTAAGTCCGCCCCTGTTCACCTATCACAAACAATTTGTGATAGGTACACTCCTGGATTCACCTCCTAAAGCCACATTTTGGTGAAACTTCAGTTGACCTTTCTGAAAGGATGTAGATATTATTTTTTTTCATCTCTATATGTATGCTCCTTCACTGCAATGATGCCTGGATGTGTTTTCCCTACCAAATAGGTCAAGCCTGGGTAAGTGTTATCACCCACGTGCAGCAGCCAGCAGGCAACACTGAGCTGCTTCATCCAGTTCTGCTCTGATGTGCATAATAACTCATTACATCTTCCCCTCTGGCCTTTGTTTCCACACTGTCCTGTTCTGCCTTCTTAGTTAACATTGTACATATTTTCAAATAAACAAAGCAAGCATCTATGCCAGCCGAACCACAAATTGGAGGTCACTGAATAGCCATTTATCTGCAGAGACGGGGTTGACCAAGTATTTCTTTATCATTTAACTATGGAATTAAGAGCATGAGGTCAATGCACGTGCTGTCAGCTGCCATGAGCTTCTCCACTACACCAGTGTCAAACTGATGAATCTGCACTCTCAATGCATCAGTCTCTTTACAACCTGGCTCTTTCTGTCTGTGCCTATTTCATTTAATTGGATGTTCTCCTTTTCTGCAAGCTTAAGACAGAGCACACTCTTGTTAAGCCCTAATAATTTTATGTTTGAGGTACATAAAATGCAGCTCCATTTTAACAGCAACTCATGAAATATTGTTTTTATGTAAGAAAACTAAAGCTTAAATGCAACCGTGTATGGAAAACTACTAACTCTTGCAGCATTAAACACACCAAATTAATTTTATAAAGCATACACTTTAATGGAATGTGACTTGCACATTAAGAAGAGCATGTTTTCTGTGTGGGATTATTTTTAAAGACACTTTGACATGCAAAGGGGAGAAGTTGTGGATTTCATCATCTGTGTCTTGAGAGCATTCCATATTTTAAACCTAAGAGGAAATTCCAACAATATTTGTATTATGTTTCTTTAAAGACCCCCACGACCCTGAATGGGGATGAAGCGTGTGTAGAAAATGGAAGGTTGGACTTTAAAGGCAAAATATCTCTTCCGTCAAAGTTGGAGCCTTATTAACTAAACCTGCTGACTTTTTCCTTCACTTTTATATTTTTGTCATCACCTCAAAGCATAGCCACTTTTAAACTTTCCTTGATCAAACCAAGTCAGAGATACTCACAGGTCCTTCTTTGCAATCCAAGTTTTGAGTCCCACAACTTATGGGTAAAATAAATATGTTTTGTCACAAACTGTCATTGAACTTTTTTAGTTTAAGGGGACACATGAACGAGTAAGTGTTTCTGTATTTCCTTAGAAAAAAATGACATTGATCATAAGTCCCAAACCTGAAATTTCAAATCTTTGAGGTCAAGTCCCAAGTCGAGTCTCAGGTCTCAGGTCTGCATGTGAGACCTAAAGACCTACTCCAATGAACATTGTGTTTTAAGCTTAGAATTTCATTTCAGAGTATTTTTTTTCCCCAAAATTGTTGTGAATCAGGAGCAGATGAAAACATTTTGTTTGGAAAAAGAGCTTATTTGTGACATAGAAAATATGGCGAGGTGGGCCACAAGTTCCCAGCTCCGCCTCATTCTGATGCATCCACTTGTAGACGATTAGATCCATGTATGTCTTCATTTTCCTCGTCTAAGCTGGCATCTGGCTTAAAATTGCATGGCTGGATAGCTTCAACATTGCTCGCCGTTCTTGTTGCACCGGTAAGGTTAGGGTGGGGTTAAGAGTGTCTGTGAGATAGTGGGAGAAAGTTAGGAGTGACGGAAAGGGGGGGTCTTTGTGCCTTCAGTCCCACTCACAACTCAAGAGGGGAATTTCTAATGAGCTATTGCCAGTCTGTAGAAACCATATCCTTGAAAACGACACAGGTTTTTTTTTTTTATTATTTTGTATGAAAAAAGCTTAATCATATTTAAAAGACCACTGGGAACATTTTTACAATAGATCAAAAGATCTAAATCACTATGTACATAAGAGGAGAGAAGTTCTACCTTTAGGTTGATGGGCTGCAAATAAGGTTGTAAACATGAAGGCAGCAGTAAATCATATTGATAAAATCCAACTCCTAATCCTTCATAGCTTGCACAATCTTGGCCTATCAAATCTGTGGCCTTCAAAATACCTTCAGGTCTAGTCCTTGTCTCTCAGCTGCTTTAAATTATTTAAAAAAGTTGCTGATAATGTTAAAGCTGTTGGTCATGTCGTTAAACAATCTAAAACAACCAACATTTCAGCTACTCGTGTTTCACAAAATCAGTTATACAGTAAATCTCCCCTCTTCTGCTGCTCCCGTTTATCGTGCAAAATACTGACACAAATGTATCCCCGTAAACTCCCAGCTGATCTAATTACAAGTGATAGAATGGTGCAGTGTCTAAATAAATCTTGCTTGACTTTTCATCTGCTGCTCTTCATTTGCGTTCCATCTGTGTAAGAAAATAAAAGTTGTGTGCAAGCCGATCCTGCTGAGTTAGGTAGTGAACAACTGTTATGCAGATTGCAGTCAAATGTATTTGCTCACGGCACACTGAACCGTCACTCTAAAGAAATGTGCAGTGTTGATTCATGGTTGAGAAGAACATACAGCAAGCTGCCCTCTGGTTACAGCTTGTGTGGCGCAGGGCACTGTAATGTTTCATAGGGACTTTATAAACAGATTTATATAAACAGATGTTTAACATAATTAGTGACTGCGTTGATCTAAAAGATTAAACTGTATAGCATTATTATTACATCCACACGTGAAGTTAGAAGATACAATGAGAGTATTCAACTTACATAAATCATAAATCTTAAATCACACTTTGCTTTATGAATAGTTTATTGACCTCTCAGTCAGGTCAAAGGGGACTGAAATGTTAACATTTTAGATTTTTAAAAGTTAGACTCTGATTGGAGGATTTCAGATTGGGTGCCCACCTTTCCCACCCACGTGTCAAAGTGTCTTTGGGTAAGACACCAAACTCCACATTGTCTATCCATCCAGAACCCACCTGCCATAATCCCTTATAGGGTCATGGGGCTGTTGGAGCCAACCCACTTACTGTTGGGCAAAGAGAGGCACACTCTGAACAAGTCACCAATCTGTCACAGGGCCACACACTCACATACACACCCAGAGACCATTTAGATATACCAATTAATTAATAAAGCAAGTTTTTGAACTGTGGCAGGTAGCCAAAGTGCCCGGAGAAAATTGCCACATGCACAAGGAGAACACACAAACGCAGCTGGGATTCAAACCAGGGCTTTCTTGCTGTGAAGCAAGAGTGCTAACCACTCTTCCACCATGCAGTCCATTCTACATTGTTCCTGGTGGAAATATGTTAGCGCCATGTATAATAGGACTGGACTGTAATGCGCTGTAGCCTGAAAATAAAGTAGAGAAGCGCTATATAAGTATACACCATTTACCATTTAAACTGTTTTTATGCAATATTCCTGGATTTGTCCTGATTAAACACTGAAGCCAAAAGACAGTCACCTTTAAACAGAAATTTGTCGGGTCAAACTCATCATACCAGGTGTGCTACCTCTGCCCAGAGAGTGCGTACACTAAAGCATTACATGGATACATTTCTCAGTTATTTTTCTCGCATTCCAACAACAAATTTACTCTACCCGCTATTGACTGCTGAGCAAATTTTCACAGTCTAACAGCTTTCCTATCACTTCTGGAATATTCAAGGGCTTCACATTCAATTAAATCTTTTCTCCTTCTTTTGTTGGGTTTTAATTGACACATTTTAGATGCTGATTAGCGCTCAGCTCATTGTTCTGTTTGTGGAGATCATATTTTTTTGATTGGATTGCAAAAAATAAGTGACACGCTGGTTCGCTGTGCAATTATCCTAACAGCAATATTTTTCTAATTTCCTGCTTCCACTGATTAATGCATCTGTATAATTGGAGATAATAAAGCACATCAAACACATTTTGTTGTGCTGTAGCATTGTGTTTTGCATCCGTCTTTATTTGTGTGGCTTCAGAGGTCATTTTCTTAAACAGCCCATTTAGAAAACATACACAAATAGATTTTGCGTTGATTTGACTGCAAGCATCTGGGTAGCAAATCATTGCGAGTAATTATCAAATATTTACATGCATGTATAATTGTAGATCTGTAAAATTTAGTCATAACATATTAAATAAGCTGCTAAAGAAAGAGGATTTGCTAATGAGAAATAAGAAAGTTGTTTCTCAAATGTGGCACAGCTTTCAGGAGTTCCGCTTTGTGAAATGGTTTCACAGGGTTTGAAGTTGGGCACATTCGATTCATGCTGCCAAAAGTATAGTGGCCCTGAAGTGCAAATCACATCAACAAACAGCTCAATGCAAAAACATATTAAAGAATGCAACAACAATTAGAAAAGCAAAACAATTAAAAAGGCAAACCAGAAAATAAATAAAACAATCCAGAAAACAAAAGTATTTTCCAGCAAACAAAATTAAATGTTAAAAAAATGAAACAAAACAAGAAACCGAAATAGGCAGGTATTGTGGAACATCACTCAATGGATGATGACTTCTGAGTTTTTGAGTTTTTTATGGAAAGCAGAAGGATGTTTTAAGTAAACTGTTGTAAACAGTTAATTGAACAACCATCAAACTTCTGTGGCCAAAAGCTTTAAAATGTATTTTCTGTTGGGAGGTATTACCGTGCCACATAACTTCTGGTTCAAAGGTGAACAAACTTCATCAGTGATGTCCATAGACGTCCCAAAATACCTACTTTTCTGGTTTCTTATTTTGTTTCCTTTTTAAAATTTCCATTTGATTTTTTGAAATTATTTTTGTTTTCCAAAACGTCTAATTTTTATTTTGTTTATGGTTTTTGAAATTGTGTGGGTTTTTTTGGCTTATGGAAATTTGTTTCAATTTCTAAAATATAATGTTGCTTTTTTTATTATTCCTTTTACCTTTTTAATTGTTATTGTTGTTGATGTGATTTGCACTTAGGAGTCGTCCCAAAGAAGCTACTTTCTTATAACAACACCTGAAACTGAGGCTAAATATCCACAAATTAGTTCATTTAATTAAGGTTAAAGCTTGCTTACTTTGACGTTGATGCGATACAAGTCCCTGAGCAAAGACGCATTGTTTAGTTCCTTGGATGCATACTCCAGCCTTGTCTTTTGAACATCAGACCTCTTTAGAAGACCAAATACATTTTTTTTTTTAATGTCAAAATTGAACATTTATAGGACAATCATTTGTTTTAATTTAATTGTTGTTTTAATCTGACAAAAGACTGAGTTGCAGTGTTTTTGGTTTGAAAAGTGGTTTTGAAATATTTTTTTTCAAAATCTCACTGTAAAAATCAGTGAATACTGTTTTTTACTTCTGCTTTAATCTTGATTCTTGGAGGATTGCCTTTCATGACCCAAAAGGCGTTAAGCCTTATTTTGCATTGGAAACCTATTTTACTAACCTGTACCCCTTTCCTTAATATACTGACACAAAACTGTTAAGCTGGAGATTAATGTGAATATTCTAGCTTCCAGTAGCAAAACCATGTTATTTTAATAAAATGTCGTTTTGTGACTGTATTTAAATAGTGCATGCTCAGTAATAGCTGACAGAAAATAAAGAAGCTACGCATTCTGCTGTCATCCAAAGAATGGCATACATGGTTATTTGGTAAATTGGAGCTTAATGTGGATCTTATTATATAACAGCTACAATACATTTCTTTGGAAGATTAGATGTGAACTGATTTCAAGCAGATTAAATCCAGGATATTGTGAAAGACGTGTATGGAGAATTTCCTTCACAAATTTCTTTAGAAATGAATAACAATGAAAAAAAAAGAATAACACTTGAAGTGCCGTTTTTTTTCCATATGTAAAAATGTAAAATGTCACTGTCACCAAAACTGTTCTCCACAAGAACACTGTCACACAGTGACTCAGTCGGCACCCACTTGTGCTGCACAGGGTGGTAAATCACTGAGATGGCAGCCCATTAGCTGCTGGCCAATAGCAATCTCATACGGCATAAAGATAATTGAAAATGCAGAGAAAGTAGGTCACCATCGTTACTTGTTAGATCTGACTGGCCTCGGTGGTGCTGCAGCAGATCCCTTAACTTGATTCAGCAATGCACAGAGGGTCTGAAAGTTATTCAATAAAGAGGACAACACAAAAACCTCTGGTATGTTTAAGATTCTTCCAAGACTTTAGGGTAGAACCAACAACATGTGGCATGACCTAAACACTTTAAGCATACTACTTTCAGTGGACAAACGAGGCAGAGCCACAATAACAATCATGAGATTTATGTGGCCTTGTGACAGGCTGGCGACCCCACCAAGGTGTATCCCGTTTTTGCCCAACAATAGCCATATTAGGCTTTGGCAACCACGCGACCCCAAAAGGGATACAGCGGGTTAAGAAAATGGATGAATGGATGGAAATTTGTGTCATGATTTTTTTTTAATGCTGACTAACAGGTGCATAAATTATTAATTATACAGTCAATGCACAGAGCTCTGGTTGGAAAATGCAGCAATAGCAGGCAAGGCCCTTCTATACACCCACAGAGCAGAGAGGGTTGATCAGCCCAACGGCCCGCTCCGATCTGTGGCTGTTTAGACGTGGTCAAGCAGAACCTGTTATCCCAGTGACTGGTGACCAGCGCTCGGGAAAGAGCCCTGTGTTGGAGGCGCAGTCAGGGGAGGTGTTGCAGAGAGGAAGCAATCTGGAAAATATGTTTATTTTGTATCAAATTGTACTTATGCACAAACGCACAAATCAATAATTACACACGAACAAATCCAAAGTTACGCATGAATCAAGAATTATGCACTCACAAATCACAAATTGTTCACAAATATGTTCAATCGTTGTTAGGTTGAAACACAGCATGAAGTGGATGTCCTGTGTTACATGTAGAGAGGTGATCTGTCATTTGTGGCAGAAAGGAGGATATTCAAATAGCCTATTGTAGTTTGATACTGTGTCTGTTTTGTCTTTCCTCATTTGTGGAAGCTGAGTTGTGTGCATGCAAGGTTCTGTGTGAATGAGTCTGGGTCAGCTCCACCCTCACTGCTGCTGCTGCACACCTGCAGTCCATTACTCACTGAGACACAGTTTTAAACTTTTTTCAACTGCCCTTTATTAAAAGAGCATCATTTAACTTTTTCAATTTATTTGGGCTATGCATACTAAGTTCTCTATCTAGCTGTTGAACACGAAGAGTCCCATGCTTCTTTGCTTTTTCCCAGCATCAGACTTTATTCTTTAAGTCTGTCCTGGACTCAGTCATAGCTCGTTTGGTTGAGTTGCTACATAATAATAATCAAATATACCAAGAATATTTCCTGCGTGTAGATTTAGTGTAGTGAGTGTGAATGTTAAATGTGGGCTGGGATAAAATGTTTTTTGTTTCTCAGGGAGCCATATCAATTTGTTGAAAAGAAGCAAAAAGCAGGTGAAAATTAAATTGCAATGCTACTTTGAGACAAATATAAGAATCAGGAATCATTTTTGAGGTCTTTTAGAAGGTATGTTCTGCTTATCTGGAGCCAGAGTGTAGGGTAGCAGTCAAAGCGGAGGTGTAAAGACCTCCTTTTCCACAGAAACTTCTTCCAGTTCTGCCAGGGAGAACCCAAGGAGCTTGTAACAGACGCAGTCCTTCCTGCCTGTGTGCTTTTGTTGTTCTCTAGAGTCTCATCTTAGTGGGACAGGCCAAGAATACTTCTCCAGAGACGGTCCCACCTTAAAAGATCCCTGATCCACCACAACCGAAGCACTCTTAGTGACCTCCTACGTGACAGTGCTCCTCACTCTTTCTGGGGCCGTAATTTTTTTGATGGCATTGTTGTATCAGCCCTCTTTGACGGAGCGAGCTGCTGGGGAGGGGCAGATGGTCTGACAGGAACAGGATAGGATTGACAAACTAATGTGGATATCCGACTCCGTCCTGGGACGTCACCAAGAGTTTGTGACTGTAGTGGATGACAGGAGGATGTAAGAGAAACTGGAATCCATCATTGACAATTCTCATCATCATCACTCTCTGCGTGAAACTGTGGATGGACACAAGAATTCTTTGAGTTAGAACATTGACTGTACATGAGAACTGGACAGAGTGCACCACCCCTCCCCCACCCGGGTTTTAAATAGGATGTACCTGCTGGCTCCAAGAGGCCAAAATCTCATTGACTTCTACTAAGAAATAAACAGCTATAACATTCTATTTGTTAGAATAACCATTTTTGATCGGATACCTTTTCTTAACTTCTTGCTAATCCCAATTTTTGTAGTTCTACTGTATTCTATACTTTTCTACCTCTGAAGTAGTTTGCACATAAATAACCTTGAGAACAAGCAAACGCATTGAGAAAGTGAACAGAAGAACTTGTGCAGGACAGTCAATGCTACTGCCCTTCCAAATGGTGTCTAGTATATTTTTTAATGCCCATTCTTACTTTTATTTGTCAGTAATTCTAAAATACATACCCTACCATCCAAAAACATAACATTCTGTCTGTATTCAGTCACAATTTCATTATATATCTGTCTACCTGCAGGTTCTAGTTCTCCTGTGGAGAAGTTTGAGAGGAAGCTTTAAAAACCATGCAGAGAATGACCTCAGTGGAGAGCAGCCTTCACCAAAAGCTGCAGCTGCTCAAACAAGAATACCACAAAGGTGTGTGGTCACGGTTGGCCACATCCGTCATCAGTATGCAAACACACATTCTGTACATACAAGTTTACATACATACTTAAAGGGGAAACATGCATTAATAAGAACTATTTAAAAAATAAGTGCAATTTATCATAAACCAAACAAAAACTAGCAATCCCAATACTTAGGTGGAAAAAAAATCCCACAAACTAGAAGTTTAATATTCTACCCACTGACAGCAGCCAATGACCTGGTGATGAAAATTAAGCGTGAGTAACGAGTTGTACCACGCTAATGTAGCTGGGGGGAAAAAAAAGAACTGCCATATTCACAACTAAAGTGTGAATTGTTTCGCTTGATATTTTAATGCATCCAGCTGCTTCCAGAACCTGTGACCTTTTGACAAGCCAGAGAAATACCAAGCCAGTCTGGCAGCTCCCATCACAGAGATCCTAAAGATGATAACCATTTTCAATTTCCAAAATTCCTGAAAATACATTTTTCAATGATTTTTTACTTTCTGTCAAGAGTATCGTTTTTTTTCTGTTTCTAATGAAGAAAACACAAAAAGCAAAACCTGTAACAGGACAAGGGATGTATCATAACTCAGTCACATGTTTCAGTTCATGAGAGCCACTTTTTGTTGTTCTATTTTAAGAGTAGGATGAAAAAGATGGAGTGAGGTAGTTAAAGTGAAGACAGAATCAATGCATAATAGATGAGTTCAAGTCATAGAGATTAACAAAAAGGGGGGTGGAATTCAAAAATAGCAAAGAAAGTATCTTCATTCTCATCTTTTTGGATTACATGGTGTAATCAGGGTGTGCCAGGGTTGTACAGCATGATATTTACTAAATCTGAGACTAATTTAGTCTTTCATCATAGTATGAAACAGAGACCTCTGGTGCTCTACCAGAGGTGCTGGTCCTAGCACAGCACTTTTCTAGAGATATTGAGTTTTATCCAAGGATCTGCTAGAGCCAGTTTGGAGGTTATTGCAAAAATATGTACCAAATGGAAAAAGGACAAAAAAAGCAGCACATCAAAATGCCGAAACCCGGGTTCGAACCAGGGACCTTTAGATCTTCAGTCTAACGCTCTCCCAACTGAGCTATTTCGGCTACGAGACAGTAATATGAGATCATTGTTATTCTAAACGTGTGTTCAATGGAAGGACATTGTTCCTTATGCTTGGGTCGAAACGGGTTTTTATCTATTTTCAGAATAGAACAAATTTACTAGCGACACGACTAGTATACAACTAAAATCTAAACCCTTAGTCCTGTTTTTTTTATTTTTATTTTTTACATTTCAACCTTAACATCTAAGGTCAAAGGTGGCCCACATGCATACGCGGCACAACATTTCAGTGCTTTCACACGTCATCACCACAACGAAAACTGAAACCAGAAACGTACATTTAATTGTTCCGAGACCGCATTGACGGTAAGGTTAACTTGTTTGTGTCTGTAAAAAGTTGTATACATTTAACCAATTTCAGAGAAAAACGCTAAATATTTTTTTGTTTGTAGATTTTTGTAAAAAGGAGAACATTTTCAAAATTGTTTTTAATCTAACCAGAGGAAGCAACATTTGTGTAACCCAAAGCCGAGTAGTTTAAAAAACAGTGAATTAACGATCCTTCAAATGACAAAACGAACCAAAAAATATATATTTTTTAGAGAAAATGTGATGTTACTATGGGGGATCGAACAGGCAATCCCGGAATAAAACAGTGAGTTTTCAAGTGAGTTTTCCTGTCTTACTGGTTCTGCTGGGCGTGGCAACTATTGTCCTGTCATTTAGATTTTTTTTTTAAAAAAGGCGAGGGGAAAATTTTAAAATTTTAAAGGGAAGGGGAGGCGAGGTCTTTGTTAAAGGTGCAAGTCAAATGACTAGAAAATTGCTTGTGTTTCACAGCACTTTCTGAGGACTGCATTCAATGGGAAAATGTCACTGAAGTTCTCCGGCTGGGAGGTGGTTGATGATGGAGCCTCTTTTCATGGTGTGCTGCTTGGGGCATCACAGAAGCCTCAAAACAGGGGAGTCTACAAGATGTTTCATGGGACCAGTGTTGCCAGTGCACGCCTCATCATTGCCAATGGTTTTCAGCAGTCATCAACTGGGTTGCTTGGAAAGGGTGTGTATGTGAGCCGTGACAAGACAAAAGCATCAAGCTATCCAAGAAATGCCTCTTCCTCTGATCGTGTAGTCTTTGAATTAAGTGTCCGTGTTGGGCGCGTGAAGCGTATTGACAAGGACAACCATCCTTTGCGATTAACTTGGAGCTCCAATGGTTACGACACTGCTTGGATACCCCCCAAAAGTGGCATGCTGTGTGTGCCCAGTGGTCTAGAGGAGGACTGTGTGTTTGATCCAAAAAGAGTTAAGGTGGTGGGCATTGCATATGCACCAAATGCCACTATAGAGAAAGAGCTTCAGCGACTTCTTACAAAACCATCCAAAACATCAAGTAAAGGAGCAGGTGATGTAAAACCATGTTCCATTTGTAAAAGAAAAACCCAGCAGGGCTCGCCTCACATCATTCAGCAGTGCTGGAAGTGTGGTCAGAACATCTGTGTTCTCATGGCCAAGCACTTTTGTCCTTAACAGCTGAAAGTGGCAATGAAATGAACCAGAGTGGCAATTGTAATCACAATGTTATTTGTTTTGACTTGTAATTTGGAGAGGATGTTGGTTGGGTAAAGAACTGTGACTATAAAATCCTTTTTGTAATTGCAAGAAAATCATATGTTCAATGAAGTCTGATTTTTACTTTCATTTGACATTTTGTTTTATTAATATGTAATTGTGTGCTAACTTGTCTTAAGTTAATCGTCTGTCAAAATGTATTCTCTTGTCAAATTTCTGAAGGCTTTTGAATTTTACACTGAAAATAGTGATTCTTATGGAGTGATTTTTGTGCTACCACATAGGTCCACATTGCAAACAAAAGTCACAGTTTTGAGATCAAAATTTCCTCAATTGCAAACAAAATGTAAAATTGCAATAATATAAAATAGTAATTTGCAAATGTATTAAATATATGCTTTCAAAAATTTGTTTTTTGTTTTCAAAAATTATTTTTGTGTTTGCGTCATAAATATTTTCAGATGTGTTGTCTCTCATCTTACTTTTTGCCTATCTTTGATTTTGCATTCACATGTTTCAGTTTAATGTGAATATGTGCCACCATGGTCTAGATTCTATCCAACCGAATCGCCATATTCATCTAACATGAGTTGTGTCTGAATTCCCTCCCTACTCACTATATAGTGCGTTCGCCATTTTGTAGTGCTGTCCGAATCTACAATTCCAAAATTGAGTGCCCAAGAAATTTCCCAGAATTCTCAGCAAAAAAAACAGTGTACATCGATGCTCACTACATTGGGGAATATAGACCACAATGCATTGCGTTTGAATGATTTTGAAAATTGCAGAAGCAAGTCACGGGAGGGAGATTACTTATAAATGTTAGTATTTTAGTAGTAGTAAGTATTTGTAGTAGAATATCACATTGGTACACAATGTGATATGACGAATGTACTGGTATATGTAATTATTTTACCTATGACTGACATTCTTCTCCAGCCTTTCAATTTTGGTGACGGTATCATTTTGCCAACACTCTTGTTTTGCGTTAAAGGCAGAAATATTAAACACAGTAGGTAGTACATAGTACATAAAAAAGGAGTGATTTCTCCCCGTAGTCATAAGTTAATAATACATTTTTTTAAAGGTGTTTACATATGGAAGGACAGACAAGGATGTAGAAAAATAGATCCAAAAGATAGCCTGTTTTCAGGCAAACGCTTAGCCCCCGGGTGGGAGAACGTTCACAGCTCAGATGTTTATTCATATTACATTCATTTATCATTAAACTGTTAATCATTGTCATATTGGGGTAAAGGTTTTTGTTGTTACTTTCTATTTAGAGCAGTGATACAGGAAATGGGGCTGACCCACCTCATTAGTCCAGCCAGAGCAGCAAAAAAGTGGGAACATTTAAAGAACACACATAAGGTTTGTGAAGTGAAGGCCTAGACAGTTCCTTCTAATTTTAATCAGTTCTTTGTTTTGATATTTGAAGGAACTTATGCTGATGGTTCCCCGAAGCAGCTTCGTAGATGTGGTTCTCCTTAATTAATGAGGTGATTGGCAGTAGGAAATCAGTGAGGCCTCCATGCCTTATTGCCTCATTCTGGGAGGAGAGGTCTTTCACATCCTCTGCACAATCCCCTGCCTCAGTGCCACAAGAACAGGGGCAGACAGGGGAAGAAGAAGAGAAAGGAGGAAACAGAAGAGGCACCTCCAGCCAAGAGGCCATTGCGTGGCGACCTATTCAGTCTCCTGGAGAAGGCAGAGAGAGAAGCAGGAAAGAAGAAGGAGTGAGTGGAGAGGCTCTCAACTCTTTTAGAAAGACTTGTGGAAAAAATGTAATTTGAATTGATTTATTAAAGAAATTTGCAAAAATAAATTATTCACATGTATTGTTAAAATACGAGCAATTTTTAACAATCTCAGCACTATTTTCATATACTGTAAAGATCAACAGTAAATATTTACAACTTCATTTTATGCTTTACATTTACTTTTTATGCATGTTAACAATAATCATGGTGCTGAAGAGCCATTTGTCTGATAGTTGGAGCTGACAGGAAAACAGAGATTTGTCCTCGCAGACAGATACCACATTGCTCTGCCGATTTGATTCTTGGAGTTGTGTTCCTGCTGTGGGTCAACATCGGTGTGCTACAAGCATCCCCTTAACTGATGCACAGACTTTGTATGATGGCGATGCAGACAGTTTTTGAACTGCAATATATTTGCTGAGTATTTAAGTTTTTTTTGACAAATTTTGTCCAGTTTTTGTTGTCACGAAGACCAAATGACAAGAACTATAGAAGCAGATATAAGAAAAACTTATGGCCCGTACGGGGATCGAACCCGCGACCTTGGCGTTATTAGCACCACGCTCTAACCAACTGAGCTAACCGGCCGTGCGTTGATTTGCAGGGCAAATTAAATGGAAACATATAAAGACGACTATTTGTCTTGCGGGTATATTGTGCTTAAGGTGGAGCTCATATGAAGTGAGCTGAAAGTGAAACTCAAAAAGTTAAAACACTGGTTGTTTCCTCTTACGGTAGGTTCTCGGAATATTAAGAATTATTTTACATATACACTGTTTATAAATACTTAATAGTATTATTTCAATGTATTAATCTTGATGGACAGATGTTAGAATGAGCGTCTCTGTTGTACATTTTTCAGTTTATACAAAAAGAATAATCCCACAAGGCTATGCTAACAAGCTAACATTCAGTTATAGTTTTGCTTAACTAAAATTATATAGGTTTGATTTTGAATTTTGGTTCAAAGTTTGAGTGAACATATACAAACTCAAATAATAATGATTATTTACGGCTTTAAAAATAGATGACATTATTTTTAGCATCGGAACCTGCAATATAAACATACAATTGTGGGGAAATGAGTAAACTTTGTTGGGTATATCTTCAAAATTGTTCATTCTTTGGGATCATTTTGCTAAAATGCTTTCTCTTTAAATGAGTCATGGTGTTAGATTTAAGCCAATATTTCCTTCCTGGTATTTGGAAAGGTGAGAGTTCAGTGCACTTTATTAGTTTACTGATAAGTAAATCCTTTCATATGAAAAATTGGGTATTTTTTAACATTTCTGCTGCCCATCTGATGATTGCAAATAAAGCTGTTTTTTTCTTTGTAAATGTACACCCAATGCCTCGACATTGTTTTAAGTTGTTTTCTGTGTTGTTTTCCTATGGCGTTCCAGGCCTGCACTAAGGCAGAATGTCATTGCAATTCTTTGGCTGGGAAGTCACCTATGATTCTTGTCCTGGTTTGGAATTAAGGGCCAATCAGAAGCCCAAAAACCAGAGGGTCTACACCATGTACCATGGCACAAGTGTAGGCTCAGCACGTTCCATAATTACCACAGGTTTTGTGCCGTCAACAAAGGGAATGCTGGGGCCAGGAGTGTACGTCAGCCGTGATAAGAAAAAGGCAGAACGTTATCCTTTACATGAGAACCCTTCAGACCGCGTGGTGCTGGAGTTGCAGGTCTGTGTCGGCCGGGTCAAGCGCATTGATAAGGACAACCATCCCATGCAGTACACCTGGCATTCCCAGGGCTACGACACTGCCTGGGTACCTCCCAACTGTGGCATGACAGCTGTGAAGAGCGGCCTGGAGGAGGACTGCATCTTTGACCCGAAAAGGATAAATGTTGTGGGCATCGCAATGGCCCCAATATTTGCCAAGACGGAACTCGAAAAGCTTGTTGCCAACAGTCCCAGTAACGGCGGCCCTGTTGTGGATGCATGCTCACTGTGCAACAGAAAAGAGGATCAGAGTTCTCCACACATCAGACAACAATGCTGGGGATGTGGGAAAAATATCTGCTCTCTGATGACAAAGCATTTCTGTTCTGTTTCAAATTGAGAAAGTGTAATGACCTTAAATGCTTGTCTTTATCTTAACAATGTGGCAAAAAAAAGTGTAAAGTGAGAATTACTGTAATAGAACTTGGCATAATTGCTAATTTTAGAGTCTAATCATTGGTGTTGAAATCAGGATAAAAATTATGTTTTGCAATTGTAATTCATGTTTTAATATAAAACTTGTGATATTTCTAAGTCATTTTTTTTACTAAAAGGTGTGCATAGAAAAAATTAATTGAAATATGATTTATATGCCATGCATATTTTCAAGAAACCTAATGTGGTCATGTGCAACATATAAAAAAGACAATCAAAAAAACAAAGCAAAAAGCTTTTATTTTCACCCAAAAGTATTACAGTATGTTGAAATCTGATTTTTTTTTTTTGTCTCAGAAATAAAATGGAAATAAAAAAAACTAAATAAATCAAGAAAAGTCAATTAAGTATTACTTTTGTATGAAACCAACTGTGTCATTGCTAATAATGCTTTATACCTCAACAGTAAAGGAACAGCGATGTTGCATCATTTAGGACATAGAAGAGGAAAGTAATGAATGAAACGCCAGCAGCCTCTGGTCGTCTTTTGTTTTGCCATGTTGCAAAAGCACCTGCATAAGAAAAGACAATAAAAATGTGTCCATTGTAAAAGCAGAAATGTTTCATACAATTTCAGCTTGCCCACATAAAAACTCCTAATTCCTAACACAAAATGCATTATGGGAGGTGAATGTCCTACTCACATTGATGAGTTCCTGGTCATTTTTGGCATGCAGGTGTCTGAGCAGGTACCAACTAGCCACCTGTATCACTGTCACTGGGAAGTCTTGGGATGAGGTATAGACCAGACGCTCCAGCAACCGTCTTGTTTCCCTGTAGACAGAACATCAGGATGGATCCAGCTGACAATAAAACACCGTTTAGATCAGGGTTCTCAGACTCCAGGCCTCCTGCTGGTTTTTAAGAAATCCAGTCTCATTTGCTGCTGATTACCTGGACCAGACAAGTTTAGCCAATAGGGACTTTCAATGGCGGGTTCGTTGGAAAACATGTATTATATTGACGTTCAAGGCTTGGAGTTTGAGACCTGTGGTCTAGACTATTGGAAACGTGGTGATTGGTTTTATAATCTGATATTTAACCTCACAGGATTAACAATCAACTATGATGAAGCTGTGCTTTGTTTGTGAGTCAGTCTGTCTTCATACCTGAGCTCAAGCTATAATCATTTTCTACACCCACGCTAAGCAAGGAGCGACTTTTCACGGATGCTCCATGGTCATCCTATAGCTGTATGGGTATATTTTTGTTGACTAATTGATCTTGTTTTGGGCTCTATTAATTGACTGTATGAGAGAACTGGACCGTGACAGTGTGACGTCACCCATAGAAAATGGTTTGTTTCTGGCTCCAATATAATAAAGTTAATTCTTTTTTTTTTTTTTGCAATACAGATGCTGCCATATTGGAGCCAGACAATGTCAGTGAGCAATGATTGGTCTGAGGGAGTCTGAGTTAATATTTCTATGGCAACCACTTTCAACAATCAAGAAGCCTGTTGGAAGTTCACTGATATTGAGCTCAGGAGAATCTGTCAAACATTTTAGAATGTTCAAGGTGGGGGCCAGGGGCATCACATACTTTTGAGACATCTGATTGGTCAGTTTATAACTTGAATAAATTGCAATAAAGATTAAAAGATAGATAAAGATAAAAAGAACTGGGATTAGCTAGAAGCTGTTATGAAAAAAGCAGTAGAGCAAGAATAATTATTCTGACAAATATCATGGCTGAGTAATAGCTGATTATTTCTAAATAGAAGTCTATGGGATTTTGCTTTTTTGGAGCCGTTGGTACTTCCTGTTTGGAACGCGAGGGGGGAGGGGTCACTCAGTACAGTTAATGGTTGTTCCGAAACCACTTTCACTATTGGGTGAATTTCTCCTTGTGAGATTAATAAAGTTTTATTCTTTTCTAAAACATGCAGATGCACCGAGCCTTGAGGGATAGAGTTCCTCACGCACTGACCTTGAAGTCATCTTGGTCACAAACTGGAGCAGGGCCTGGAAAAGGTGGGCCACAGGGAATGACCCCAGTTTCAGAACCTCAGTGGTGGCTTCCATCACCAGGTCTTTCCAGTCATTTCCTGGGAGACCCACCTTGAAAGGCAAATCAGAACCAAACAGGTCAAGCACATTTCCCTGTGTCAAATCTTTGTAGGCATCAGATGTCTTATCATAGGGCGTTTCAGCCACAGATAAATAAAAAGAGAAAATTTCTTGCACAGAGAAAAAGGGACAACAAATTTTTGGGACTCTTTTTGTACTTTTCCTTTCCTGCTGATCCTTTGATTCACAGCTGGATATTCACTCATCTTTCATCTTCTCTACTTTGCCTCTTTTCATTTGACAGAGACCCATAAAAGCTTCTGGCTAAACATGAGTGCTTCTGAAAATTATTCTACAATTTTTTTACTGCATAACTTTGGGCTCAAATAAAAATGGTTCTATAGTTTTTTGTTTGTTTGTTTGTTTTAAAGAAGTAATCAAAGTGACTCACCATACAGGGTCCTAGAGCTAGCAGAGCTAATCTGAGCAGGCTGGCTACCTGGTAGCTGTGCACACCGAGCTGTGAAGCAAGCTGAAGGCTCTGCCTGTAAGCCACCACTGCCTGAAACAGGAGCCCTTGACTTCGATACACATCAGCCAACCACTGAGAGAAACAGAGAACAGCAAATGAATAGTTGAATTACATAAAGAATGTATATAGCTAATAGAATCAGATAGGAATTTTGGGAGAGAAAGTAAGTAGGAAGAAGTAAACTATTATTTAAAAAACAGTTACAGTTAGTAGAAAAAAATTACATTCAAGAATAATATCTTTATTCTAATCATATTGAACAATCTTATCTTTTGTACAATCACAAAAATACAATTTTAATTTGACTTTATTTCTGGCAGAAACAAAGAGTATTGTATTTATTCAATGGCAGAAATTATGATTTAGAGAAGCTTTACAACAAAAAAAAAGTTGTTAAACATGACTGATACTGATGAGGCAAACAATCTATGTATTGTATGGGACAGAGCTGCAAAAACTCAGTCCGTAAGGACATACTTGTTTTCCAGTTATCCCTGCTGCTGATCACCTAAATCAGGTGTGTAAAGTCCAATCATCTTTTGATCTATTTTCAAAGCATTCTCAATGGTCTTTTAATTATGACTATCCCAATTTTAGCCAAAAGAAAGTTTCTGCAGAGCGGCACGAGTTCATTAGAAATTCCTTTCTAAACTATGGGTGTGACTGTTGGTACAGAGTAAGCCTGCACCCATTTACCGTGATCCCATTTTTACAAGGGAGCAGAGAAAGGAGCTTGCGGCTCGCGGACTGTAGCAGCTGTGTCACAGCTACATGCTTTTTCGAACAAAATGTTTTTGTCTGCTCCTGATTCACCACAATTTGAATGAAGAAATACTCAGAATGGCAGTTTTAATCTTCATTCTCTTAACGTTTGTCCTCCATCATAAGAAAAAAGCTTCAAGAACATGTTAAAAACACCAAAAACCTAGTTTTAATGAAGAGGATCTTTAAAACATCTGTAATCCTACTTGGTAGATTTAACCTATTGCGGGTTAATTTTATAACGTAACTCCCACAATAACAATTTGCAATCTGAATTTTAATGCTTTGACATTTAACGGTTTTTTTATTCTAGCTGGTTTGGTTAAAATTGTGTTTCTGTGATATTTATATTTTATTTTTTTGTTGAACTTTTAATATTTTGTAAATAGACATCCAAGCAAAAACTTTGCTTCAATACTTGGCCACTGTTGAACAAGGCAGAGCAGACAGATTTACAGGTGACAGCACATCTACTTACGTGCCATGCTCCGAGGTTGGTGGGGTTCAATATAACGGCTTTGTTAAGCTGCTCCAGCACAACCTCTGGAAGTACAAGTTCTGGACTGGTCAAAAGCAGCCGCTGACACTGCACTTGTCTGAGGGACAGCATCACTGCTGGGTGTTCAGGGGACACACTGAGAACCTGGAGAACACAAAACAGGAGGACATTAAAGCGCATCTTTTTACCTTTCAGCTACCTTCCGTAAAACGATAAGTTAGAAAAGCATAAACATTAATGTTCCACCTGTGAACAGAGAGCCTCTGCCTGATCCAGCTGCCCCTCCATCATGAGGCCTGTCACAGCCTGCTGTAGTACCCAGCCTTCCAAAGACTGAGCTAGGGGACGTTCAATGTCCTCCACATTTTGCACTAGAAAGGGACATGTGTCAGCCTTGCACACACGAGCGAAGATGTAAAAAATACACCTGTCGACATACCTTTCATAGAAACCACTGACATCAGAGTGTGTTCCAGTGACTGTCTGCAAGGGGCAGAACCAGAGAGATAACAGGTAGTATTTTCTGTATGACATGCAGCCATTAATGCTGCCCATGCTGCTGGATCATCTGAAAAAAAAAGAGTAAAGTAGAGTTAAATAGATATCTACATGCATACAGAAGTTCCTGCAAATATCGCTTACAATTTGGGTTTCCTTTCAATTATTAAACATTAGGAAACATTGTTCCTAAACATCAAATTCTTGCTTAAATTCGTACATGTGCTTAACTTGATGTACACTTTCATTTAATGTCAATTATAAAGTAAGAAAGCTAACATCAGGTGTGTTTGCTTACCTGGACAGAGCAGCACAGCTCTCTGTATCATCTTGAGTGCATTCTTATGCTTGTCCTCTCCAGAGTGTTTGCCACTAGCCAGCTGGTTCAATCCACTGTACAACAACGCCCTCTGCAGTCACACAAGAAAACTCAGTTCAACCCAACAGAAGCATTGAAAAGCTTTACCTGCAGAGATATGCACAATTTATGTGCATTTAATAACAAATTATATTTTTTTTGGAAAAAATAACATGAAATTAGGAGTACAGAGAAGAGAACAGATGTTAAAAAGTAAATGATTGATTTAAATCACAACAAGTCGTTTTATTTTACCTTTCCTTGAGTCATACTGGAGAGACAGGCAACATAACCAGCTACAGCCCCACCCTACAATAAAAAAAACAACAATAAAAATCTCTCAAACAGGCATTTATAGAAAAACAACACATAAAACAGCTGAATTAAGCTTAATCACTAATGCAGCTTTTCTGGGTTGGAAATTGGTCAATTTTTGCATCAACTCACTTACATTTGCCTTTCTAGGGTAGAACTGTGGTATCACTCTGGACAGGAGGGCCCACAAAGACGGGTTTCCTGGATTTCTATAGTTAAGATGTAAAAAAAAAAAATCAAGCTTTGCCCTAAAAATGCAGTACGAGGAACCTGAGCTGATGACAGAGAAAATCTACAGCACAATCTGTGCTGCACCTGCATCCAGAGGTAAGGATGGTCTAGATGGCTTAGTATGAAAGATAGTTGGAAAATTTGAACAGGCACTTAAAAATGCATGTTTTGTGGAGCAGAATTATTTTTATGCATTTAAATCAGGTTAAATATGGATTATCGAAAACCTACAAAGATCATACCTGTGTACAGCTCTGGAGGCTTCTCTTTGCACTGCAATATAATTGCCCCGCAGAGCGAGCAGGGTGCAGGTGAGAAGACACTGCTGCTCCATTACACTTCTGGAAGTGGAATCCTGCTTTAGAAGCTCAGTCAGGGCAGCAGCAGCTAGAGTAGCATCACTGTGGACCAGTCCCAGGGCGCACAAGCACAGCAAAGACTCTGAGATTGGCTCCTTTAACATTGAGCTGGAATCACATACATTCATATTTAGCTAAAACTAAAAATATTTTTGATTTTTCATGCAAAAAAGTTTTGCAGTGTGGTCGCAATCCTAACTTCTGTAGTATACTTGTTATCGCAAGGTGGCTAGTTTTAAATACAAATGTTCACTGGTTTCTAATATTTTAAAGACATAATTATCTTGTGAAGCTTGCTAGTGTCCCTTTAGGTAAAATAGACATAAAAACCACCACAAGAAATCAAATATAAATATAATATTATATAAAACATTTTAAAGTTAAAAAAAAAGTTACTTTTCTCTTCTGGGACAACCAAATGACTGACAGTGGCCACAAAATAAGCAGTAAGAAATGTCAAGTTAAAGTCTTCAATGAGCAGAATCTTTTTTTTTTTAAATAATATTTTTAAAAAGTGCTGACAACTAGACATTGTAGTGTTCAGTTTCACCATTTGAACAGCAGAGTCTTGGCTGAGTCTACGTTGCCCTGCCGGTGTTGCAGTAGAGCCAGAGCCGTCAAAATGTAAGCCTTCTCTTTCTCACTGGAAGCTACAGCCAAGGCACTCTCATATGCTGCAAGATACAGATTTGTTCACTCACTATGCCTACGATACAATCTGTTTTAGTTTTATATCACACTCCTTACTAGTGATGCTTTCCTGGAAGAGACCTGACCTACAGTAGGCCAAAGCAAGCCCAACCAGGTCGCTGAGGTCCTGGAGTGGAGTGGAATTATAAGCACGGACTGCCTCCTCCAATTGACCTAAGTTGCTGCAGGAGATAAAGTGAATCATATGAATTCTTGTCATGTAATGAATTTATTTAGATGTGGCTCATGTGCATCATAATGAGAAAGTCATTACCACAAAGCACGGCCATAATTTCCCAGAGAAAAAGCGAGTTTCTCTGGGGATGATGTGGACTGAAGCAAATCAACCGCTCTGCCAGGAGAATATAAGATTAAAAAAAGGCCACTTCCTATACAATTCCATCAGCTCTCTGTTCATTTTATACCTTTGATAAGCCTGTAAGGCCTGAATGTTCAGATGCAGATGCTCATTAAGGTAGCCCAGCATAATAAAAGCTTCTGGGTCAGAGTAGATTCTCTCTGCATGAAAAAACAAAGGAGAATGAAATGACATGACACAATATCTCAACGTATCAGTGAAGCAAGGACAGTGCGCTCGTGTGAACATTAGCACAAAACCACAACGCACCTGTGTACTTGCTGAGAGCCACCTGAGCAGCAGAAATGGCATTCATTTGCACAATATTGTAGCGGTACAGCTCAGTGTTCCTATTGCTCTTATCCAGCATGGTGGAGCAAACCCAATAGGCATAACCCTTCACCCCCTCCATCTGACAGTAAAAGATATTAAAAATAAGGCTGATGGAGACAAAGGCTGGAATCTCAAGCAATGTTGAATGAACATGGCATCATTTATGATTTTTCTTAGTAGCTGAAAGAAGCTGAAAACCCTCCAGAGAATGTCTGCCTCAACCATGAGGTTGTACAACAGGAATGCGTTTGGGATGTCACCCACATGAGTGCTGAGTTCAGTTGTGTGCCTGAAAAGATCCATGGTGTCGTAGCTTCCCACTCCTTCTGCTATTAGCGCCTAGTAGAAGGCCCCAAAAAGATCCATGATTAGTATATATTACAAAAAATGTAAACACATAACCCATTACTTTAGTTAAAGCTAGCAAACCCCATACTGATAATGTCATTAGCACAGAATTGTGTGTGTACATGTAATAAAAATGATCACATTGACTAAAGACAAACATAAAAACAGAGTCTAATAGTGCCATGGAGTACCTGTCCAATCCAGCAGTTGACATATAGGGGCTCTAAGGACTGAGCGATCTTAAAGGCTTTGTGTGCAAGCTACAACAAAAAGAGTACACGCTTTAATGCTTAATATGTCAACTAGCTTTCAAAAAATCCAAAGAACAAATCAATATGGAATGGGTCACAACAACACACCTCTATGTTTTCCTTCTTCAGATAAAGGGTGCCAAGGTTTGTCCAAGCAACAACATTCTGCATAAAGATATCGTTAAGTCACATAAAATGGTCTAGATTTAAGAAAAAAAAATGTATTCATTAACTAAACATACGTTTGGTTCAACTTGGATGGACTTGATGAAACAATGTTGAGCCAAAGCAAAGTTCTCCAGACCTGAAATGAAAGGAGAATGAAAAATAGTACAAATTAGTTTAAATTAGTTTGAAGAAAATGTCATAAAACTCATGGTCCGTTCCTTTACAAACATTTAAATACCTTTGTTCATTGAAACCACTCCCATTGCATTCCAGTAGCTGTGGTTTCCACTGTCCATCATGATCGATTTTTTCAAACACTGAAGGAAAAAAGGAAATAGTTCTAAAATGTATTTTTTTTAGAGAAAAATCAAAAAACTATTACATAGAAGGGTTTGAATTACATGCTGGGCTTTCTCCAAGTCATGAGATGGAGAGTTCTGGTTTTGCTCTGTAAGAGCAGATTGGCTAACAGCCTGACGGTAATAGTTAAGTCCAAGATCGTACCAAAGGCTGGGAGCTTCTGGCATTAGCTTTAAAGCACGAGCATAACACCTGAAACAAAATCCATCTAAATTAAACCAAATAATTAATTCATTTATTTTAATGTAACCGCATCAGCCTATCAATAGTATTGATACAACTGGTACCAGTGGACCTACCTCTCACCAACTTTAAGCATCTGAACCTGGTTTAGCCTGTTAGCCTGTGAGCTAGAGTCTAAACCCGCTAGAGAGTTTGGCACCAAAACCTGGGCACGGTTTGGAGAAACGATGCTGACTGTAGTAGAAACATCTCCCAGTAACTTCCACAAACAGGACAGATCTGGCCGCAGTTGTACAGCCCTAAAAAAAAAAGATATAAAAGAAAAGATAAATATAACCGGGGAGTCAGGTCTATAAAAAATATAAAGGTTTTCCTTGAGGTGCAACTTTAGTAAATGTCCTGCCATTACCTGAAAAGGTTTTGAATGGCTTTCTCAATAAGGTCGATCGCTCCACCATCTCTGCAGTCCTCCATTAAGCTTTTTGCAAGTGACAGTTGACACTCACCAAGGCCTAAATATGGGTTACAAACATCTATTTTAACATGCAGCCTTGTGAAAATATGAGAATGCATTCTAAAACATGAGATACAAGTCAAAGATCTATCAGAAAATAGGTACCTTTAAGAGCTGGAACATAGTCCTGCCTAGATGTGATTTGCAAATACTCTGCAGCAGCCTCCGTAAACTTCCCCAGAGTCTGTTTGATAGCGGCTGCTTGGTAGACACTGTAGATGGAGGACGGCTGAAGCTGATGAGCTCTGCTGAAGGCCTTGAGAGCTGCCGTGAAGCTCCGCCTCTTCAAATACGCTTCACCTAAACACTCCCAGCACACCCAGTCTTCAGGGTCTGCTCTTAAAGCTGCCTGTAAACTACACATATGAAGGATAATTATTTAATTTGTGCTCTTCCATTAAGAAATCCAAAGAAAAAACAAATGTCTTTATGATTCTTACTCAGCTATAGCTTGTTGATGCTGTTCAACTTTCAGGTAGTACAGGCCTCGCCTCATCCAAGCCCATTTAGCTGAACCTGGAGTGGCTTTCTCGGTCACAGACTGAAGAATACTTAAGGCAGTGTCCTGTGGATTCATGTGGAAAATAAAAGAGAGGGAAGAAAATGATCAGTTACAGTTAGGAGATAATATTGTTTTAGCTTTACCCCAAAGAGCCCCTCACCATGTCTCCTTGCTCTATACTGAGGTCCACTGAAGCAGCTCCTGACTCATTATCATCACTGTTTAACTGAAATGCCTTTTTATAGCAGCCTTGAGCACGGCCATGGTCATTGGCCACCTCCCGATAATAATGCCCAAGGTAGCGAAAGGCACAGCCAAGGTGTGGGTCCAACTTTGCAGCCTGTGATGGGCAAAATCAGATCAACATGACAATCGCATCTAAACATAAAAATATTGTAATGTTTATCATATAATAGCTGAAGTCTAAGTCCTGCTGATTTTTTGAAGACCTTTAAAAAGTGTGTGTGGGCTTTGCTTTTGTCTTTGCGAGTCTCTGGCCCCATTTCCCAGTAGAGTTTTCCAAGCAGGAAATAATATTCTCCGGTGTTTGGACCATGGCTCACAGCTTTTAGCAAACTACACAAAAAAAAGTCACAAGCATTACACAAACACACACGGATATGCTTCTTAATATGTTTGTTTGTACCTTTCCTCTGCTAACTGCTGCTGGCCTTCAGCTAAGTATGCAAGAGCTCTCAGAGCTAATCCCTGAGCCAGGTTTGGATTGGAATCCAGCAGCGCCGATGAAATCTAGCAAAATAATACAGTTGAACCACTTTACTATTATTAGACTAACTAACTCAGGGTTGCAGGATTTGTACATTTAGGTTATTGAGGAGCATTTTTTTGTGAACTAAAACATGTAAGGTATAGATTAACTTGAAGTTATGGAGATAAATTAGTATCAGTCCGATTTGTGCGTGCGTAACTTTGATTTGTGCGTGCATAATTTTGATTCGTGCATAACTTTAGATTTGTGCGTGCGTAATCCTTGATTTGTGCGTAACTTTGGATTTGTGCGTAACTTTAGGTTTGTGCATGCATAATTCTTGATTTGTGCGTAACTTTGGATTTGTGC
>BSAI01000189.1:10967255-11095183 GCA_036245035.1 Adrianichthys oophorus | reverse complement strand
GTTACGCACAAATCAAGAATTATGCATGCACAAACCTAAAGTTACGCGCAAATCAAGGATTACGCACGCACAAATCTAAAGTTATTCACGAATCAAAATTACGCACGCACAAATCAAAATTACGCACGCACAAATCGGACTGATACTAATTTATCTCCATATGAAGTTACCTGGAGGGCTCTCTCAATCTGTCCTTTGGTAAGGTATGCACGCCCTTTAAGAACTAGCATTGACGGGTCCCTTTCAGCCTCTGGAATCTGAAGACAAACACATGAAATTTAAGTTGCTTTTTTTTTTTTCATAGAGGAAAACAACTCTGAACCAGAACTTTGAAATCATTAAGTTCTTTAAATTGTTTCCAGGAGTTTTAGTGCTTGCAAAGTCCTTCTTTACTTGTCTTTTAATGCCCAAATAACTGTTCGTTTAAATAAAGTCTAATTAAAAGAACAGAAAAAGGATACGCGTTTTCTATCACAGAAAACAAAGAACCAACAAATGCTTGAATTTGTTTGCTGTAATAGATCTTTAGACATAAAATGCTTTATTGCTAATATTTTTATGATTTTATTATAATAATGAAGCTCAACTTGACCAAAACCAGTTTAAAGTCTGATGTTTATTGTAAATCTATCAAATTCATTCATTGGAATTTCACTGAAAAAAATCAAAGCCTGCAGTGCAAAACAGAGAATTTATCAATAACATTACCAGTGAAAATGTGTCTAAAGCCTCATCTGTTGCACTTTCTTCTCCACTTCTCACTAAAGCATGTAGCTTCAGACTGAGAAGTTTTCCGCTGAGCTTTTTGTCCTCACAAGCACCTGCTTTCAGACCTGATGGAATGAAATGTTGAAAGAAATGTGAAATAAATGAGTAAACTAGAATTCCAAAAGATGTGGAGATGATTCATATAATGTCAACAGTCCTAATGATGACTGTTTTTACACACATTACACAGCAACAAGTTAAAGCAGGACAAACCCTGGGTGCACGACACAGCACAATCAGAGTATCTGTGTGTTTTAAGCTGAGCCTCAGCCAGGCTACACCATCCTGTTGATAAGCTCATTTGCTTTAGACCTAAAAGGGATAGTACATAGTTATCAAAGAAATTGCAAATCATTGCGAAAGAGACATTTTAGAATACATAGTTCATGTAAAAACTAACCTTTTGATAGATTGTTTATGGCATCATTGTACATTTCCTCTTGGAGTGCTTTAGTACCCAGACCCAAGTGACTTAAGCCATTGTTAGGATCCAAATCCAGGAGCCTTGAGAAACAACTGACTGCATTCTCATCCATGTTACCTGAAAACAAAAAGATCACATTTAATGAGACTACTTGAGTCACTAAACGGTGTTCAACAAAAGACGGGCTCAATTTTTGTGCACTTTTTAATGTATTATGGACTAAATATCCACAAATTATATCTAGATTCTTGTTGTATAAAAGGCAAAAAAAGAAAATAGAAAATTACTACTTAGGAGGTTCCCCAAAGTTAACATCTCTGTTGTCCTGACCATAAAAATCACTGAAAAGATTTGGCGTTTTGGCTGTCCTGATTAAGGCTGGATATTTTACAAACATTGGCACTCAATTTAGAAATGAAATGTTGAGTGGAAATGTAAAAACACGATGACTCATGACTCACAAATATTTACTTTGTTCCAAGTCAAATTTCTCTGAGAGGACATCTTATTTCCTTATTTTCAATAATGCAAAAAATAATGAAAATAAATACAGCTCAAATGACCTTTGAAGGTTTTTTTCACAGTGAAATGTACTAAATTATGATAAAAGTAAATTTTCTTTTCCTCATAGCAAGTTCTTTAAAAAAAATCTTAAAGACCCACTCCAATGAAAATCGTGTTTTTGGTGCTTTTAACGTGTTTATCTTCATTTTCTTCACTTGAGGAGGTATACTTGACCATATACATTCAAAAGAACAGCGTTCTACCTGTTTTGAGGTAGTGACTGCAAAGGACCTCAAGGGGGTAGCTGTGGTTGGGGTACAGTGACAGCACTGACTCACACGCTTCTTTTATTTTGGCTTCTTCACAGGGCAGCTAAAACAGGAGGTTCAGAAAAAAAAATCTCTGTAAATACAGCAACACCTTTCTCATGCTCCTTCAAAACTTCTCACATGTCATAGGAGGGAAGAACTCACCTGGGTAAGGCATTTAAGATAATCAGCTGATATCTTTCTGTGTTCCTCTCCTGGCACAGGTTCAATGAAAGCCATTGCTTTCTCAAATGCTGCAAATAACTAATCCCAACAAACAAAATGTTAAATATGTTCATCAATTTAAAAAAGAAATGGGGGCTGGTAATATGTATGTGTGACAAATGCATTATAAGCTATGATCTGCTTAGGGCAAAATCATGCCGTTTTATGCAGAATTCACATGCTAAATCAAACATTTTGTTGAGTTTAAAATCATCTTACATGCTGTTGAGTTTCATGGTCCTGCTCCATCTCATTCAAACCTTCTAAGAGAATATGGATCATCTCTTTTAACAGCTTCACCAGCTCTTTCTTCTCCACACCATCTTCCTCCTTTAGCTGAATTAGCTGCTGCCAAACCTTTGCCAACTGTTTTGAGACAAAAGCATGAACTCATTTTAAAACTATTACTTTTATACCACTTGTATTCATCTTTTTAAAAAGGTACATACCTTTAATTGTTCTCTGTCAGACTGATAAATATCTGACAGCTTTTTGATGATGTCATAACATTTGGTTTTATCTGAACTGTAAATAAAAGGACAAAAGAAAATCAACACCAACCAAAAACTGCAAGACTGCTAAAAAAAATCTAATAATGAAAATATTTGACTTGCAAGTAGTGCTGGTTTTTGAGATTATACACTGCTCAAGAAAATAAAGGGAACACAAAACTCAATGTTACTACAAGTCAATCCCACTTGTGTGTAATCAAACTGTCCAATTAGGAAGCAACACTGACTGACAATTTCACATGCTTCTGTGCAAGTGGAATAGATAACAGGTGGAAATAATAGCGGGAGAAAGGCCAGTATATCAGGAGATATAGAAGAGGCTGTGGGAGGGCAACAACCCTGCAGCAAGACCACTACTTCCTTCTTTGTGCAAGGAGAAACACAGCCAGAGCCCTGCAAAATGACCTCCAGCTGGCCACAAATGCTAACGTTTATGCTCAGACTGTCAGGAATAGACTCCATGAGGGTCCACCAGTGGGAGTTGTGCTTACAGCCCAACTCCATGGCGACATGTGCTCTTCACAGATGAAAGCAGGTTCACACTGAGCGCATGAGAGACGTGACAGAGTCTGGAGACACCGTGGCAAACGTTCTGCTCCCTGCAAAATCATCCAACATGACCGGTTTGACGGTGGGTCAGTAATGTTTTAGGGTGGCATTTCTTTGGAGGGCCGCATAGCTCTCCATGTGCTCACCAGAGGTAGTCTGACTGCCATTAGGAACCAAGATGAAATTCTCAGACTCCTTGTGAAACTATATCCCAGTGTAATTGGCCCTGGTTTCCTCCTAATGCAAGACAACCTCATGTGGCTGGAGAGTGTCAGCAGTTTCTGTCAGAGGAAGGTATTGATGAAGTGTACTGGCCCACCCGTTCCCCAGACTTGAATCCACAACTGGGACATCATGTCTCAGTCCATCCACCAACACCAGGTTACTCCACAGACTGTCCAGGAGTTAGAGGATGCTTTGATCCAGGTGTGAGAGATCATCCGCAGCCTCTTCAAAAGCATACCCAGGTATTGCAGGGAAGTCATACAGGCACATGGAAACCACACACACTACCGAGCCTCATTTTGACTTGTTCCAAAGACAAAAAATTGAAGTTGGATCAGCCTGTAGTGTGTTTTTCCCCTTTAATTTTGAGTATGATTCCACTTCCAGACCTACATAGGGTAATACACTTAATTTCCATTAATAATGTGTGTGGTTCTGTTGTCAGCACATGTAACGATGTGAAGAATGAAGCATTTAAAAATAATATTTAATTTGTTCAGGAATAGGATGTGTTTTTGTTGTGTTACCTTTACTCTTTTGATTAGTATATATTCAGAAAAATGCTCACAACTTACTTTGAATACAGCTCTACAAGCTTCTGGTACACATTAGGTAGCTCCACTTTGAAATCCCACTGATCCGTCTTTTCATAAAGATTTGCTAAGCCCTTCAAATATAATGTATATTAAAAAAAACAGTCATCTACAGATAGAGAGTCTACTATCAAAGCATAAAATGCCAACAGGTTCAAACCAGAGACAAGATCGGATCCTATCATGGTTCACTCACTGGTTCAGCTCACCTGCCATGCCAACAGCTGCTCTGGATCCACCTCTATTGCTTTCTTATATGCAGTCAGGGACTGATCCGTTTGCTCCAGCTCACAGGCTGCTAGGCCGATGAATACCCATGCATTGTAATTACTCTTTTCGAGTTTCAAAACAGTCTAAAAATAAGAGGGAATATATTTAGCTTTACAACACCCTGATGACCGTTCCTCCAGAAAAGGGGAGTACTAACATAAATGACTTCAACTTAAAAGACTGTTTACCTTGCAGTGCTTTAAGGCTTCTTTGAATTCTTTGTTTTTGATGGCGTCTCTGGCACTTTTCAGTGCAGCTTTCACTTCTTTGCTCGACATCTGCAAGAAATAAAACACTCAAAAGGAACTCAGCATTGATAGCTTTTTACTAGCATCGTATTAGCTTTGTGGTAAGACAACCGGTACATACATGTCCAACATGACGATAAAGAGATTCAAACAATGTCCTAACTTTAAATGTTAAACTTTTCTAATGTCATGCTTACAGATAAAAATAATCTTACTTCATAGACGATAGAAGACTTTAGGGCTAGCCAGATGACTATTATTTAGCATTAGATGCTAGCAGAGTAGCAAATTTGAAAAGCGAAGTGGTTACTAACTTTCAAAAACTAATTTAGTCAAAGATTTTGTTAAATTGATAAACTAGTTTAGGAACTTTTGACAATTGACAGTCAAAGTTTGCACCACCTATTTACGTTGAACACTTGCACAGTGTCACTGGAATGACACGGAAGTGAAACAGGGAAAAGTGGAGACAAAACATTGTTTCAATATAAAAGCCCTGTTTGACCTGTCGCGTGCACTTACTGAAAACATATTTGGTCCGTGAATGATATATATAGTAAATTAATAAAAGAACACTATAATGTGTAATGTATTTATTAGTTTTCAACAAGAAGAGTTACAATATGCATCGACATTTAAAAAAAAATTATAAGTATGACTCGGTGTGAGAGTTACACTTTGAAACATACTGAAAACATTTTTATAATCACAAGTCAGAAAGATTTATAATAGCTTTTTACATAAAAAAGCTTTTGATCTTTTGAAGTTAACCGTTAACATTGATATAAAATGTTTACAAGATGCCATTTAACCATGTATCAATAGCTTTCTCGTGAGCTAACAAATCTTTTTGCCAGTCCAAATGCCACCTAAGCCCAGCAATGACACGGCTGTAGTTTTTTCCCAAACCCCATTTCCATTTACCAAATGCTTTTTTGTTGTACAAATGAACGTTTGAAGAGACTTGTGGATAGTTAACAATGCTGCGTAATAATCTCTCCAGACGCGACTGCACAACTGGGAATTTATGAACCACATTGTGAAGCTCGTCCTTGTCCAGCGAAAGGTCTGAAGAAAGAGGATACAAGAAATAATGATGCAGGATTCCTTTTTCAGCCACAAAAATGACATTTTGTGGACATTAGTGTTTGGAGAACTCACCAAAAAGTTGTGGTGAGGGACTGATTCCATCTGAATAGACAATGTACTTCCACTGACTACTTCTAAGCATGTATGTAGAAGCGTTCACATTACAACCATGGTATTCACTTAAAATCCAACCTGGATGCCGTTTCTTTGAAAAATTATTGGACTTGGATATAAAAGGAAGAAGGGAGTAGCCACTCAGACTGCTTACAGGTGATATATCAGCAATTTCTGCAAAACACAATATGTGCATTATATAAACAAAAGATAATACAAATTAAAATCTTCCTTGCTTTAATTTACATTGCTTTTAAGCCTAAAGTATAATGATTTGTCAGTATGCTAACAGTCGTACCACTTACCCAGCACAGTGGGATAGAGGTCAACCAAAGAGACGGGCTGATTGACCTGCAGGCCCGACATCAACCCAGGTCCCATAATGAGCAGAGGAATGTGGGAACTGCCTTCAAACATTGACATCTTGTAGAACTGTCTGTGTTCCATAGCTAGCTCTCCATGGTCAGCTGTGAAGATCACAACTGTATTGCTAAGAAGCTTGGACTCCCTCAGGGCTGAAATCACCTGCCCTGATAGCATAGAGGGGGTGAGACAGAAAACTCAGTATGGCACTGTCCAGTGCAGAATAAAATAGCATTTCAAACTTTTAAGCAAATGACAAATAGCAAAAAAAAATCAAATATTCTAATATACTGGTAATAAAATTCAGTATTTATTGCAAAAAGACAACTAAAGTCAATTTATATTGTGAAGTGTCATAAAAACACTTTAATCCATGTACATAAAAGGACTGTGCTTTGTTTATAAGTTACAGTACTTAATAGGAATTACTTAAATAATAAACTTTCTTGCTTGTTTGCTTTCACTGCATATCTTGTATGGCCATTTCAAACAATCCGTCGATCCTTAAACCCATTCATCTCTTGCAATGTATGGCTGTCAAACGAACCCAGCATGGCATCTGCTTCCGCACACATGGCATAGTAGAAGGCTCGAATGCTTTTGATTTCCTCCTCAGTAAATTCTCCACTGCAATTCTTGGTGAAGGTTGAGTAGTAATCGACAGGGTGCATAGCAGTCACTGGCAGCCATTTAGGAACAGAGACAAGCTCCTGTGACACCTGCATACACAAGACAGTAATTCAGCATGTTACAAGTAGAAAACTAATTTGGCTAGAAAAAAGATGTAAAAGAATAACAGTGCCTTTGAGAGCCAGTATGGTGAGCTACGGAAGGTGGATCCTCCAGCCGTGGGTCCCAGAGATTCCGTTTTATATGGATGAGGTAAATTGAGGCCAAGATATAGAGCAAAAGGCTGATTTGAGAACGCAGCTCTCTGACAGATCCACCGTGATGCTTGACGTGTGTTTTGCCAGTCCTTCTTCATTATCTTTACGGTCGACATGTTCCCTACAACCTGAGAAACAGGCCGACCCTCTTGGGTCAACAGGAACGGAACATCTCGTGTCCATGCCTCAACGCGATTACTGTCGTGGACGCATTAAAAAAGAGTAAGTTGAAAGTAACTTGCTACACAAGCTAACAAAATGAGAATTCACTCTGTTTTGGTTAAAGTCCCACTCCAATCATATTTAAATTTATTATAAAATCATTCCCAGTGGTTTTTTGATTCTGTTTATGCCTTTTTTAGCCAAAATAAAAAAAAAAACAAAAAAAAAACTGTTTTGTTTTTTTCAGACATTTTTTCTGCAGAGGGGTATGAGTTCATTGGACATTTGCCTCAGAGTTTTGGGCAGGATTGTTGGCTAAAAAGTTAGCCTAAATTGATATCTCAGCATTCCTTTGTTTACACGCTCTCCTGCTAGCACACAGACCCTCACAACCCCAATCTAACATTCCCATGAAAACGGCGAGCAATATCGCAGATACTCAGCCATAGAGTTTTGAGCCGATGCCAGCTCAGACGAAGAAAACAAAAGCTTACATGGTTCTATTTGTCTGCAAGTGGATGCATCGTAATAGAACGGAGCAGGGAGCTTGTGGCATGCCGTTTTTTCCATCTGCTTCTGATTCACAACAATTTGAATAAAGAAATACAATTTCAAGCCTAATTTTCTTTATATATGTCCTTCACCATAAGAAAAATGTTACAAGAACATGCTAAAAACACCCCAAAAAACATTTTTTAATCAGTGTGGTCCTTTAATCTCAGAATAGAACATCAAATAGAAAAGGTTCCTCTACTTTGATGTGACAATACCTGACAGAGTGACTCCCTGAGGTAAAGTCCAACTTTCCCATCATTTTGGTGAGGTATCCATTCTTTTCTAGCATATCCATCCATGTGGTTGCATTAGCCCCTAAACATTTGTAGTTGTTCCATGACTGAGTAAGGTGAACAAACTGACCGCTCCACATGGCTGAAAGGAAACCATGGGCTTTTTATTCACAACTCAACAGATATAAAAACTGTTTTAGACGGATCATTTACCTGCTCTGGAGGGGCAGCAGATGGGTGAGTTGGTGTAGGCATTCAGAAAGGTGGAGCCCAACTGTCTGAGGTAGTTAATGTACGGTAACTGTACAACTTTGCTTCCAGGATCAAAGGACAGTCGACCGTCCTGAGTACAAAACATACAATCAATCAATCAATCAATCAATCAATCAATCAATCAATCAATCAATAAATAAATAAATCGAACTAATTAAACTGCAATGAGACAAAAGTTTTATCAAGACATAAAATGCAAAATTTCCACTGAAGTAAAAAGAAACTTTAAGTAAAACTCACAAATGCATCACTCATTACCATCACGATGTTTGGTCTGGAAACATTTTGGCAAATGCTTTGACAAAAACAAAAGAGGAAAAAAACTAAAGTCACCAAAAACATTTTCTCTTTCTACAAACACACAGTTTTGATGCTGTTAAACATTTTTGTGATATTTAAAATAAGTGATTTATAAAAGCAGGAGTTTAATAGTTTATGCTCTCTGGTACTGTTGCGTACTGCTTCCGCTTGCAAGCGTGTCTTCGAATAATCAACATCCGGGTTGCACTTTCAAAATAAACTTTTACTTTAAGTGAAAGTTCATTGATCGGGTTTTGTAAGTAAAATGTTAAAATTAAGGTAAAGAATCAAAACGGAGGAGACAGAAAAAAAATGCGTTGTTTGCTTTTGTAAGTAAGTAAATGCAGTTAAAAGAAATTGTGTTGATAGATTTTCACATTTTATTTAACAATGCATGCATTTATTATTTTTTTCGTTTAGTGTTTCTAATATTGCAGGAATTCACAAGAATAAAACAAGTTTTTGTTTGCTTTTCAACATCAAACTAAAATGGTTCTGATTCCATTTTTAAATTTCACATATCCCATGAATTTTAGGAAATTATTACATTATAGTCTCGCGTGTGTTCATAGAATCAGCAACTTTCCAAATTTTAAAGCCAACCGGAAATTGTCCAAAGTATTTACCTTCAGAATCAAGACAAAATATTTCACATTTTCAGATTGAATTGCCTTTATTATTTTATGTTTTTCTTTCACAAAATATCTAATAATCTTCTAATTAAGTTTTTATTTCTATTTGTTTAAGAAAAAAAAAAGTATTAAAAAATATGCTGAAGTTAAATAGAAAAGCTATCACCGGCCCTAACAAAATAAACAAACAAAAAACAAAGAAACAAACACAACAAAGAACTTGAGACCCTACAATGAGTGTCAAGACAAAGAAAATCCTCTTGAGGGCGTTGAGTAACCGTGAATTGAAAAATACAGATGAAAGCAAATCATTGACTGCAGTTACAAGAACTATGCAACCAGACTATGTAGTTAGTTTTCAGTGACAAAAAACTATTTAAAACTATGGACACATCCTGGAATACCTTTGTGCATATCTCAATAATAAAATGCATTAATCTTGGAGAATGCATCACTCAGCATAAACGACTTTAAATGACTGCCCTTTAGTTAATTTATTTTATTTTTACGCCTTTGCTGTTTAAAGAAAAATTCCACGAGTTTGATTTGCATTGTCAATTGTTTTAAAAGCAAGGCGATCAACAGGTGATTCTGCACCACAACGCAGTTACAATAATGTCCACAGGGTGGCGTTTTGAGCCTGTGGTCTTGTTTTTCTGTAAACAGTGCTCGACCATTGGGACCCAGGAAGCATTTTGGCACATATTTTTATGACAAAAAATGTATTCTGTACATTATTTTGCATGTCGTCTCTGTCAGCATAGTGCACAAAATACACCATAAAAACATGCATTTTTACAGGAGGTACCAAGTACAGGATTGTTTTGTGAGTTTAATTTGTTCTAATAAATAAAAAAAGTAAAAGTCCGTAGAAGAAGCATGCAACAGAGCTGTACTGCTTAAATCTGCAGTTTAAATGGTACGTTTGTTTTCTCTTATGTTTGGCAGAGACGGGAAGTGAAGTATGTTTACAAGATGCACGTGTGAAGGGATTTTTTTCGTGCTTTTTTGTCAATATTTAACAGGTGAAGAAAAATGCAGCAATATGTATTTGTGCAGCCTCTCAGCTGTTTCAGCATACTTGTAATCTCCGAGCCTTTTTCCAGAAGGCGGAAGGAGGGGGCAGTGAAGACAGGCGCATGCGCATGCGCAGAAGGTTGTTTTTCCACTCCAGCTCTCGTTTAAAGAGAGCTGAGCTGCGGGGTCCACTCGTCTGAGGCTGGAAACCAGCTAGAGATCTGATAACAGCATCCACTGCTGTTACCCAGACTCAATGAACTGCTCACAAACAAGTCACTGATCGTGCCTGCTACTTTTTTTGCAGGCTTTAGATAAAGATCAGTGTCTAAATCTTTTTATTCATGAGATTTTCATAGACTTTTTAAATTATTATTTTAAGGTCTCTTGTTTCCGCCATGGTGCTAGGAAAGGTAAAGAGCTTCACAATAAGCTATGACTGTCTTAATGACAGCAATGTCCCCGTCTTCTCCAGCGGGGACTGCGTCTCAGGGAGGGTGATCATCGAAGTCACGGGAGAAATCCGAGTGAAATCTCTCAAAATCCACGCAAAAGGATTCGCAAAAGTTCGTTGGACGGAGTCGAGGAACGCCGGATCCAACACTGCCTACACGCAGAACTACACAGAAGAATTGGAATACCTGAATCACAAGGAAATTTTAATTGGGCATGAGAGAGGTAAGACTTTTGAATGGTTTGGTTTATTTTTCGAAAGGCAGAAACACGACGATGCGTTTGGGACTATTTAGAAATCAGAAACACCGAAAGATGCAGTCCCAGGGGATGATAACAAAACCCTTAACATGAGTAAAAGTTGGACAACTTTCACATTATTGCCTGACAATAGAAGTAGGGTACTTATTTTTTTTTTATTTGATGTTTTTCGGCCCTGTCTACATATAGATCCATCATTGTTTGAGGGTAAGGTGCCTGAATGAATGACAGCTGCTCAAGCATCCGAATCGTATTTGTAGTGCGAAAATTCTTTTAAAAATATGTTTAAAACGTGACGCAGTTGTGCAGAAACTGTTGTGTTGGGTGTTGAGGGTTGTGGAGCATTTTATATTGCATAGTGACTTTTAAAAGGCCGTTTCTTTGAAGCTTGTCTTAAGTTTCCACCTATTGTTCAAAGCGGTTCAATCCTGTTTAGAAAACTGGACCAGCAAGGGGCGGAGCCTAGCAGAGACTGCTCGTCTGTGATTGGTGGAGAGCTTCTTGTGTGGCTGGTGACATAATCGTTTTGCAGAGTGAAAGCAGCTACTGCAACTTTGTTGGTTATAGAAAATTTTTGTTAGAGGAGAAAAAAAAACAATATTTAAAGCCTGAAAGTTAAATTTGTTAAAGGTGCGGCACGCATTTAAAAAAATAATACAAAAAAATTAAAGAGAAGGATTCAAAATGATGGAAAATAGTTTTATTTAGCTGCTTAGGATGCAACACAGTGGAATTAAAATTTGAGCAATAGTCAGAAAGATTAATACAATGTCGTGGTTTTTTTCTTTGCTCACAAATCACAAAGATAAGGCGCTATAAAAGCGTTTTAGTTGATTTTTTTCTGGCTGTAGTAGTGACTGCAGCGTCGCACAGTGAATGCGTAATGAGGCTGCGCAGCTGTGGGGGCTGCTCACACCGGTTTAGTCCGGTCTCCTCCTGCTGGAGTCTGCCGTTTGACTGACAGCTCCGTACGTGTTTACCACACTGCTACTGCTGCTGCTGCTGCTGCTGGGGCAAGGAGCACTGAGCTGGCACAAGCAAGACACCCGGACTGCTGAAAAGGCAGATTCTCTTCATTTTTATCAGGAAAAAAAAAAATGAAATAAAATAAAATAAAATGCACTGGGTCATTTCGAGGAAAAAAATTAAAGGACCTGCATTAGTCTGTACAAAAATATCAATAGTAAATTTGGCATTTTCTAAACTTTAGGTTGACATTTGTGATATTTACGGTTTATTATCCTGTAGATAGGAAATCTCCCTTCATTACATAACTGCTGTGGGTCTTTGTTGCTATGCAGGCACAACCTTTTCTTCTTTGGCCTTGGCACCTCCAAACAACCTTTATTCTCTATCACATATTTGCTCTGCTGATTTGTCTCTCAATACATCACTTCCTCACAGACAGATTTGACAGTAAAATCCGTTTATTCTCTTTTTGTCTCCCCCACCCTGTGTTTTTTGGTATGATTTTTTCAGATGCCTTCGTACAGCATTTTATCCAGGTATGGTATACATGTGTTTGGAAAACTGTCCTTGTTTTTCAGAAGATGACAACTCTGAGGAAGGACTCACCACTATTCATTCAGGAAGACACGAGTTCGCGTTTAGCTTCGAGCTTCCACAGACGTATGTGGTTTTGACTCTGGAATTTCATTTGATGGTTTTTTCTTGTGGTCATTTCTTTAACATTTTATTTTTTCCCATATGTGCAGACCTCTGGCTACCTCTTTTGAAGGGAAGCATGGCAGTGTTCGATACTGGGTAAAGGCAGAACTTCACCGGCCATGGCTCCTGCCCATGAAGACGAAGAAGGAATTTACAGTCTTTGAGCACATTGACATCAACACTCCAATTTTGCTGGTACATATTTGATGTTTACTTGACAAACAAGATTTCCTGTTTATATCAAAAGCATAAAATATTTAAAATGTTAACAAGATAATTCTGTTTCAGTCACCACAGGCAGGCACAAAAGACAAGACGCTTTGCTGTTGGTTCTGCACCTCAGGTCCTATTTCCCTAAGTGCCAAAATTGAAAGGAAGGGATACACACCAGGTAAGAAGTCATCAACGACCAGTCATTTTGATAACTTCTCTAGTTCTGTTCATCTATAGCTCTATATGATTTTAGAAATATAAAAAGAGAGCTAGCCTAACTCTTGACAAACATCAATTTACTTCCCTCCTATCTTTTGATTTCCTAGGAGAGTCTATCCAGATCTTTGCTGAGATAGAGAACTGCTCGTCTCGCATGGTGGTCCCAAAGGCAGCCATCTACCAGACACAGACCTTTTATGCCAAAGGGAAAATGAAGGAGGTCAAGCAGCTGGTGGCCAACCTGCGAGGCGAGTCTCTGTCGTCCGGCAAAACAGAGACCTGGAGTGGAAAGATGCTGAAGATCCCACCCGTCTCGCCCTCCATCTTAGACTGCAGCATAATTCGAGTGGAATACTCTCTCATGGTGAGAATTTTACCCTTGAATTTGGTTGCCACGTGGCACTGAGAAGGGAAAGTTTCTAAATACTTTCAGTTCAGTGCGCTCCTCATTTATTCCAAGTATCGGCACAGAATCAATATTTTCTCTCAAGCAAAGCTCTCTCCCAACGAAAAGAAGGATTGACACATGTTGGATTGCATCATGGTTATCCCCGCACGCCGTTAAGAGCATTAGCCCAGAACACTGCTGTCAACACCTGATGTGAGGGTGCTTATAACCTCTGTGCAGCACCAACAGATACCCGTAAAGTGCTGCGCCTTGCTTAAACAACTGACCCAAAAACATTGACCCACATCCTGGAGAACTATTGCCCAACCCTGTGTCCCCTTTATATAGTCAATCCATCCTTACTGAGTTAGATGCAGATCTCCTATTTTGAATTTCTCTTAAAAGACTTAAAAGTTCTTATTTGTGTTTGTTTTCCATGTTTTTCCTCAGGTGTATGTGGACATACCCGGAGCAATAAATCTGTCTCTGAACCTGCCCCTCGTCATCGGAACCATCCCTCTCCACCCATTTGGCTCCCGCACCTCCAGTGTTAGCAGCCAGTGCAGCATGAGCTGGCTGGGTTTGCCAGAGAGACCTGAAGGTGCTTTGGCATCAATTTAAACATATTTCACATCTTTGAGTGAAAAATGGGAATCACTTTAAAGAATGCTAATCATTTTTTGTGTACACTTACAGCCCCTCCAAGCTATTTGGAAATTGTGACAGAAGAGCAAAGGCAGAGCTGTCTAGATGTTCCAGCGGTTCGAGAAGAGCTTAATGGGCCCCTGTTTGCCTATATTCACGAGTTTCGCTTCCAGCCTCCTCCTCTGTACTCGGAGGTAAGCACCAGGACTTAAAAAAAATTCTTACCTTCTTATTTATTTGGAGATTCTTAAATAACCCACGTTTTTCCCCTCATTCTAGATTGATCCTAACCCAGATCATGCCAGTCGTACAGAAGAGCGCAGGCTTGACGCCTGTCCATCCCGCTGAGAAGAATTCCTGAAATTCCCCTTGACCCATGTAAGAGGGAAATCGAAACAGAACCTGCCTACAAGGCTCCACTTCAAATGTTTTTCTCAGAAAACGTTCACACAGTGCTGTCGACAACAAGAGAGAAACATATTACTCAACCAACAAAGACTTGCTCGCGGTTGTGTTGGATTGAACAAATGTGCTCCTGCTTGCCGCAATGAGAGGAACAGGAGTCTCCAGTTGGGGTTATCGCCTCCTTTCTGTGTTAGCCAGCCGAGGCCATGGGATGCATACAGGTCTACACGCTCGGCCTGTATGCCTAATCCCACACTCTCGGCAAGAGCCTGACCATCTTCACGAAGAAGAATGACCATGCCCTTCTGAACCTGTGGCACACAAGGACGTGGCCTCTGACACAAAGGGTAGGAGTGATTGTGTCCAGACTTCAGCAGAATTACCTTTAAAACAGGATGAAGATAAGAGAAGAAGCAATGATGTTTTAACCACCACACAGTCTGAAATGTTGTCAGATAAAGAAGTCACCGACAGAGCAAAAAAAAAAAAGAAAAAAAAAAACATGGTTCTGCTTCATTTGGGATTTTGTTTTGCACATGATATTTACTTGAGTTGCGTGGCTCTGTTTGACAAGGTTTTTCTTGAAATCACTCGTAGTTCAGCTTAGTTTGGTCTGGCTTTGTAAAACAGCAACCTATTACTAGACTGCAGGCTTAAACCTTTGAGACTGTCATTGGCAGAACTTCAAGCCATGCTTGAGAACCGAATATGACTCTTGAAAACAAAGGACAAGACAGTTCAAGAAGAATGCACTGAGCTTTTTGTTTTGTTTCCTATTTTTTATCCTTTTTTTGTTTGCTTTGTAACGTAGAAACCGATAACTAACTTAATTTCTAACGCAGGACACTTCATTTTGAAGCTCTTTCGGTGTGTTTCCTCCTAATGCTTGGATCTGTGTAGCCTTCTTCCTGTTGTGTTTGATAGCTGTTTCTGTTTGACTCCAGTTATAGAATAGCTTCAACCTGTGTTCAGATGAGATTTGCTCTGCATTCGGATTGGAAAGAGAGCAGTATCTTTAAAACTGCACGTCACAGAAGCTGTTTGGAGGATGACACAAAAAAAGACCTGCAACCTCTCCTCTCCTTATTTCAGAGCAAAAGGTTTGCATTACTGCCCAAAATACACTTTTCTCAGGTTGTTGTCTCACTTGCCAAGCAATTGGAAGGAGAAAGAGTTTTTTTTTTTTTTTTTTTTCCAAGTTTCACTGTAAATTTCTTTTTCTTTTACTGTTGAACTACCAAATGAAAGAACAGACCTGCAGACAAGCAAGGCAGCTTTCTGAGATGAATCACATTCCCTTTTTGTCCTGCTGCTTCTGCATACTGCATCCAGCCAACAGACAGATGTTACCAGACCAGTGACGCCACAATGCTGGGTGTTTTTCAAAAAAAAAAAAAAAAAAAAAAAAGGAAGCGCTCTAAAGAATGACACTGCTTTTGCATTGATGAAGCAAACCCAGCCTGATAGAAAAAGCTGGGAACATCCCAAACCTCCATTCAGGCTGGTCAGAAATAAGTTGTAGAATAGGTTGAAATGAGTAATACATTGGTTTTCTAACTCACTCAACTACAAAAGACCACCTGAACGGAGGTTTGTCATGTCAAGAAGCACTTTTTTTGATAAGAAAAAAAAAAACAAAAAACAACCCAGCATTTAGGTGAAGGTCTAGAGGTACAAACTAACAGGGTTTTCCCAGTAAAGCAGTGTTGTGTGGGACTTTAATGCATTATTCAGTCTTTATAATGTTAGTAACTCAAGTTTACATTTAAAATGTAGAATAAAAAAGTTTGTGTGTGCACGCTCTTATCAAGATCCTGCTGGCAATGAAATGGCATCTGGTAGTAATCGACAGATTTGATAAAGTGGTCTTATATTTGTGGCCTTGACGCAGAAATGACCTGATTATGATGCTTCATTTTTCAGTGTCTATGCTCTTTTGTGTTTTGGTTAATGCTTGTTCTCAGCTGTATGTTTTTTCACCTTTCCATGTGATTACAAAAGGACAAAAAGGGAAGAGAAAAGTCCTCTAAAATCATTTTTTTTTAACAAAAACATCTTGGAAAGGATTGTGTGTACTTGATTTATGTGTCGGTGAGGGTCTAACTTTTTTTTTTTTTTTTTTTCAATTTTGGGCATTCTTACTGGTTGTTTTCATGCAACCTTTTGAAGTTAGTCTCCCTGACTTGCCTCACATGCTTCAGACCCAGGCTGGCTGCTGTTGATCAGCGCCTCCTACTTAGAAACAGTTTGTGTGGCCTAGCAGACCAAACAATTCCTCGCTGGTTAATTTGTGTCAAAAGGTGTTTTGAACTTTAGATTTGTTTGTTAGGGAAGTTAAATCAAGCGGTGTGGTGAAGAATAAGCTTTTTTGTCCCTTCAGTTTAGTCATTTCAGTAGTCTGTTTGCTCGGGTCTCAGAGTAGTCCATTGTCATAACTAAGCTATAATCCTGACCTAATGATAAGAAAGGCAGGAGCTAAAATGTTCAGTTGATGATGGGATCTGAAACATTTTAGAAACAGTGCAATATTGCTCACAGATTTTTTTTTTTTCCCTCATATTCTGCTTTATCTTTTCCTAATGTTTTGTCTGTTAATCATACAAATGTATAGATATTCCATGAATATGCTATGTTTTGAATGATTTAACCCGTGTCTAGTTCTTCCTTATTGATTTTAAATAAACATTTTGTTAAAAAAATGGACCAAAGTGAATTTTCTTTGTGAATTAGAAAATGCAGAGAAACAAAACAGCCCATCATACTGTTTTTAGTGCAATTAAGGTAAATACAAATCATGTGTTGTCTGAGAGTTGAGTTTTTAAGGTTTGTCAAGATAAAATTAAGGCAAAATAAAAAGTAAACTGGTTATCCTTTAATATAGTTGGTAAAAATTCATTGTTTTGTCTTGCTGAAAACAACTAGATGGATTTTGGGACTCCCAGTATCCTTTTGAGTTTCCCTGAAAAGTGGTTCAACTCTGCCCCTAGAGGTGGTTTGAAAGACTTCACTTGACCTTCCTCCCTGAAAATGAGACCCACACTGAATCAATCTCACTTAAAAAGAGCATTTATATAGTTGAGTAGAAATTGTTTTTAAGTCAATTTAAATATTAAATGCACCATCATACAAGCACACAAACATGTATTGATTTCTAATTTTATTTATTGATTTCCAATTTTAAATATTTAATGCCAATTTTAAACAATCAACACATTTATTTAATGATTTCATGGCGTATATATTTTATTTAATATTGTCTCTTCTGAGCCTCCATATACAAGAGCTAAGATTAGCTTAACAATGCTGGTTGACCTGGGAGACATTCATGTTGTTCAATCCATCCTTTCATTTTCTCAACCCACTATATCCCTTTCATGGTCATGGGATTGGTGGAGCACCTAGAGACAATTTAGAGAAACAAATTAACCAACAAACTACACTGGTTTAAACTGAAAAAAAAAAAAAAAAATCTGAAATTCATTGTCCAAGTCATGAAATGAAACCATAAAGTTTAAGAAAGAAAAAGCTATTTTTTTGTCAATGCAAACTTTGCCATTACAGTCAAATTAAAAATGCAAAAACCTATCCTAATTAAGATTTTAGATAGTAATTTTTGTCTTTATTTTAACAGTTGCTAATGCCAGTTTACAAAAAAAATGTAAAGTTTATTAAAGTTTTTTTTTAAAGTTATTTAGGTGGATGTTTCATGGTAAATATATTGCCATTGAGTAAGCCATCATCCTTCAGTGACTTTGAAGGCATTTCATCAAACTTTATACCAATGGTTAACCTGTAAAAGATGCAGGTCACTAACTTTGAACCGCTTTTCAATGACTTCATCCACAGCGGATCAATTTCACTTGTGAAGCATTGGCTTGGCAGATTTGCGTCAAGCCAGTTTCATATTATTGATTCTTTTGGAAACAACCATGTTGGAAAAGCTCGGCAAGTTTGATCTCACTGGATGTCTCGTGTTCTACTGATCTGTGTCTTACAGAGAGAGCAACATACTACATGAAGTGATCTACGATGAAACCAGGAGGGTCATTTCACTGCTTCATAATACAACCAGGATGTTTTTGAAAGCGTAATGTCCTCAGAGTTACAAAAACCTTAGGAAAATGAAAACGTCTTGAAGAAGGTGCATTGAACCAAAGCTGATATATATGACTTGGAGACAGGCCTCTAGCTTTGATGCAAATTTTTGCAAAAAAAATCTGTTTCGTAAAGCTTCAGTGATAACTCAGCAGATCCCCCAGCTTTGACCAAGCACTTCAGTTTCTCTTTGTTGTCCTTACCCTCAATCCCCTGGCCCCTTTTCACCTTTGTGGGCATTTGTGGATGTCACACTCACAGAGATTGAAAAAGAAGGGGAGGAGCTTTGAACACAGCGGTCTGCAGTGATAGTGTGATTAGCAAATGCTGACACCACATGGGCCTCAGCTGTTTCCTCTCACCAGTTAATCCCACTACCCAGAGCCCCTGAGATCCAGAAGTTCTCGGCAGCTTGGTGTGACCCGTGCACATTTAGAATGGGCTGAGGGACTAGGCTTGAGCCCTCTTGAATGCATGTTATTTAATGCTGCATCATCATAGGGAACTTTGAGGTTTCTGCACTGAAGCATGATGTGGACACAGATTCCATGAAACAGGGGAACAGCTCGTACTGCTGGAATCATGGACCAAACCTAGATTGAGAACGCTGGCACAATAAATGTATCAGAAAAGGGAATAACTGCAGTCATATTGGAGGTGCAGGGCACAGATGCTTTTTGAACATGTAGCCATCATTAAAAGACTGAAATAAATCAAAGCCACCTTGGAAGCTAAGGTGACATTGTAACAATGAGTTAACCCTGTAAAGCCTGAACCATGAAATAATTGACAGAAAATTCAAATTCTTTCAATTTGGTGCCTTTATAGCTCACTCTGAACAAACAAACAAAAAATGTTTTAATATAAACATTTCAATTTGTATCATATTTGATACATCAGGTTACACAGCTCAAAGAAATATTTTTTCCTGAGCTAATAAAAATATTCTAAGACTAAAAAAAAATACAAGAAATGTGTATTTCCATTGTTCTTGTGGAGGGCTGACAGACTCATGTATCACATATGATACGTTCTGCTTTAGAGGGTTAAGACAAATAAGAACTGGTTATGAAAAATATAAAATTTTGAATTCAAAAGGTTTGTCTGTGATTTACACAAAAAATCTATTCTTACACTATTTTATGAGACTCTTCAAGAAATTTGCCCTTCACTTTGAATGTATAACTAGTTTGTTTGCCTTTTTTTTCTCCTTAGCCAGTCACAATCATATTTTGGCTTTTAAAGTCACAGATGGTTGTCGCTCTGTTAGACAGAGTGCTGGCTCTCCTCCACCCCGTTTTCCACTTTGGCATGGTCTGGCCCTGAACCTCCATCTGCATCTAGACTCTGGGGTTTATGCATGTATGCTCCAAGTTCATCCCAAGCATGCAAGACGTCAATGGCCCAGAGCCCAACAATTATGGACTCATTATATGCACATCTTTCTGCTTTAAAAATAAATCTGTACTTGCATTTCTGATGTCTCTCCTTCTTGAAATGAAGATTGTTTTTTCATAGACCAGAGTTTGGAAGTATGTAGATACATGCTTACAGAAAGTACAGCAGTGATTAATAGTCACTGGCCACCATCTTTATCATTGTGTCAGTTCATTTGTAAACACTAGCAGCACTTTCTAGCACACACGTCGACTTTTGTTATGTGACGGAGTTAAAGGAGCTACAGAAAACTGTCTTAGTATCTAGTTCTGTCAGTTTGTACTGCACGAAGGTATTCAAACACACAAAAGGGTAACATTTTAGTCATTTAAGCGTGGGGTTGCTTCTTTGAAAAAAATGCATGTCATCAGAGAGCTGAAAGTGACACAAAGCTCTCTTTGTATTTACCACACTGTGATTTACCTTAGCAAAAACAAAAAGAAAAAATCTTATCTCTGTCAGCCAGCATGCACATTCACTTTCTGAAGTTAAATAGTGTATTTTATAAGTTCACTCGCTGCTATACATGAGCATTACACGTCTTTGTCTGTGTTTGACTCGTCGCACCAAAAAACACAGATGTCATATTCCTCCTTTAATCTCAAACTCAAGAAAGACTCCAGAGTCTGGCCTTGACTTGCAGATATTTCAATTATCACTGCAGAGCCAAAACATTTATTATTTGTAATCTTCTTGTTTTTGGGAAAAGTGTTGTCCCTGCAGACCAAAGTCCCTTGCACAACAGAATGTGCAGCTATTGACCACAAAGCAGACTGAAAATCCTTAAAAATGGCCTCAGTGGAGCTGTGAGGGCTCTTCCTCATTGGAGATGCGTGGCTTCTTTTGGCTCTCCATGTTTAGTGTGTAAAGGAATATGACCCTCAGAGTGACAGTGAGCTATGTTCTCATGCAATACTCCCAACCCTGTCATACCAAAGGGCCAGCATGGTGAGCATTCCATCTTCAACCTTCTTCAAACTCACGCACACTGGTAAGTTTCCAACTCTAACACTGCAGCAGAAGTTCAAGACCTTGCTGCCTCTTGCAGACATCAACAACTTGGAGCTTTTTCCATCCCCACAGTCTGCTGTCTGCAGTTTTTTCAAAGTTGATCATGCTATGCAAAAAGTCAAACTTAACTTAAAACTGGTCCTTTTTAACTGTACATGCAGTAATTAAATCAGCTCAGGGTCTAAAACTAAGTCAAATATTACATGCAAGAGTGATTTTTTAAATATGTAGAAGTCCTGTATTCTTTCTCGCCGCAAAGTAGTGATGTACTTATATCCATAAAATTAGTACTTCCTCCAAAACTAACTTTGTAGGAAATGCCATGGTTCTGAATTGCCATCAGTGATAGCTAAAAAAGTGAAAAGTCCGACTTTGACTGATTCTCCTTTATCTCTATCAACAGAGCAAATTATGTCAGAGGGTGGAAGCTGGAGTGCAAGCTAAATAGAATGCATGTTTTCCAAAGGTAATCTTAAAATTAAGCACTGTTTTCTCTGGTGTTTTTCTCAGACAGATAAAATGTTCAAGGTGAAACTATGTAACTAATCTTACAGCTCTTTCCCAAAAGTCCTCACTCGTCTTGTATCCTGTTTCAAGGAGAAGAGAGGCCAAGCAAAGGAGCTGCTCATCTTATTTTACCTCTCTGGTCCCCTGTGGAAGTTGCTCAGCCTCCTTTTTTAGCCACGGCTGACTCATAGCACCCCTCCCCGCTCCCTCACGGTCCTTTTGCAAACTCCCTGCTCAGCTCTAACCCTCCCTTTCTGCGGCTGCTCAGATTCTCCTGAGTCACAGAGAGCAAAGGAGAACCCTCTCCCCCCCTCTGGGGGTGTCTCGCTCCTGAAAAACAACAGGTGCAGCAGGGGCCTGGAGAGGGCATGTGGTCCGCCGGGCAGGTTGGCCAAGTGTTGCAGTCGCTTCTTGCTGTTATTTTACCCGTCTGCCTCCAAACACCCAATCTGTCACCTCCTCAACATCTTTCACTCAACTTCGAAACACTCCCTCCTTCACCGTCTGCTGTCTGAGCACCTCCTTCCATGCACTCTTTTCTCCTCTGCCACTGTTCTTCCATGTGGATGCACATTTTTTTCAGGTAAATTTTATTTTATTTTTTTTATCGCTTTTTGGATCCAACTTGTGAGGTGTCTAGGTCATCCTTGATGACGTGCTGTCAGCAGGTTGCCAGTTCTAAGTTCTTTTTAATCCTCTGACCAGTTACCCTTAACTTCCAAAAAAAACACAGTACCTATTTCCATACACAAAAATAGGCCATGAGGCCAAAAAAAGCCTCCCAGAAGAAATATTATAATTGTGGTTTTGCCTTAACAAAGGTCAAGTCATTATCTGTGAAATGGTTTAGTATATTTTGCTAAATGTTGTTTTGAACACCTCCTTTGATTTTTATTGCTGAGAAATCATATATATACATATATAATTTAGATAAAAGTAGGTTAAGCCTGCTCTTGAGTATTCTACAACCTTTTTTTTTACAGTGACAAGCCAAATGTTTCTTCTTTGTCTAGATACAGAGAAATGTTGCAGAAGTAGTTAGGTTAGTGTAATAAAAAAAAACTTTTAAAAAGTGAAAGCTAAGTGAAGCAGAATATTAAAAAACGCCAGATCCTATTTTCTTCTTTGTTAGTTTGTTGGATGACACCAGCTCTCATATTCCAGAGGATTCCAGTTGTCCTGTCTGAACTGGATTGAACATGACTGGCATCTGCCCCCCTCCCTCCAGTCTGTGTTTTTTTCCCCCTCGGGCTGTGAACTAAAGTGTCTGCCCTGCAGCTGGTATCTGTAACGTAGGATCCAGGAGATTGGATAGGACTGAGCAAGTTGCTAAACATGGAACAAGCACACATAGACATCTCCAAACATGCAGGTCCATCAGCATGTTCCAAATACTCATTTTACAACTCCTCCAGCTGAAAGACAATTTGATGAGAACCATAAAAGATATAAATCTTAGCCAAATGAGAGCTGCAGAAATGTTAATGGGCTTGCATTTGATTCTGCAACAACTAGGAGTATGTCAGTGTTACACATCAGAGAAGCGGTGTTGGGCGAAAGGTTTCATCCATGAGTTCTTCTGTAGCAGGGTTGTCCAAATCCAGGCCTCGAGGGCTGGCCTCCTGCAGGTTTTTTTCAGAAATCCTGCCTTATCTGCTGATGATTACCTGGATCAGGTGTGTTGGACACATGTTGGACGCTGGCCTTCGAGGCCTGGATTCTGACACCCCTGTAACTTGAGATTTAAGTTATCTCTTTTAGTAGAATGCAACCTTGAAATTTCTGGTAATCTCTTATAGATTATATTTGAGAAGGTATAAGAGGATTTGGAGGGAGGCCGGCGCTTCTGTCAGGTCGGAGTTCTGGTGATCGCTGATGGGCAAGGGAGAGAGAGGCTTACCTCACTTCTGGAAAATTCAAGGGACTAAGCAAGGTTTAAAGTAGCTTCATATCTGCTTTGTAACTGTAGTAATTTAGATGCTATGTTGTTCAGGTGTTTTCCCTTTTCTAGTTAGCAATACTTTGACTTTTTCTTCTATTTTTTGATCATGTTTTTGTACTTTCTTTGAATCAAGTCTTGAGCTTGAATATATCTAAAAGCAGACGAAGTAAAGATCTCCTCATCGGTTTTTAAATAAAAAATTACAATAAATAAGTGTACTTGCTTCACCTTCATATCTTCTAACTTTTTGAGTGTTTTAAAGAACATCCAGTTTGACATATACTTAAAAATCAAATTAGGTGAACCAGCTCTGGTTTGGACCGGTTGACTCTTTTTTTTTTTTTTTTTTTATCATCAAGAGCTGTTGCCCAGTTACACTAAAAACGAGAAAGACACAGAATCTGAAAGGTCTCTATTTTATCTGAGTCAGTTTTTGGCAGCTGATGCTTCTGCTTCAAATCAGAAGAGCTGCAGGGGCTGAGTGTTGAGAAGACAGAGAGAAAATTGCGACACAAACTCTGATCTCTCTGCTCGCTCTCTGTACTGTTTCTCTTTTTCAAATCAAGTCTAAGGAAGACATCAGGTAATATGCATCATCTATGAAGAAGGTTAGACTGTTTCATTGTTATTTTTTCAGTTGTCTGAACACATCCTGATGCTAAAAGACCAGCTTCAACCAAGTGAAAAAAATTTAGTGGTTGACCTACTAATATGTCGCCAGGCGTCTAAAGCATGACCAAAAAGAACAAACCAAAACGACTTCTACAAGATATAGCTACAGAACTATTACATCCCAAACTACGTTGTTGTTTTAGATATTTTCTTTTCTGATGAGTAACATCATGTTTATCATCATTTTTATATTTTTCACACACAGAAAGAGCAGGGAGTTTCACGTGACAAGGCTTAACGGGATTCAAGCTCGTTTCCTTATTTATTTACCGGCTGACTCCAATAAACTCATTCACCCCATAAAAGTATGAGTAATTTTTTTTAAACATACAAACACCCACACGTTGTAATGCAGTGCCTCTGATTCATTGTTGAGGTCTTGTTCTCAATGCCTGGAAATATGAAACAACAGGTGGGCGGCTGCGAGCACTGTGACCTGCGAGGCATGCAGCGTATTAAAAGATACGATCTTTGACTAAATGCTTCCTGGTAAAGATTTTCAAGGTACACATGAAGTGACAGAAAGACTTGTTTGAAAGAAGGAAAGTATGGAAAAGAGAGGACATAAGAGTAAACAAATGTTTAAAATATCATTTTAGTCCTGATGAGGCTTGTTGCTCTTGTTTCTGTGGTATGTGGTTTGGTCAGACAGCTTCCTCTCTGCCAGGCCTTGCCCAGACTGCCTTGCCTCTGACATTTTATTACACAACAGTCACTGACTTTGTTCATGGCCTGACTGGGCTGGTCACTCGGCCTCATGACATATTGCTGCTGGATCAAACCAGCTGAAACTGGCTGAGCACACACAGAGGAAACAGTTTGACACGACGACTTTCTCCCTCAGATGTGTCACTTCCTTCCTTTTGTTAAGGTCAAATGTGTCCCCATCGCGGTCACAAGTGGTTTCCCTCTCCACCTCATAACTTCGCTTTCCACCCCTTTTTTTGTGGTTGTTCATATCAGTTTCCTGTACTCTGTGGTCAATTTACCTGCAGACGATAAAACATCTTCTATGAGGGAAGCCTCCTGGCTTTAGTCATGTCTACTTCATTTGTTTAAATTGTAAAATCACCAAAGAGAGCTTTTTCCATGTCAGGACAAACAACATTACAGAAGAGAGGACATTAATTCAGATTATTTCCATCCTTAAAAACACAAGGAGCCTAAACACAGATTGAAGTGGATGGGATCAGGTGTTTTGTTCATAATCTGTACTAAATGACCTTTCAAGTTACTTTGACAATCCTAATAAAAGCTGTTTTCTGCATGCACCTTTGTCAGATAAAAGAGAAACACACATTTAGTCAACATTAATGTTGTGTACTAGAACAAAAAAATAACAGATGATGCTACTCAAATGCATTTAAACCAATCTTTAAGAGCATACATCATCACAATATTACATAGAATTGCCTTTTGTAGATGGATGTGAACTTACTCACAAGTAAGTAATTTCAGAGCCTTTGGAATCAATGATTTTGCATTCAGGGACATTACTGAAAAGCTGAAAAGCTAAAATCGTTATCTAGTAAGAAACACATTTCTCAGTAAGAAAGTGTTTAAAGATAATTAGCCTGTAGTCATTAGTGTGGCTTGTTTAAAAGGGGTTATCTGGACAAAAAGAAACCCCCAAGATTTCTTGAAAAGTTGGAATATTCCACTGCAACTCCAAAACCGACAAGGAGCTCATCACTACACAATCTCCTATCAACAAACACTGCAGTGGTAGCTTGGTTATAATGTTGAATATTTCTGCATCATCAGGAACTGGTTTTTTCAAGTTTTTAAATTTTTGAATCTATTCCTTTGGCATTTTGAAATCAGTTCAGTTTGAAGACCCACTCCATTCATCTTTTGATCTAATTTAAAATAACTCCCAGTGCCGTTTTAATTATGATCATGCCATTTTTAGCCAAGATTAATAAAAAAAAAAAAACCTGTGTCATTTTCTAGGATATACAGCAGTTTCTACAGAGCAGAAGTAGTTCATTAAAAAGTTGCCTCTGAGTTGTGGGCGGGACTATTAACTCAGAGTAAGCCCACCCCTGTTTCCCAATATCCATCTGTTTACACTCTTTCCTGAATCGGCAATTACCACAGCTGCATGCAAGTCAATTAACGTATCATACATGTGAAATGTTGCTTCATTTTCTGATTCCTGAGTCACTTCTGCTTCTCCTTTAAGTTGACTGTTCATTACTTCTTGTTGTGAACAGTCATAAAAAGGACAGGCCAGAGAGCGAAAACTGAAAAAGTGAACTTTGTGGTTTACTCACAACATGCAAAAACCCCCAAAACACTAAACTAACACAATAATGCACTTAAAAGCAGTTACTGTTAGCATATGTAACAGAAAACACTTGCTCAACAGTCAAAGAATCAGCCACAATGATGTGAATTCATTGTTCAGAATTGTCAAATGATCAGTTTTACATGAAAAACAATATTATTTTATTATATTAATCTCAAATCTGTTTACAATTTTTGGCCTAAACCCACTTTTACATCAAAAATGTTTCTTAGGTTTTTTCACTATGCACATGGGTGATGACGACACAGTTTTAAATCTCAAAGCATTTCCCTGGCTTTCTGAGGAACAAAATATGGCTTTATTTTAATTCAAGTCCAATTTTGTATCAGATATTTACTTTCTTTTTATTAATTTTTTTTAAACTACATTTATTTATTTTCCCGACCACATGATATGAGGACTTTGTTTACAAGTGACTATGGTGTGTTTACCCATGTGGAAGTAACTCATCTGTGAATGTAATCCTAAGTGCTATACTTGAGCAAACACACACCTCTAACACAGGTGACTGGTGTAAACTGAAGTGCAGCTCATGTAGGTCCAGATTTGATTGCAAAAGACCAAACTCTCCTTCTAATCATCCAGGAATAAACACATGCTCAGGTTTATGGAATGATGCACCTAATTTGGCGCTGCTGAAGGTACAAGACATCCTCCAGGAACAGCTCTAATGTCAGAAACAACAGTGTCATGGTGATGAGTGCTGCGTAATTAATGGTAGATAACAAGGTACTCTAATTCTCTTTGGACAGCACAGAGAGAGAAGCTTTCTATGATCTCATTATAGAAAAGGTCGTCATTTGCCATGGTAATGAGGAACAACATAATGTGCACAGAGGCTGGTGCTGACGCGCATGCAGTACGAGTACACATTTGTACATTTGTCTGTTTTTGCTTGTGGACATGTGTAGATTACTCAGACACATGCAAACACATGCAGAAAAACAGCCTGTCCTCAGCCTTCTCACATCAACTTGTTTACTTCCTGCTTTTTTTGTTTTTTTTAACCACCCTGTCCTCATTTTTTTTTATCTATGTTCAAATGAAGCTGTTGCAGGCTCTGTCTTCTACAGTCTAATTCTGAGGTCTGTTTTCCTGAAGTGATGAACTCCAGCAACACCATACATGTGTAACAAATGCATGTCAGTAGTGGAAACGTTCTTATCTTGACTCCACTTCTCATCTGAGGCTGTAATAGGTGGAGATCAGCATATTTTCTGTTGAGTGATTAAAAAAATGACTGAAAATGACTGAAACAGTTTCATTCACAGATCATCTGTATTAAATGCATTCCATTCACTGCATTTAGTCTAATCTCGACTGGCTTTGTAATAACCTCAGTGACTTGAAAGTCTCTAATCAGCTTCTGTGCTTTTTAAATCATCGCTTAACAAATGACTATGCTATTCAGACGTCACAGCAAGTCTACTGGTTGATTAAATTGCACCTGGATGGTCATAATGCTCGTAAAGGGGCATGTTTGAAGTAATTAAATACAGACTTTTGATGAATAGCAGTGTGCTAACCTTTGTAACGTGCATTTCCTCATATGGATGCTGACTTCTCATTTCAAACTGACTTTATGGAGAAGAAAATATTGTTCAGAAAGGATTATTTTAAAAGCGTTTTCTCTATTAAGACTCTTTGCTTAAAGGACTGATGTTATTTTACAGATTCACTGAGTTGATATATGTTGTGATAATCAGAATGAGAAACTACATTTTAATCAGTCTGAGACATTTCTTTTGTAAAATGAATAAAGAAGCATTCCAACACCCAATTATACAGAAGACATATAAAATTTAAATTAACCTGTCTAATCAGCTCCAAAATCACAAATGTAAGTGGGATGATCTGAAGCAGGAAACTCTTGGGTTGAAATATGGTCCTACTGAGAAGCATATGATGGAGTTTCTGGATTTAGATCATTGAGCTGTAATATTTAGCAGCTGGAATAAGTCACTAGCTAAAGTTTGTTCTTGATTTCTTAGAGGCTCTATCAAAGTCCATCCTACTCTGCTGCGGATGGGAATTTTAGATATGTGCAGAACATGGTAGTGCGGCAAGACTACATGTTGTTTCTTACATAACTGATAAATCCTATAAAATATGCCTCATGGACAGCTTTAGCAGTTTTTTTTTCAGCACTTAGTGCAGGCTCTTATCAGGCGGTCTGGCCTAAGGTCAGGTCTTTTTTTTATCTCCTGAACTATTCACAACGATTTTCTCACATAACATGCCCATAAAGTTTTAAGAAAAACAACTTTAGCCAAAAGTAAAGAACTATGTCAAAATCTTTATTAAAGGGTTTTGTAAAAAAATATTACTCCTTTATTTAAATGAACAATTCTTTAAAGTTATGTCTGTCAATTCATCTTGCAGTAAAGCTGGAAGCTATCAGATAAAATACTGTCTTTTGTATTAATTTTTGCCCCCATAATTGTAGTTTTTGAATGGAAATGTTCTGCATTTGCATCTGATGGATGTGCAGATGGATTGATTTTATAGATTTCAAAAGCTAGAATCACAGGCTGTTCCACTGACCGAACAAAAATGTAACTTTCTCATGTGTAAAAAGTGAAAGTTTTGCTTGCTGGAGGGAGAATCAATCGATGTGCATTTGTTTGTGGAGAGTTGGGGTTGAGTGGGATAGGCTGAGGGATTTAGTTTGCACTTTTAAAGTACTAGATTTGAAATGGATGTTTGGAATTTCTTTTGTAAATAAACAAAAAAAAGCAAAGAAATTTCTGTAAACTGGAATTTTCCCCCAAAAAACCCCACTGTATTTTGAGCTGTTTTTTCCCCTCCATCTGCAGAGACTTGCAAAGGTCGATGAAGTATGAGACCAGTTTGTGAAATTCTTGTGCAGAAGGAATCTTCCTCCCAGTCATCAATCATGCAGATGTGACCTTTGACCCCCCATTGAACACATCTTGCATAAGGCTTGGAGTGAACCCAGGCTATGTGTGTGAAAATGCAATGAAATCAGCAACATTTAAAATTAAATATGAGGTACATTATTTATTAAGAATGTTAAACAGTCTTCCTCCTCAGCAGCAGAGGCTGTGCCTTTCGGGCACATTTGCTTTTCTAAGTCACTACAGAAAACATCAAAATAGACATTTAGCAAAGGACTTTAGCATACAAGAAACCTTGTAAAACATTTGTGTGTCTATGTGAACCGATGCTCAGCAGTAAAAAATACCATCTACATGAAAACGATCCATTAAAACTGTTTTAGTGCAAAGACTTTTTACAATAAAAAAATACTGTCTCGTAAGAAATTATTCTGATCTGAAGTAACAGCAGACAAGGGATATGTGAGGTGAGATGGTTAAAGGTGTGTGTCGGCGATTGGGATTCGTCTCAGCTCCACTATTTGGGAATTTGTAACACTGCCGCCAACGTGGCTTCCAGGGATGGATTCGTTATCGCTGACGTTAAGGCCGGTTCCTGAAAGTGAAGCAAAAATCTGTTTTAAATGCTTTTCATTAGAATTCATTTTTCTTTCTTTATCATTTGTATGTTGGTTAATCACTTGGTGGTTTATATCAGCTACCATAAAAATCTTGTCACCCATTTACTTTCATTGTGTTATTATGTAACTGGCCCTTTATGAGCCAGCACACTGTACTTTCCTGTATCTACGAAAGTCATGGAAACAAAGATGAGAGCGGACCAACAGGCTTTGATGTAACGTCACAGATACACACAAACAAACTAAATGACTCGTATCTCTAGGGAGAAGTCATTTGGCTGATTTTTTGGTCAAACATCATCTACATGAACGACACATGCATAATAGTGACATCTTCCAAACCTGAAAAGGTATAACAAACAAACACATTTTGAGAAAATCTGTTTGAAATGAACTAAGACAGCTATTACTGTTTCTCTGGTCTGTACTTGAAGACAGAATTGTCTGCCTGCAGACTAAATGGATAAAAGATACCAGACTTGTTGAATTAATCCCACTTTTTTAGAACATGTGTGCAAAGTACATGCAGTCCTGTTCAACCTCTCACTATAAAAACAATTGCACTTTTTTATATGGTTTATTTTTTTTAAACACCTTAAAACGTCCTTGTTTTTTTCAAACTTGTGCTATATTGTTATATTTTAAGAACAAATACTGAACAAGCATAAGAACAAAAACTGCTTTTATTGTTCTTATGTTTACGTTAAATTCCCCAAACTTTCATTTGAAAAGTTTGAATGTTATGTGTGCTCCAGACATATATGGCTCACATGCTTCACATCAGGTCATGCTGGGTTAATGATCTATGTTCAGTGCTATATGTGTGTAGAGTATGTGTTACTCTGCACTGACATACAGTATAATGTTAATGGTTAACCACCAAATTAGGAGTGTAAAGACCGTCATACCGCCCTGCTTCCTGACCCCTATCGTGTGGTTTTTCTTTTATATAATTATGATTACAAATTACTGATTGAGCTCAAACAAATGCGTACATATATGCAGGATAAGAAATAGCTAAATGCAACAGATGATCTAATATAATTTTAAGAAGTTTGACTATTCATAAGAAAGTGCTGTAAAGTCATTTTATTTTGAGACCATGCCAGAAGCCTGACAAAAGGCCAAGAGCTCACTTATATTAGTCTTGAAAGCTTTTCCTCTCTGATGTCTGATTTATAAGAATTTATGACCTCATAGGGCTGAGTTTACTGCAGATACAATTTCCAAAACCACAGCACCTTATGGCCGCTCATATGGAGTCTCATAAGAAAAGGAAAAGAAAAATCCCATTCACACATCTGCAACCAAAGCAACAAGAGCAGAGGGGCTTATTTCAGTTATAGTCATAACCCTATCCTCTAAGCCTATCCATTATTAACAGATGCCATCAGCTTGAACCCACAATTGTTAGGAAAGACTTCTACGTTGACTGTTTCCATGGCTTCAAGTTTTGTTGTCCTGGGGTAATTCTAGCAGCCTAAACAGGCCAACCCCTCATTAAGATTACTGTTAGGTCATTTAAAATCCTCTCAAATCAAAGTCTCAAATCACAATAAATAACATTCCACTTCTTTCAAGATCAGTCAGTTTGACCTGCTCCCATATGGACTCAATTCACCTTATGGAGGAAGGTCCAGGTTAGTTGGTTAGCTGCTCATCCAAGTAGGGGTGTCAAATTAAAAGAAGTATCCCTACTCTTTTTATGTGTTAAATTAAAGCACTTTGGATCTGTTGTTTTTTTCTAGTGTTTTTTCCCCCTAATTGTTTGAGATGTAAAAATAAATATCCCTTAGTGGTGTAAAAGTAAAGGTTAGAAGTCTGTTATAATAAGAGAACTTCATAAAGCCACTTTTTTTTGTTGTATTTTGATCTTTTGCTGGCCACAATGTTCCCATTTTAAATGAAAATACCTCACAATGAGGCTTTCCAGCACAGCAATTATTAGGTTCCAATAAAAATAGATAAATTAGATTAAATAACTGCACAAAAACATTTGCATGACAGCACTACATCCAAGAACTTCAGATCTAGATTTTGTCATTTGAATTATGTTAGGACATTTTGTTTTTTAGAAGCAAGTCTTGCAGTATCTCCCACATTGGTACTAAGGAAAACATTTTCAACTGAAAACACCTATTTCACGTTATTTTAAAGTTGGGGGAAAAAAAGCATATATTTATGGGAACATTTCAAATATGAAAGCTACATTCTGTATACAATGAATGACTCTTTGCCTTTCACTTTTGTTTTTGTGTATGTGGCAGTGACTCCCCTTCTTCCACATTATGAAGCTTTCAGGCCAAATGTTTAATCATTTAACTTTGTCTGTTAACGTTCAATCTGAATTAGCCATATCTGATATAAACAGCTTTATTTTGGGTATGAAGGACAACACCTTGCAGAGTGCTTTCGTTTTTTTTTTTTACAAATCCATCCAACCCTCCATCCAACCAGTTATCTTTCTGCAGTTTTTTTCTTTGCTGTGGTGCAATCTGTGCTTAAGCTATTTTGACCTTTCTGGTTAAACTAAAACCATTGTGCATTGTCTGAGGGTACATAATGTTTTTTTAAATACTTACCAGCTTTCTGAAGGACATAAAAAGTTATTTTTTAGGGAAACCTGAGGCAGCATTCTTGTGCAAGCTGAAAACAGAGGGCTGTTAAACTTCCCTAAGGTAAAATAACAATCCTTACCAGTTTTTAAAGCAAATATGAGGTCATCGAACTCCTGTGACTCCTCGTCCGCTGTGACCAGGTTGGGATTGATGAAGCTTTCTTCAGTGGTGTATGTTCCCATCACAGGACTGGGCTTAAATGCACTGCTGGGCTGAATATTGGGCCGCAGTGATGCTCGCTCCCAGTCAGCTGATAACTAAAACACCAAACAACAGAAAAGATAAGCCAACATGCAAATCTTACCTTCAATACTTCCACAAATCTAAAAAAAAATAACAACTAAAGTTAAATATGGTGGGAATATTTTTCATTAGCATCAAATAAGAATGTTTACAAAACTTTTATGATAAAAACAACTTGAGTACATCCTTGATGTAAAATCAGGTCACATGCACTCCAATAAACAATACCAGTAATATTTAACTTGGACAAAGGGCACACCTCTGAGTGGAAGCTTTCCAAATACCTGAAAGGCTTGAGGCCAACAAACACAGAGTCCAAGGGTGAGGTCAACAACATTCTAGACCTATTTTATGACAGAAGGAATACGATAATAAGAGAATGTGGGAAAAGGGGATTTACACAGAACGCAAATGATGCATGAGAGCCATGTGGCTTTGGCTGGTACATAGTGTCCCAAGGAGGTGAATTAGGCACCACCAGACACCTTAAAACTGTCATATCCACTCTGAAGAGGGGGAAGTGAATGCATGACTACTAAACCAAAAGACAGAAATAATTTCTCTCAATGATTTTCCTTTTAATATTTATTGCTTTTGTAGCAGTCCAACTATTTATCAGATGCCTAATTCTCCACCTGTTGTCTTATCTTTGCGACCGGGCTGCAGTGTAGTTTCAGAGAGGCTTGAGTGTGCTCCGATGAACAGAACAAGATCAGAAGGTCTGTGTGACGAGAGATCAGACGGAGGGGAGAGTTCCCAAGAGCACAACGCTGAACCTTACCTCTTCTTAACCTCCAAGATCTCCTTTTAGGGTGTTTTTCAGGAAAAAAGGGGTCTGAAGTTTCATCAGCTGGGCAATTCTCACTACTTGTTCTCATGAGTGTAGCAGTGGGGGAAAAGTCCCCAAAAGGGACCATTAATAATGGGATTGATAAAGAGTGACACTACAACTCATAGTTTCACAGACATTATAAGTTACCTACCTAATGAGTGTCAGGGTAAGCCGAGAACCTGCACCTATAATATGTAGTTTTTTTAATTGTATAAGCTCTTTTAGCTGATGTGAGAAACATATGATGCTGGGGCAGGAATGCAAGCAATGTCATGGGATTGAGGTCATAGAAAAAGAAAAAAGAAGGAAGAACAGATGCAGACAACTAAAAAAAAAGTACTTATTGTTGTCACAGATATGAGCAAATAACTTGTTTATTACTTTAGTACAAAGTAGGAGTATAGGTCATGGGAAAAATAACACTTTTTTACATTGTTTTGAACGTTTGGAACAAAAGAGTGGCTTCTTTGTCATATAGTTTTAATTTAACATTGATAGAAATAAATGACTCAACCAACTAGTTCCTTTATTATTTGGGCTATATGTATTGGTATCTTCATTTTTTTAAATTTCCAAGTGTTGTGTGTGCACATCTCCATATACGGGAATCCTGTTAAGTTTGATTTTTGCTGGGAGAATTGATAACATTTTGCTCTGTTTGAATGTGTATGTACCTCTTCCATGGCACTGATGAGGTTCTGAGTTGACTTGCTGATGTCGCCCCCCACAGTAGTGGGTCCCCCTCCTTGGAAAACGGAGTCGGCCCGATCTTGGCCGTTTATCTCCACAGTGTAACTAGCTTTGGTAGGCCACCACAGCTGGTTGTGCATGATAAAGTACACTGCAAACACGTATAAGCCCTGCAAGTAAAAAAAGAAAATCAACCAAAGTAATAGGGTCAATTAACAAAGTGTTGAAACAGAAAAAAACAAAATAAAAAAAAGTTTTTTATGAAAAGAAAAAACAATCTTTTTGGGTTACAATTTTTTCTAAATTGTTATAGGTTGGAGCAGCAACAGGCTCCATTACAAGTGCAAAAGAGTTACTTCCTCCCTGGACGATGACGTCGCTGGTGTTTCTTCTGCCTCCATTTACTTGTACTACCAAATCTCCTCTGTCAACAGCATCAGGATGTGAATTACACAAAAACACCAGAGTGGTAAATGCCACGAGGTCGTCCCGCATTTCGCATCAGTAAAGTGGCGAATGACGGCAGCGCAAACAGGCAAACGTGCAAAATACAAGAGCAAACTGAGGGAGAAACACAATCTAACAAATCAGTACTAATTTGATCCAGAATCACATGTACTTTTCTGTACATTATGAAATCAACAAGCCTCTAGCCCAGGGGCGTCTACACTGTTTACCAAGACAGCCAGATTTAGTGAGCTGAAAATGTGTGAGGGCCAACCGATCGGCCTGCATTCTTAGAATCCTTACAATAACATTCAATGCAAATTAACTATTTATTCAAGATACATACAAACTCTTACATTATTCACACAGAACAGTAATATATCTAAACACATTTTTACCAAAATTACTCAAACTTAAACTCAAACTTTATTTATTTGTACAGCGCCTTTCCTTCGATTGAAACACAAGGCGCTTTACATAAAAAAAAAAGAAAAAAGAAAATCAAATAAATAAACAAAAACCGTTAAAAACTTTTCAAAGTTTTCAAAAAACGTAAAAAAAAAACTTAGAGGTTCAACCAAACATTTTTTTCACATTAAAAAGAATACAAACAAAATATTATTAAAACATAATACCTTATGGTTACGCCTTTGCAAAATTCAAAGTGTTTCCTCACATTGGACTGTAATGATGGTTAATCATTTTTTGCTACCATCACAGGTGTCGTCTGCTGTGATGGCACTTTTACAAAGAGAAAATAATATCACCCCTCTTTGTGCGTGTGTAATTCTTGATTTGTGCGTAACTTTGGAGCACAATGAGAGGGCTAATCTTGTTTTCCTTCATGATTTGGAGGTTTGCATATTTTTATTTTGATTCAAAAGATGTGCCAAGAGTGACAGAAGTAGTTTTTGGTTAGAATTTTTGTTTGTTTACAAATCACATTTACCTTGGGAACCAAAACGGTATAAAAGGCTTAAGAGGTTTTGAGCTTTTCAAAGCACATCAGTTTATGATTGTAATTAAGAAGTACAACATGATGATCATGGTAAATCATAAAGATCAAGAAGATTATGGTATGGGGGTGTTACTATTTTCTCTCCATACACTTTGCGCTTTTTACTTAATAGTAAAATTAACTTACCATGTTTCAATCCAAATAGTATTTCTGAGATTGATTATCAATTTATCTCATCTTGAATCATTTTTTTTAATGGCATAGGTCAATTCGATTTGATTCTGCCTCAGACAGATTGATCTGGTTGAACCATAGGAACAGAAGTCTATTAATTGATTAATTTTGCCCCCCCCCCCGAAAGGTTATATTATTCTATATTTATTGCTCACTGTAAACTTCTAAATGAGAATCATGTGAACAGGAAAATAAAGCTAATGGTTATCTTTTTCAAAAGTACAAAACATTGTGGTTTGTGTTCAGAGGAACACATTTGTTTCATTTACAGTTGACATTTTAGAAATGAGTTAGAAAGTGTCACAGAAGTGTCCCGCGATAGTATTGCTATGACGTAATTTAGCCAGTCACAATCAAGAAATCGTGTGCTAGGGTAGGTAGAAATTTTGAATTTGGCCCACGGGCCAAACTTTGGATGTGTCTGCTCTAGCACAAAGATCGTTTTGACTTTTGTGCTCTAGAATAATTAGTCTCTAACAGCTGGTTGTGGAATAAAAGCTTTTCCACTTTTTCACAACTCACATCTAACTTTGAATTTAGCATCTGAGGTCACTTGTGCCACACAAAACAATGGACAACATGCAACGACAAACAGCACTAGGCTCGGTGTCACCAGTAGCCAACAGTGTTGCTGGTCTGATCAACATTACCAGGAAACAGGAGCTATACATGGAACATATTTTGTGTTTATGATAGAATTGTAAAACTGCAGCATCTACAATAAGATGGAAACAGTCTCAGGATCAACTAGAAAACACATGGAGAACCTTACAGCTTTAAAAAAAAAATGCTGGAGCTTCATCAAGTGTGATTAACTCAAACACAAATAATCTCTATAAATGAGTGGGCTGCTGTCAAGATATTACTGTGCCTCTTTAGAACAACAAGCAGTGTGCAAGTGAAAAGTGTTTTTTTTTTTTCTTTGAAGGTGGTGCATCCCAGTGTTTGGAGAGGCTGGGTGTGGTGTTGTGGAAAGAGACTCCACTGTCCTGACTTCTTGTTTACTTTTTCTTTGCAATTTGTTAAAGGAGGAAATTAATTTTCCTCCCTGTGATCACATAAAACACTAAACAAAAAGCAACTGGGTGTGTGCTGTCTGGTCATGCACGTCTGTGTCTGTGAATGCGTTTCAATCGGAGCAGCACAACTTAACTCAGTGATTAGCTCAGATAATTAAGAAGCTTGATAAACCAGGTTGACTGCGACAGGCGTGTTTTGTACATGTTCCCTGATCAGTGGAGAAAAGGTTGTTGAAGATGAAAAGCACTGAGGTCGGTGAAGCTGCCGAAGACCATAAAAAGAAGCAGTGAAGTCAGCAGTTAAAACAATGTTTTTAAACATTTGCAAAGAATTTCATCCTTTTAACTGTAAGAGTTCAGCAAAGTTTCTCACCAGAAAGAAAATGTGTTTTCCCCCCATAAACCATAAAAAAACAGTTTTTTCCTAAATTGATTTTATTTCTTGCCTTGAAATGTTGATTTCATCAGTGCTGACTGTTTTTTTTTCTTCATTTATCCTGTGTTCTATTTTTAGAGAAGGTTGAGGGAGGAAGCAAGGATGGGATAATGAGGAATGGTCCTGCTTCACAGCTGTGGCTATTTTAAGTTGATGCAAAGCTTATAGGCAAAAAAAAATTTAAACAGAAAAGTTAGAGATGGAGAGATTGTTTTGAAGTGCAAGATAAAAATTCTAAAGTTTGATTCTGTGAAAAGGTTTTCTGGAAACTACAGGTTGTAAGCAGAGATCAGCATCCTTTGCAACATTAACAAATTCAGCTGTAACATCTGCGCAGTTATAACATCTGTAACTGCTTAAAACATGCTGCAACAATTAGCAGCAGGGTGGCGTGCCTCGTAAACACACGAATAACAAGGTAAATACGGAAAATTCTTCTCATGGAAAATGTACTGCATGGAGGAAACACTTAAACACAGCCACTTAAACACAATGAGCGTTAAAGACCTCATTTAATCATCATAATCACACGGTGTGGAGGAAAGGATTTCAGGAATTTTTCCATAGTATCACCAAAATTCACAAATAAAACATAAACGTAGAAACTATTATGATGGTAAAAGTTGCTTAAGAATGGGAAATTCTTCAATAATACATCGATCGGAAGAATTTGCAAAAGTCCAGACTACATAAAAACACATCTTACATGTTTTTAAGGTCACTGCACATCTGTTTCATCCTGTCCTGTATCATGCAAGTAGAGAATCTGATGATAATATTTTTCATATATATTGTTCTTCAATCTATTTTAGAGGTTTTACATCAATGCAAAATTCAAATATTTTATTATTATATCAAGAAAACAGGTAATATTTGGTGCCAGCCCCGTAACCTAGTATTATTGTGTAAACTCACCGAATTGTAGACCAGAACAAGACATTTTTTACAAATCTATTGGAGGAGTGTAATGAACTGAGGTCAGCAGTGCTATGACTTGGTCAGTGAGCAGGCTGCTGACATGACGTCACAGAATGGGATAAACTGGAGCTCACAAACCAGCGCTAAATACAACACAGACCACCAGTGTGGACCTTTTTTTTTTCTCATCAGTTTCTGCTCCAACAGAAGAGGTTTGCTTTGGTGAAGCACTGATGTCTTTGGCGTACAGCTGCCACATAGCACCACACACGACCCCAAACCTCTCTGGGTACACTTTACAACAACACAGTGTGTTTAAGAAAATTATAGTGAAGGACGCAAACTTTTATCAAATGAAAGAAGGAAAGAAAACTGTCATTCAAAACAGAGAGGAAAGACATGAAAATCCTTGTGACTGCACACAACCTGTTGGGTTAGTTGATAAAATTTTAATTATTTTTTTTTACAGCACCAGGCAAAATTCAAAGACTAGTTTGGTGTTGTTTGAACTGAAATTTGTAATTAGCAAAAATCCATTGTTTTTTTGGTGAAAAAGTTACTATTGCTGAATTCAAGTTTCATATTTCAATGCAGTGATGTATAAAATAGCCTGATGGCTACTAATTCTTAAAATTAGATAAAGTATTTCTTCAGTCCATTGCAATCAGCCAATATTCATTCAGGCATAGTCGTCTTTTTTACAGGACTTTCAATGTTTTTAAAGTCAAGATTTTGATCGGTCTCTTGAAGTATTTTGTATACTTATCCAGCCATTATGGTTCCTAGTTTCTGTGATTTTGTTGACCCAGGTTTATTCAAGCATCGCCTTGCATTTCACATGCAATGACTTAGGAATGCAGCACTTTTTAGGCTAAAACAATTCAAGCCCATATTATCAACCTTCCACCACATTTTTCTTAATATGAATATAGTATTTGTTCTTGACTTGTTTTCCTTTGAACAACAATAGTTATGGAATAGCTATAGTAATAGAAATAGTAAATGACAACATGCACAATAAACTTACAAGTGCTGTTTTAAATGTTGTCTTATTGCTTTGATTTGTGTTTTACAGAAAATATTATGTGCTGCATTGCAGTTACCATCTGTAAAGTGTAAGGTTTTTAAGTGGTGATGGCATGTTTCATAAATATAACCTTATCTCATTGATTTTTTTCTCTACCTTCAATGACACTTTGCTACGTGAAAGTGAAGATGGTTAAAATAAAGGCAGAGAACGAATTCCAAACAGACAAAAAGCGGTGGAAAAAATAAGCAGGTGTGACAGGCAGCCTCAGTGAGATGAGACACAAAAGACAGGATTATCAAATTAAACACTTTCAAGATCTTTCAGAAATCAGGGAACAAAATGAAAGCCTTATCAGCTGCATCACATCCACATCATTAATTCACATTGTGTGATCTCTTTTCATTCACAGTAGAAATACAGCAATGAGATGTTGCCAGAGTCTGTGTCTGAATTTATTACAAACCAAAAAAAAAGGACTTTTGGGAGAGCTCTCATCTGACCTACCAGCAAGCAGTTGAAGATGACATAGAGGATCAGCATCCACAGGTACCTGTAGCCCATGTGGAGTCCCGCCCACAACCAGACCAGTGAGATGAGCAAAAACAGGTAGAGGACCAGCGGGACCTCTGAAATACAACAGAATAAGACGATTTTAATCATAAACCAACAACAGAGGACAAAACATTTTTTAATCCATATATTTTAAAAATAGAATTAAAACTGCATTTAACCTTTTAGTCCATTTATGAAAATGTACATGTTCTGCATTTCTGTAATGCTCACTGCAGCTCTTTAGTGATGATTTAATCATTGAGTGTGAATAGTAAAATACCTCTAAAAAGCATCCTATAGTCTTTTATGTTGTCACTTTTGTTGTCTTTTAGTTATCAAGAGCTCTGTCATATGTCGCAAATATGGTTTGTTTCTAGTTGCTGTGGTACTGTAAGTGTTATTCCAAAGATAGACTTTTGAAAGCCCCAATAATCATATGAACAAGGCAGTGAGAAGAGTGAAGGGATGATGGGACGATTAGTGGACCAGAGGGTTGCAAAGAATAATCTTTTGCAGCCTCTGTGGTTTGTGTAATTTCTGCTCCTCTGGATCCATGTGGGAGGAATGTGGAATTATGTGGACACAGATTAAAGCCTCCAAAGGTGGAAAGGAGACACATGAGATCAGATAAGAGGAACTGATCCAGTCAAAAAAACTATCTGATTAATTTGTTGGAGATATGTTGGCCTTTTCTTTAGCACAAATTACTTTCTAAAGTGAGCAGAAAGTGTCAAACCATCCATTATCCAAGCCTGCTTCATCCCATTTGAAATCATGGAGACGCTGGAGCTGGAATGCCCTGAATGGTTATACCAGCTCATCACAGAGCTACACAGAGGCGTACAACTTCACATGCTCACTTTCAAATATAGGGGCAATTTAGAGACACCAACTGACCAATGACACGTGTTTTGGGACTGTGGTAGAAGGCCGGAGCGCCTGGAGAAAACTCACACATGCACGGGGAGAACATGGAAACTGAACTGCACACAGATACATCCCAGTCGGGATCTAAACATGGGCCTTCTTGCTGTGAGAGTGTTAACCACTATACCACTGGGAACCTCCTTTACAATATATATTGTTACCAAAATATACACAAAGGGATGTTGACTTGGAACTTTGACTGTTGTAGTGAAAAAAAACGTTTACTTTAAGTAGAAGACTCAATTCATTTCTAAAAAGATGTGAGAAAGCAAATCCTGAACAACACATAACTTTTTTTTTTAATTTATTGTCACGTATAGCTCCAACTTTGTTTTATTAAGGAGTAAACACAATTTTTTTAGAAATAGACACAGAAATATAACTCATACAGAGGCAGACCACATGATTCTCAGATATTTTTTATATTATGTAAAGCATCTGGACCCATCTTTCCTCTGTAATGTGGATGTGGATCAGGTTCCTAATGTAAATTGTCACATTGCAGGCAGACTTAACAAGTGAAAAAAGCACACACAAGGATTGCAAAAATGTTTTTGAGCACAATCTCTGCCTCCCACCCTGTTTTCCTGCTCTCCCTGCCCTGCTTGGTGCTGATTACCTGGATCAGGTGTGTTCAGTCAATCAACATGTGGAAAAAGGTGAGTCAACAGTAAACAGGGCAGAAAGAACTGAAAAAAGGAAGGTGAGGATATCTTGAGAACCGAGGTTGGGGCAGCTAAATCAAACAAGGTTGTTTTGTCACGTTGTAACAATGCATTTTATTTCAACAGCATGCACACAATTTTTTTGTTCATATTTGAACTGCTTGATACATTTTATATAAAAAATAAAAAAATCAACAAATGTATTCTTGTACCTTTTGAAGCAACCGTAGTTTGCTTTTAGACACTAAATGGAGGGGTCTGCAACCTTTAAAACTAAAAGAGCCATTTGGTCCAATTTGTTACAAATCAAAATCCAGCGGCAGCTGCAGAGTTCTACTTCACCCGTTATGAAAAAAATACACTATTTATGGTTTTTGTAATTTATGTATTAATGTCATTTATAAGGTTTTAAATGTTTACACTAATTGAATTATTACAGTGCTATATTTTTCAACATGCATTTATTTTAATTTCCTTTTCTTTTGACAGCCCCACATTCAAGTTCTTTTCAATATAAAGTACATCCTCTGTCAAAAAAGATCTAAAAATGTAAAAAAAAAAAAACAAGACAAACATGGAGTTTTCTAAGAAAGAAATGTATATATGTATGTATGTATGTATACATGTATATATTATAAATGTGTATGTATGTATATATATATATATATATATATATATATATATATAAACGCCCCTCTCACTCTCCATGAGTGGTACCTCAGCTCAAGCTCAGGTCCTCTACCAGAGGCCTGGGAGCTTGAGGGTCCTGCGCAGTATCTTACCTGTTCCAAGCACTGCGCTTTCCAGGCATCTGCTGTAGCCACTCCTTCAGATCCTGTGCGATTTCCAGATACAGACTGCCAGGATGGTAATGGCGAACCAACCAGAGATTGTAGTGGTGGGTAAAGAACGGAGGAAAAGTGTTGTGGTGGATGTGACAGTACCAAGCGATGGTAACATCAAGAAGAAGAAACATGAGAAACTGGAGAAATCTTGGTAGGTGAAGGTGACAGTGGTGCCTGTGGTAACCCCCAAATTGGAGGAGTGGCTTCAGCAGATCCCTGGAAAGACCTCAGACGTCTCAGTCCAGAAAAGCACAGAAAAATTATGTTTTTCTTAAAGATTTCAAAGCTAAGAAACATAACATTTCTATTGTTTTGTTGAGTCAAGAACTGTAGTCTGGTGCTTTTATATTGGACATGTTGGTTCAGTTCTGCAAAGGACACAAGTTTGAACGGAAATCACTCACTTTAGTGTCACTTCCATTTCCTATCATTTCCAATTTACTTTTTTCTCTAATCCCAAACCAGTTTTTCTTATTTAGACGTTTAACTTGCCTAACCCCTTTTTCTATTTCTAGCTATCCCCCTGACATTGTTTTCGCGCAAATAAGTGCTTGTAACTTCACACACAGCCTCAGGGCCATTAACACCTGATCCAGTTTTTTGTATTTTTTCTCACAGTAAATAATTTTCTTAAGTTTGGCTGCTTTCCTGATCTTGTTTTCAGGAGTTACCATTGCTCCAAGCAGTCCAGAGCCTTTCTATCTTTGTTTCTTAGTAATAACTTTCTAGAGTTTTTTAAAAGTATCCCCTTCATGTAAGCACATTCCAGTCTGTGGAAAGAGAGGAGCTCCTGCAGTAGGAAGATATTCCCAATGTGCAAAATGCTGAACGGCTGTCTGATCCCACACCGCTGCAAAGGCCAAAATGGAAAATTGGGGAAAACTGGAACACAATTTAAAGTGTCTGTTTTGGAAAGTTTGTAAAAATGAAGTCATGCGCATGAGTCACAGGTTGTCAGACTAAAATGAAGCAGAAACTAAACCCTTTAATCTTCAATGAAGCAATTCCCGGACTCAAAGAGTTTCTAGGAACTTTTGCTCAACAAGGAGCTGCTTTTCTCCGCGAGCTCCTGTTTATATTTGATCAGCGTGGGTTCCCAGCACGAGAGAATAACTAAGTAGAGGGCTTGTAGTTGAAACAAACACACTGCTTTTGTTAAAAGGTCAGCAGCTGTTAAAACTAGCTCTGACACGCGCCAGAGATTTAATTTATTAAAAACAATAAATTAGGAAAAAAGGAACAGATAATTTTTAATGACATTAAATACTTTAAATTTTGAATGTGCATGACTTAATACAAATTACACAACTGGAGGAGAGTTACATACACTTTAAAGAATTCAATTTTAGGAAGAATCTTTAAAAGAAATTTGTCCAACAGATGATGATTGTTCAAAGGGTAGATTTGGCTCACTTGGTGCCATAAAAAAATCTATCAAAAGAACATCACGTCTTGTAAACACACCATGTGTGTTTAGTTAGGCCGTGATAAGATTTTATTGATGATGTTTCAGCCTTCACAATCTCCGGGTCAGTTAGCTCTCATTCTTGCTGGCAAATGACAAAAGAATCAACAAAGAAATTAGATCTGAGGCTGAAAAACAGGTTTATGTCTGCAAGTGGGAGGAACCCGTTCAAGCCAGACACCAAAGCCCTCGCCCAACTTCACTGACGTCAGACATCCTGATGTTTTTTTGACTGCCCGGCAAGCTTTACATGCAAGTTTCTCACACACACGCGTGCATGCACAGACTAGCACTAAACTTATCTCATCAGTTGTTTTTGGAGTTAAGGCATTTGAAAATGTGACCTTGATATTCACTGTGGAAATGAAATCTGCTGTCCGGTTCTATGCTTAAATATGCCGGTTGGAGAACTCAGCATTAAAGTCAAATGATGCCTTTTTAAAAATGATGTTATATGTACTTATTTCAATGTCATAATCACAGAAGGCTAAATAAAAATATCACTTTATCTAATATTGCTTCTTAGGCTGCTACCCATCCCTCACATAAAACTGTTGCAACCTGACCAAGTGATGTCAATCATGCTTGCAGCCATAAAATCTGTGTCTTCAAAATGTCTGAACTCTGCTTTGATTATGTTGAACCACAGCCAATACTTAGACACTACATGGAGGACACAGTGAAGCATTCAATACTTTGAAATTTCTTTCTACATTTGCTTGCTTTTTTCAAGACTGGAATGTAAAATTAGAAAATGGCCTGATTTGGAATGAAAAACAGTGCTCTTTGTCACAAATGTACATTTATTTTAAACACTAAAAAGACAGTTTTAATCTCCTATACTTTTCAGGGACTTCACCCAGTCTACAGGGTACATTAATTCAGGGTTGGCTAAATCATTGGAGGACTTTGACAAACCATAGAACTAATTTTTATAATGCCCACTTTTTAAAAATATAATAAAGGAACTTAAGTGCTTTTGAAAGAAGAAGGCTGCAGAGAGTGCAATAAGGCTAGAAGATGCAAGTCTAAATAAAAGTGGTTGATTCCGCGATTCTTGTGTTTTGTAATTTGAAAGAGGTGATCGAGACTGCTTGATTGCACACACCAGAGACTGTGTTGACAATGTTTGGTTACCAGTGCTGTTGGTCCGTCCGCGGTAAATATCATCGTAGGCCCTCCACTGCCCAGTGACCTGGTAAGCATGAATGAATACAACCACCACTGCAACCAGGCAGATGAGGGGAACCAGGACCGATGTGGATAGAGCTGCATAGATGTTCGGGATAAAACATCTGGAGAAGACAAACAGAAGAGGGAGTGAATTCAACAGGAAGAAATAAAAAAAACTCAGCAGGTATAAGGGCAAGGATAAGGAACTTTAGGTAAATTGCCTCAATATCAAAAAATTAGAAACAAATGTAAATATGTGCAATGTTCATATTATATTTTCTTGAAATACTTCTTTTTTGGCTTCACAAATATGATTTTCACACTCTTGCAACCAGTGTACCCTCAATACTGACACACGTTTGCGCTTGTCTCCTCTGAATAAACCAGGAGAATCTGAAGAAAACCATGCAAGGAAAGCAATAACGTATTTGCACTCATGTAAAGAAGCAACAAATTATTTATTTTGTCACAATTTTTTTACATTTACATCTTACAATGTTACTTAATGTTTTTTAAAAAAGCACAACATGTTTTTTGTGATTTCTATATCGCTGTGGGTTAAATGCTTTATTTTTTAAAAATGCTTGTGAATGTGCTTCCCAGCTTTTTCAATCAGGTATTTTTATCAAAGAAAACCAAATGGAATATTTCTCTCTGGGAAACTCAACATGATCATATAAACAATGACGGGAAAACATCTCGAAAATTCTCATGTGACTATCTTTTTCACAAAACAAGCTCAGTCTTGGTATGGTGGGAGCAACGGATACAGATAGGACATCCGCAAGTCAGAGGAACTGCTGTAAAATAATTAGATCTATGCTAGTCTAAACAGAAAAAGGTATGCCAAATAGAGCACTGCATCCCTTTGTTTCACCAAAAACAGCTTGATGATTAGTGTGAATGCACTGGAAAATAAATCTATGCACTGATGTATTGCTGATGGGGATGAGAGCCCAGTGTTCCAGAAACTCCCATCCATTTCTGAGGAGGAGGAAGAAGAAAGCAGCAGCTAAAAACTTAGATGGATTGAGATGGAAATAAACCATTTCAAATCAAATCAAAAGATTAAAGGCAAAAACTCAGCAATGTGTATTGAGGTAACAAATTTTTGACTTAAATGTAGATAAATGAAAGAGTAATTAATCCAAACTCCAACGAGAGTTATGGGCACTTTCACAGCAGGGTGTTTGGTCTGAACTACACTGCAAAAACAAGCCTCTTACAAATGTGTCAAAAATTCTTACCTCATTGACATATTTTCTTTTAATAAGCAAAAAATCTGCCAATAGGGTAAGAAAAGGGTCTTATCTGATTTTAAGAAAAAAAATTCTAGTCACTAGGACATGTTTTATCAAACTAAGATTATTTTGTTATTGAAAAACTTTCTTAATGAGATTTATTTATTTATTTATTTTTGCAAAACAGAAAATAAGACAATATTTCTTTCCACTTTCTTAATATTCAATTTTTTGTAGGGTAGAGTTTTTTTCTGACATCTGCTTTGTTGGCAGATTACAAAGCTCACTTGAACCTAGTGAAAGTAAATCAAATTGTCCCTATTGGGGTCACGGGGCTGCTGGAGCCTAACCTGGCCACTCGTGGGCAAAAGGAGAGTACACCCTGGACAGGTCGTCAGTCTGTCGCAGGGCCACAATCACACATTCATACACAATCACATTCACGCCTAGGACAATTTAGAGTAACCAATTAACCTATGAAACATGTTTTTGGATGATGGGAGAATGGAGTCCCACATACGCACTGGGAGAACATGCAAACTTCACACAGAAGGGTCTCCTATTGGTGGTGCTTGACTTGAACCAGGGATCTTCTTGCATCCGTGTGAGGCAAGAGCACGAACCAGTGTGCCACCATGCAGCCCTTTAAAAGTTTTGTAAATCAGTAATTTGGATTTTTGAAAAGCTCAGACTTCTGCATTGCTATAAGCATGTTTTTTTGCCACACTGCAAAAACTGAATCTTAGACACATTAAAAAGCCACTTGTTTTAAGAAAAAAATGACCTATTTTTTGTTTTTTTGAAACGCGATCTCATCAAGAAAGTTTTTCAAAAGCAAAAAAAAAATCTTAATTTTAGAAAACTTGTCTTAGTGATCAGGGTTTTTTTTTTTAAATAATAATTTTTGGTAAGAACAATTTTCTTACCCCATTGGCAGTTGATTTTTACTTATTTAAAGTCAAATCTTTCATATTTGGCACATTGTTGTTTGTATGTTTTAGCACTTCAAGCTTCATTTTCACCAGACTCCAGTTTATATTTACTATACCTGACATCAAATAAAAGGGAATGAAAGGATTGAAGTGCTGCACTGCTAAAGTTTGACTTCTGCTCATTTATTTTTTATCAAAACAAGACACATGGTGCCGACACAAAGTAAAAAAGGGGCCATTTCTCTGTCAGAATTTTTTTCCCCCACATTACTAGTACTTTAAACTGGATCTAGTCAAGATTACAACCACAAAGGGGTATCACTCACACATAGCAAGGTCTGCACCTACAATTACTTAAAAAATGACCTCTTACGTAAGCTGTGAGCTTGACACTCCTTTGTGTCCAGGCAGGGTGAAACTGAGACAACAAAGTGTGATGGGAAAACAAGAGGCAACCCTTTTACTCCGATGGGGTGGGTGGGAAATGGAGCTGGGTGAATTAATACAAAGACAGCTTCATTCCCTCAAAAGAGGAGGGTATAATCTCCTCTGTGTCCTGCTCCTTGACGGACTGCCAGCCAGCCAGCCACCCACCCAACCACTGGAAATATGCACTCACTTGATCCCAAGGATAACAGCCACACCTAACACCACTGGTCAATTTAGGATGAGATTTAAAAGAGCAGAAGCTCTATCAGCATTTGGCTTTCTGTAGCACACACATGCTCTTCCATGACATGAAAAACACAGACTCACACAAACACAGGCATGCGCACACTGACTGCCCAACAACTGCTGTGAAGGTTTGCATGAAGTGACTTCATCTTGTGTGTTCTACTCTTCACATTTACTGTATATACACACTGCAAATGGTTTCTGAGACACTCCACCTCCAGGGCAAAGACTCAAGTTTCTGTATGAGGCCATGCATGCAAACACTGAAACTCTTTCACTTATTCATTCAGCGGATTGGACGAGCGACCTGCTCATGTGTCGTCACTGGCTCAGGTATTTTTTTCCTCTTCCCACAAAGGCCTGAAGGGGAATTTCCTTTAGCTTAAAAAAGAAACTGAAATCACCCGGGATGATTCATGGAAGTTTAGTTGGTGTAATTATTTTTAAAAAATGGTTTCAGTTACTGTATTCCAGTTATCTGTACAACAACGTCTTACTTTATTCATTTGCAATGTAAACTCACACTTCTCCATGTACCAGTCCATAGACAGCGTGTATGTTCCATCCGAAACCTCCGAGCAAAACGACGACCAGGATGATGATGACGAGTGCAGGGAGTCCCCAGCCCAACAGAAAATAGATCAGATATCGTCGCTCCGTGTGCTCATCATTCATCACCAGAACCTGCCAGAAGTTCACTGCCTGAGAAAAAAAAAAAAAACACAGTGTAAAGTCCCACTCCAATTATCTTTTGATGTATTTTTAAAAGTGTTCCCAGAGGTTTTTTAAGTATGATTATGACATTTTTAGCCGAAATAAAAAAAGTGTCATTTGCTAGGACATAGTTTCTGCAGAGCGACAGCCCTTAGTTAGAATTTTGCCTCCGAGTTGTTGGTAGAACTGTTGCTGCAGTGTAAGCCTTCCCTCATTTCTCATCATTTCTTGCTTACACTCTCCCGCTAGCTTCCAGCCCCTCACAACCCCAACGTAATATTATTGGTCCAACAAAAATGGCGAGCAGTATTGGAGCTATTCAGCTGTACAGTTGCCAGCTCAGACAAGAAAAACGAAGACACACATTTTCCAATACTGTTTTGTTGTTCTTCTCATACAGTAATTGGAAAACCTTTGTGAGAAACAAGGAGAGGCAGGACAGGAAAGCTTTAAAGGCCATCAACTGATCCGAATTAAGTGTCAGTGCGTGTCTGCAAACACTTGTGCAGGACATTTGCAGAGGCCAAACTGTGATGCAACACATGACAGTAGAGCAAAGAATGCTGACCTCGCCTGAAAATAAATCTGTCTCAGTCATCACCATAACATTAATGCATTAACACTGACACAACAAACTTTGGTGCACCAACGCTCAACGAATGCAAGCAAACACAAACACATACTGAACAGGCAGCATGCAACACTGAGGGGTTCCAGTTGTGTAACAGTTTGCACTGCACTAAGACGACAGACTAATGTCAGATTCAAGAGCTGCAGGCATTTTTGTGCTGAGCTGTTCGCTCTGCAGAGACTGCATCCTTCACTCACTGCTCATAAAAGGCTTAATGTTTCCAAGAGGATGACTTATTTGGCTGTGCATTTACATTATTGTTTAGCAGTCATTACATTTTCCATCACAATATGACTAACCAGATTAAAATTAGATTCATCCAGATATTCTACAATAACTCATTTTTAAATGAAATTTTAAAGTTCCTTACAAGAAATTGCTGTGTGTTACACAAGTGTTACAAATTAAGTTTGATTTGTTAAATAAAGTAAAACGATCAATGCTTCCTTTTTCTTCACCCAGTAATACCTGTCTTTCTGAAAACCTCTCTTTAAAAATCCAAAATTTATGATCACTGTATTAAATTGCTTTATTCAAAATGAAATAAAACTCTTAAAAAGAATTGTGACTGAAATTAAGAAACTACATCACAGCTAAAATTATTCCATAAATCAAATCCAAATGTCAAAGTGAAAGAACTTTTTAAAATGTTTACAAACTAAACTGAAAAAAAAAACAAAAAAAAAACAGATGAATACAAAGTTTCCAAACAGTTTTCAAAAAACACTATGGATCAACCTTTACAGGCCTTTTTTGTGTTTAATATATTCTATTACATAATAAAAATGTGCACCTTTTTTAGATGTTTAATGGGTTCTTCTATTTTGAAGGAAACTTTCACTCAAAGCAGCTTTTTTATCTTTAAATGAAATATGTTCGTTTATTGTCAGCACAGCAACATTGGGACTTTTTTTTAGTTCATTTATTTGAGAAGAATAAGTAAGAAAACGTGAAATCCAAATGTAACCCTATATCTGCACCCAATCTGCTGCCCTCGGTCATTAAAAATATAGTGTGTACGTTCATACTCTACACTTACAATGAGCCGAGTTGCCTCATGGATCTCCTGTGGTGGTGAAATGGCCTTTCAGGAGTTGAGACTGAATCACATTATACTAGGGTATTTTCTACCAACTGATGATTTGAGACGCACATCCTCACACGCACACTCACTGCTGTTATTGATTCAAGTCCTTTTCTTTGTCCAAAGAGATGTCCAAAGATGGATTCCTGGCGCCATCTCATTCGAGGCGTCTTATCCTAAAGCAGCTACCTGATAGATGTGAAAAGCCGGCAGTAAGCTATCTCTTGGGTCGATTAAGTGACGATGGTGAGGGAGACACGATCGGTGCCACACTTTAGTAAAAACTAAAGTGATGGCAGAACTTTTTTTTGTCAACAAGAAAAGCTGCTGACAGTCAGAAGAGCTTTCAGGCCAGTGTTGGAAAATAGCACAAAAAAGGTGAATGTGCTGGAGTCTGATCACACTATCCATATCTCCCCATTTGAACTCCCTCTAACTTATTTACATTCTCTGCAGAAGTTTTAATCAGCTCTGCTACCATGCCAACCACAGCCATGTGGGTCTAAAACCAGTTTGCACGTCACAGCTCATTTCCTCTCTGTTCCAGGACTTGTTATTGACATTGTAACACTCCTTAAGCCACGCAAAAGCCTTTGGCATAAACCTTTATCCCTTAAGAAATCTCAGGTTGCATAGTCAGAGAAAAATCGGACATAAGAAAACATTGCACGTGCTCAGCACGTATGGTGCAGCTCGAATCTAGTATAAACCTGTTGTGGTCAGAGCTTACCACTCAGAAGCTAATCTCAGAATATTCTACATGTAAGATAGTATACCAGGTATCATCAAACGTCCATAAAACCGTATCTTTTTGGCAGACATTTCTATCTAAAGCACATTGTTAGTAGGATGTAGTGAGTTAGTCAGCAAATTACTGACTAACTCGTAAGTTTCTTTGGGCACAAAATTATGTTAAAGTTCTAATATTTACTTATATTAAAGGGGGTTGATAAAATAAGAAAAAATTGAATAGAAAACCCTTGCAGCTTGTTCAGTTGCCATTGTAATTTAGAAGACTTTTTTGCCATTCCTAAACAGTTTTTAGACATTCTTGTCAAAATAATACTCTGCAATAAAAAAAGGGATTTTTCTCATTTGTTATGTCAAAAAGTGATGGCAAAAAAAGGCTAATTTGTAGAAACTTAACTGCTTTTCAAGAAGCCAACACTTTAATTTTAGAATATATTATGACATTAAATTAACTATTTTCAGGGAGAGTTAGCAAACAAATTCTAAAATAACAAAAATGAATTATATTTTATGCAAACAAATGACCACATATGACGTGGCTGTGATGTGAAGTTGTGATTCACTGGCTCACCTGTATGAGCATCCAAAAGAACTGAGTGAGATGGAAATAATGGGTGAAGAGGGCCAGGGTCGCACAGCTTTCCTCTGAAAATGTTTGTCCACGAAATGCTGACACCAGGAAACAAATCTGAAAATGAAAAATACACAAATTATTTACAACAGACTTTGCACCTTTAAAAATAAAAAAAGAAAACCAATATTTTAGGAGTTTCTCTCTAAAAAAGTATAATCTTTTCTCCGATTCAGTCAGCCTAAAAAATTACTCGTAACACTGGCACACAGGAGGCACAGATCTTTCTGTGACAGCACTACTTAACGTGTGGTTTTCTTTTTTGTGGATGTGCAGTCCATACATTTTTAAAACAGACTGCAGGTTCACTCCATCCTTTCTGCAGAACAGAATTTTCATTCTGCAGGCCTGTTATATCAACCGTATGTGGGAGATGTGGGCGCTGGATCTGTTATTTTACGTAGAAACAGAAAAGACTCATTGCAGATTTTTAACTAAAAAAACAGAAAATGCAAACTGTGAGCTTTTGTGTCTTTCCAAGAAAGATTTCAGAAATTAAGCTTAGCTGAAAGGTAATCGTTTAACAGTTAGTGTAGAAGCCCTAAAAAAAAAAAATCAAAGATAATTAGTAAAAACTGCTGGTCTGCTGGCTGCACGGTGGCGCAGTGGTTAGCGCTCCTGCCTCATAGCAAGAAGGTTCCCGGTTCAAGTCCTGGCTGGGGGACCTTTCTGTGTGGAGTTTGCATGTTCTCCCCGTGTATGCGTGGGTTTTCTCCGGGGACTCCGGCTTCCTCCCACCGTCCAAAAACATGCTTCATAGGTTAATTGGTCACTGTAAATTGTCCCTAGGTGTGCATGTGAGTGTGCATGGGTGTGTGGTTGTGGCCCCTGCGGCAGACTGGCGACCGGTCCAGGGGTGTGCCCTGCCTTCGCCCATGAGTAGCCGGGTTGGGCTCCGGCAGCCCCGTGACCCCGAAAGGGATAAAGCGGATTGGAAAATGAATGAATGAATGCTGGTCTGCTGTTCATTCATTATCCTTTAGTACCAATGCAGGTGGATGGCAGTTACATAACTAGCAGCCTGTTGGCTGGCAGCGCAAGACAGCAAGACAAAGTCTGTATGAGAAAACAGATGACTTGGAGACATTTGTTACTAATATTAAATCTAATTTTTCAAGTATATTCAGAAGAAAACTCTGCATCAGAGAAACAGGGAGGCACCACTATAGAAACTATAGAAAGATAAAAAAAAATCTGTCTGATCTTTGATTTTTTTTTTGCAACTATTGCAATCAAAAGGATAATTGTGGTACCAAAAAAAAAAAAAGAAAATAATTTACAATAACAACCTAAGGGAGTTGTTGATCCTTCCTTAAATAAGAAACTTGCCAGTTAGTAATGTGTGCAATATTTTTCATTTTATATCTGCCTATATGCTGAACATTTTTAGGAAAAACCTAAATTCTCTTTCTTTTATTACTAACTTTTGTTCTCTATAAAGTCCTGTTTAGGGAGATGCCTGCGATTCTCCCTGTTATAATATGAATTAAAGGGTCAGTAAATGTTCTGTCCTACCTGAAGATGAATGGGAGGGGTGGGAACTTATACCTGGACTATTTGGAATTGTGTCTGCATTGAAATAAGTCCCAGTTAGCCTGCAGGAGCAAAGATTACGTAATAAAGCTACGCAGCTTTTATCATAACCAACCTGCTTCACAGAAATACAGCGTGTCACATGTCTGATATTAGAAAAGAAGAGAATGTGAGCATTTTATAAAACTAAAATTCACAGTTAACTAAAAGACACACAAGACAATGAAAATATAATTTACAGTCTAAATGCACAAAAGTTTTATCTCCTGCATCTGTTAATCTCCAACTATTTCAGAAATCTATAGACTGATTTTATTTTAATTCTTCTAACATTAGTGGCACATATTTAATGGCCAGAATTGACTAATGTATGCATACATTTAGAGAATATATCCACAAATGACCTTAAAGTCACAGACGCTGAACCTGTTGACCCTGCAGTGACACGACTCAGCTTATCGTGTCAGATAAGGAGTCTGGCAGAACAGAAGAGGGGACAATGGACTAAAAACGGCATGCTAAAAAGGAGTATTTGCATTGACCTGAACTGACAACTGCATACCAGTGTTTGTATCCTAAATTATACTCTGAGCTGGAACCTGTTGTTGCCTCAGGTTAGGGACAATACAGCACTAAATACTGAATTGTTCTTATCAAACACTCCTGTAACAACTTACTGGGATTGGCTTCACATTTTTTTTTGGGATGTTCAGTTTTAGTGCTGAATGTAAAAAAACTGCATAGAAAACTGAGATGAATCTGAACACATGTACAATATACTAACTTTACATGTATTTTTTCCCCCTGGGAGATGCCCAAACAATGATTCCATATTTGCTGAGGATATTGCTGTGCATTTAAATATATATAAACCTCAGATTACACTTGTGCAAAAAAAGAGAGAACTTAAATTTGTGTGACAGGGTGCGCCAAAAAGTAATCAGGTGACCCATCTTTTTTGGAGTTATTTACTCCTAAACAAAAATTGAAACCATTTTATAGTTTAAAGCAAAAGCAGATTATATACTAAACAAATCTGTCTTTTACATACAATGGGATGTAGGAAAAAGACATTTTGTGATAGATCAAAAGTGCATGCTTCATATAAAAATTAACCTATGTTTAAATATGAACACAATGACAACATTAAGGAGAACAGAGTTGGGCTGCTAGAGTTTGGGGATTGCAGGAGGTGAGGATGGAGCGACTGTCCATGTCCTGTCTTTTTTCTGTGAAGCACCAGGAGTCGACTCGTCTAGACCTTTAGGCAACAACCTGTTTCAAAGCAGTCACAGAAAAGTGCTGCAGACTCCCAGGCTACTGAGAGTTTATGCATGTTCCCTGGTAAAACAGGGAACACTGCAGATAACTTTTGCTCCACCCTGCAGACACTGTGTACTATTGTTAATGCTAAAGTTACATCACTCCCCTGGGAATGAAATTTCTCCCTTTATATTTGTGACCTATACAACCTGAAAGTCTGAAAGAAGTGGTAAAAAATGAAAACACTAAAAGGGTAATTCTATCATCAGAATAAAGATGAGAAGAAAAGTGAAAAATGAGATGCTTTAAAAGTGTTAAGGTGAGAACTATAAGAGAATTAGAACCTTGCAGAGGAAATATAGTTTGGTGCAGCTTTTTCTATGCGTCTGCTGGTTGCAGCTCTTTCCCCCACAGTCAGATATGGTGCTGATCAATGGTGCTGTGTTGTACAATGCAGCTAAAAATAGCACGCAGCCTGTGCATTACATCACTGAGAGACTGGGGGTCTTAGCCTGCCTGCCTGTGAGACTGTCCACCTAAACTTGACCGCACTTATCTTCCACATCCTGCCTTCTTCTGCTTCCATCATATCATATATTTCTTCCAGCCTTCACATCCATCCTAAGCTTCACTTTGTCTCATAGCTGCCCCTCCACCCCCATCCCCCTTCTCCTTCTTTTTCCTTCACCTCCCCCTTCTTTCTAACAGCTACCGGTCTGATCTAGCTGGCTCCGGCATCAGCCTGCACCCAGGGCGTTTCCTCTTTTGCTTTTGTTGAATGATAAGGATAAAAAAGACAAACTTAGTGTTTCCATATATTTTCAGTTTCTTTATCAATATGCTCATTCCACATGACAACACTGTACTTGCCCCACCTTCCTCAGCAGCTGAGACACAAAGACTGTAAAAAATCCCTTAAAATAGTTATTCATCTAAAATGACAAAAATCTCTATAGAGATATTGCTTATAGGCAATGGACCTTTTTGGTGAACACAATCTTGTATTTTTCTACTCAATTCAAAGTGAGCATTGTCATCAGTCTCCATGCAACCTCTCAGTTTTCCACATGTAAAGCACACTGGAGATACAAATGCAAGACGGTTATTTGAAGATGGTAGCTAGGTTACCGGGTCAGTAAATTCTTATTTCAAAATTCTACAACCTGAATAAAATCATCCATAACCATTGCAGTGGGTCTTAGCGTTATCTGAGTGCAACCCAAAGAAAGGCCAATAGCTTCAACTTAGTCTGCATCTCTCATTAATAAGGATGTAAATTCCACTATTCTTTTATTAGAACTTTGTCAGGACATTTTTTTTTATTTGATATTTTTGGATGAAATGCATCTTTGTGAACAGCTTTAGCAACTGCTTCAATGCTTTGAATCAAAACTTTGATTCTTTGATTGTAAGCACATTCTAAAAATTCTGCTACAGCTTTACTAACATGCTTTGAATATCTTTGCTGTTGGGTGACCCAATTTAAACTAAGTTAAGCTGCTTGCACAGAAAGCGTTACATGTGATTTTTAAACTCTTGTTATTCAGTGGAATTCCAATTGCTATGTCCTTAGATTCTATGGCTTTAAAACAAATCCAGATTTTTAACTCTTATGCTTGACAACTGATATGTGGTATTTTAGCTAAAAGTGTTTATGTTTTGCGGCAAGGCTCAGTGACCTGTGTTTAAGTCAATTCTAGTTTTACAAACTACTGTTTTGCTGGGAAAATTGAAATCTGGATTATTTGGAAATAATACCGTTTTAAGAGTGATTTACACCATTAGATCTGACAGCAAGGCCTTTGAGGTTTGGAACCGTAGATCATCTTTTTTCATATATGATCCTCACTACAATTCAATGGAACCCTTTACATTAAGCAGCCAGGTCCAGTCCAGTTACATAAGGACCTGGCGCTACAGTAAAGTTCAGAGGTGTTTTGGGTTATATCCTGGGAAGAGCCATACATGCTGTGAGAGCTGTTGGCATATAAACACACACCACCCTTTGCTCTGTTTCACATTCAAACAACCACAACACTACAGCCAAACTTGCTTACGTGAACACACGCACATTGATAATGTTATAACGTGTGTATATGCTTGTGTTGCAGTGTGGGATGATGTGGAGCTTTCGCCACTGATGTATTTCATGTAATAAATGAATGATTCGACAACCTTTACTGTGAACTTGTGTGACAGAACAATAATAAACAATTGGTTGAAAAGAATGGTTCAGTGCTGTCAGCAAGTTTACAGTGTTTTTTGTGTCATTATTTCACGTTTAAGGCCTTGTTAGGAGAACAACCTTGGCTTGTTTTGCTTTTGGCGCAATGTGTTTATCTCTGGCACTCGTGCACACAGCCAGTACCCATGTTTCCTATTTTTGCACATTGCTGCATCCCCTACCACTGTTCATACTGTTCTCCAGACACCAGTGGCAATACCGGCTCCTCCACACAGAAAATCTAAGCAGTACCACCCACATGAGACAGATTTAACTGCGTTTCAGAAGGCTTCATCTCCTCCTATACAAATAATGTCAGTGCTACTGAAAATAGACTATTACTTTTAATTCCAACCATGCTGCTTTAAAGATGAATCTTTTATCTCTTGAACACCTGTTAAGAAGCAGACAGAGAGCTCTTTGTAAACTATTGAATGCATGTATAGGCTACGGATTTAGCTAACTCTATATAACTATGAAACAGTGCAAGAGAGTGCAGTGATTAGTAGCAGTAAATCATATAAAATAAATACGTATTAGAGTATGGAACCATACATGCTGTTTTGTCTTGAGGTAAGGAGTCAAAGCGCAGAATGTTTATTTCATATGCATTTTTAGATTATGAACAAAAAAATGTAGGATGGTGTGTACCATGTGAGTAATATTAAAGGGTAAGACTGATGTGCTTCCTGATCTTTGGACTGCACTACTAAGCTCAATCAGATGTTTGGGACAGCATGCAGAGCAACCTGGATTAAGAAAAGACTGCTTTAATAAACCATATTTGCACTGAGATGATGTTAAAGTTTAGTAATTTGATCAATGTAACTAATGCATAGGGGATGAACGAGAAATCTGTAAACAACACTTAAAAAGCTGAAACAACCATATTAACATCTACACACCACGGTTTGATGAAAAAAGGAGATCCTGCTTCTATCAATGGCTGACCAGAAAGTCAATAAGATCTGCTTAATGTCTGTCTGTGTATTATAGATTAAAATCTGAGCAGAGATGCCAAACACTCCTTAAAGTCAATGGATCTTTGGACAAGATTTAACTAAAAACAGAAGGTAATGAATAAACTTTGTGACAAAGAAAGTTACTGTAAACTCGCCTTCAAGTTCGCAACAGGTGTCAAATATTGATCTTCAATAGCTGACAACCATGATTGGAAGAGTTGTTTTAGTACATAACTAATGTCGACTTCTGCTTTAATCTCAGGCAGACTCAGTCAAAAAAATGAGAAAAAGGATTCAGTTTAAACAGTTTCCTCTTGTTCAGTGATTTCTGTTTGTTCTCAAAAAGGTTCAGTCATAAAAAAGGAGTTCTCAGAGGAATCATCGATCAAGCATTTCATTCACAGCTGCGGTTGAACTTGACTCTCACCATGGAGCTACAGTGACCCCTACAGAATATTCCGAGTAACACCAACGTATAAAAAGTTTAAAGCTCAGTATTAATTAAAGTAAAAAAAGAAAAAATACAAGTGACTTTATGTTTGAACATTTTCTAGTGTCCAATGTGCTTGTTTGAGAGCATTTATTTTTATATCCTAAAGTTTATACCTGTAAGTACTTAAACCTGATGAATTCACGTCATAGTTCAAGTATAAAAACTACCCTGTGATTATGATTCAACACCTGCATTTAACCTGTCTTACTGGGGTTTCTGATTTTATAAATTCCCCAAAGCATACTGACAGTTTTAATGACTTTAGTTGGTCAAAACAAATAAGTGAGTTGAGTCAAATGTCTCTCCCGTGGGCCCACCCCCCGCAGGAAAGCTCAGAAGGGGCCGGTGCAATGTGGTTTGGGTGGCAGTCATAGGTGGGTGCCTCAGTGGCCCAAACCCCGGTCATGAAACTTGGATTTTGGGACATGGGATGTCATCTCTATGAGAAGGATGTAGCCTGACTATAACTAGCCCAACTATAACTAGCCGGTACCTCTTAACCTCCTGCACTGACTGACAGTGCAGGAGGTCAAGAGGTACCGGCTAGTTATAGTTGGGCTCACCTCCACACACAGTCTGGGCTCTGAAATTCAGTCACTCGAGAGGGGTTGGACTCTACCATTTCGGAGTTGCACATGGTGAGAGGTGGTGGGCCAGTGTTGGCTTACTCGTAAGCCCCCACCTGTTGGAGTTTACCCCGGTGGCTGAGAGGGTCGTGTCCCTTCATCTTCTTGTGGGGGACATGTCTCTGACAGTTCAGAGTATCCGTACTTCTTGGTGTCTCTTGAAGGGGTACTCTAAAGTGCCCCAACGGGGGACTCCATCATCTTTCTGGGGGACTTCAATGCCCACATGGACAACAGCAGTGGCACTTGGAGGGACGTGATTGGTGGAAATGACCTCCCTAATCTAAACCCAAGCCGTGTTTTGTTGTTGGACTTCTGTGCTTGTCATAGTTTGTCCATAGTAAACACGATGTTCGAACAAAGGGGGGTCCATCAATACACCTGGCATCAAGACACCCTAGGCAGGAGATCGATGATCAACTTTATAGTCGTTTCAGGTGACTTTCGGACATGTGTCTTGGACACTCGGGTAAAGAGAGGGACAGAGATGTCCACTGATCACTACCTGGTGGTGAGTTGGATTCACTGGCGGGGAAAGAGGCTAGAAAGGCTTGGCAAATGTACTGTGTGGGTCTGTTGGGAACATCTGGCTAAGCCCTACATCAGGGTAGTCTTTAACTCACACATCCGGGAGAGTTTCAAACAGATGAGGGTGGGTGGTGACATTGAGTCTGAGTGGACCATGTTCTCCACCTCTATTGTCTCTGCTTCTGTTCGTAGCTGTGGTCACAAGGTCTCTGGTGCCTGTTATGGTGGCAAACCCTGATCCCGGTGGTGGACACCGTAAGTAAGGGATGACGTTAAGCTGAAGAAGGAGTCCTATCAAGCCTGGCTGGCTTGTGGGACTCCAGAGGCAGCTGACAGGTACTAGCAATCTAAGCGAGCTGTGAACCGGGTTGTTGCGGAGGCAAAAACTCAGTCCTGTGAGTAGTTGGTGAGGCCATGGAGAAGGACTATCAGTTGGCCATGAAGAGATTCTGACAAACCGTCTGATGCGTTTTCAGTGCAGGAGGGGAGCTGCTGACTTTGACTGGGGACATTGTCAGACAGTGGAAGGAATACTTCAAGGATCTCCTACTGACACGCCTTCTCTTGAGGAAGCGTGAGGAAGCAGAGGCTGAGGTCTTTGGGGTGGGGCTGACCATCACCTGAACTGAAGTCACTGAGGTAGTTGACAAGCTCCTTGGTGGTGAGGCCCTGGGAGTGGATGAGGTCCGCCCTGAGTACCTCAAGTATCCGGATGCTGTGGGTGTGTGTTGGCTGACACGTCTCTGCAGCATTGCATGGCAGACAGGGGTGGTGGTTCCCCATTTTAAGAAGGGGGGCCAGAGGGTGGGTTCCAATAACACTCCTCAGTCTCCCAAGGAAAGTCTATGCCAGGGTACTGGAGAGGAGAATCCATCCAATAGTCGAACCTCAGATCCAGGAACAACAGTGCGGTTTCTGTCCTGGTCGTGGAGCTGTGGACCAGCTCTACACCCTGTCTAGGGTGCTGGAGGTTTTTTTTCATCCAGTCCATATGTGTTTTGTGGATTTGGAGAAGGCATTCGAAAGTATCCCCCGTAGTGTCCTGTGGAGGGTGCACTGGGAGTATGGACTCGGGGATCTGGTTTAGGGACCGCAGGATTTCATCTCTGCTCTTTGCAGATGATGTTGTCCTGTTGGCTTCATCAAGCCGGGACCTCCAGCATGCTTTGGGGTGGTTTGCAGCTGAGTGTGAAGCAGCTGGGATGAGGGTCGGCACAGCTAAATCTGAGGTCATGGGTCTTGACTGGAGAAAGAAGGTTTGCCCTCTGTGGGTGGGTGGAGTGCTCCTTCCCCAGGTGGAGGAGTTTAAGTGTCTTGGGGTCTTGTTCACGAGCGAGGAAAGATTGGACAGCGAGATCAACAGGCAGATTGGTGAAGCGTTTACTGTTATGCGGTCGCTGTACCGGTTTGTTTTGGTGAAGAGAGAGGTGAGCCGAAAAGCAAAGCATTCAATTTACCAGTCAATCTTTGTACCAGTGGTCACCTATGGTCATGAGCTCTGGGAAATGACCGGGTCCCGGAGACAAGCAGCTGAAATGAGCTTTCTCCGTAGGTTGGCTGGGCGCTCCCTTAGAGATAAGGTGAGAAGCTCGATCACCCGGGGAGAGCTCAGAGTAGAGCCGCTGCTTCTCTATATTGAGAGTAGCCAGTTAAGGTGGTTTGGACATCAGGTCTGGATGCCTACTGGATTCCTCCCTGGGGAGGTGTTTTGGGCATGTCCCACTGGGCGAAGGCCCCGGGGAAGACCCAGGACACGCTGGAGAGACTACATCCCTCGGCTGGCCTGGGAACGTTTTGGTGTCCCCCCCAAAGGAGCTGGAGGAAATGGCCGGGGAGAGGGAAGTCTGGGCCCCTTTGCTCAGACTGCTACCCCGTGATCCGGTTGCGGATGAGCGGAGGAAGATGGATGGAGTCAAATGTTGGAAAAACTGGGAAATATTCAATTTTACCTAAAAGAGACAACAGGTGGATTAGCAACACCACAGACCTCAGCAGTTTCAGAGAAAACCCTTTCCTGACCCTCAAGAGTTCAGTCAACTCCACACACGACTGTCTGCCAAAACAAACTACTCCAAAAATAGATCAGGAGACCAAGGCCATTGAGAGGATCCCATATTCATTCAAAGCATTGGCAGCTCCCTTTAACCAAGTACCAGTAAAAAAAAAAAATGGCATGACTAAAATCAGGTGAAAGGTAGTTGGTGGTGAAAGGTGACCATTCTTGACTACTGCCCCATTGAAAAAACTCACTAAGGAATTTTCTTCTTTCAGATCAAAGGGATGGCAAAAAAAATCCTATAGGATTAAAATTGCTTGTTGTTGCTCATCTGAGTCTATGGACATAACATGCGAACCATTTAATTACTCAACCACTTGAGAGCTGACAGGCAAAATATGCAAACATGTGAACAACAATTTTTAGTTTATTACTAAACTGCAATAGGTACTTTGGCTTCCTGAATTCCCTAGAAAATGACCAAATTGCACATATTTAAAGCTTTAACATCTATAAAAATAACACACAAAAATTAAAAAGGTCAAAATCTGATAAACACAGGCAAAGCAAAAGCCTTCATTAAATTTACATTGTACTTGCTGATAACAGCTCTAGTTAAAATATGTCAAATGGGAAAGTGTGATAACTAGTATTAAGATTAAATATCAATAATCTCTAAGGAAAAGTCAGTTATGTGAAGGGATCTTGCTTTCCTTTATGACCTGCACACAGAAGCCACTACTACAGGACACAATCTCATTTCATGATTTCATTTTGAAATCAACTGTCAAAGACCATTTATGCTTTAAATGTAAAGGATTAATAATATCATGATCCATGTATAATAAACAGTTAGTGAAGTGACAACACACTGTATCATTATCATTATGGGAATGCTAAAAATCTGTTATTGTTAAATCCAAAGATTACATTTTTAGATAATATTAATGGGCAAACTGATCAAAAAACATAATAAAACACACAAGTTCAACTACATTTAAATTGTTATTTAAAGCTGCTCAGGATGTATCCTGCCTTTGCCCAACAAAACCTGGAATAGGCTCCAGCAACCCCGTCACCCCAAAAGGGATAAAGCGGGCTTAGCAATAGGATAGATGACTGATGTTTATATTAACTTAGACAGCAGAGTTAAAAAGATAAACTGCAAATAGACTTCTCATATTTATGTAAAAAAAACAATGTGTAAGAGTAAAAGGTATGAGGAGAAAAACAGGTAAAAAGGAACAGAAGAGTGCTCAAGAAAGTAAGATTTTCTCTTGTTCTATAAACTTTGGCCTTAATGTTCAGTTCCAGAAAAAAAAGTTAAAATACACAAGCCAGACAACGCTGACTTCAACAGAAGTGAATCAGACCACAAAAGAGGAGTCATGGCAACACCTGGTGCAAGGTGTGAGATCAGCCAGTAGAGTGAAATGCAAATCTCCCAAAAGGCTGTGTTCACCTCTCATCTGTCTGGTCTACACACAAGCAGTGACACAGGCCCCGACTGCTGATACTTAATACTCTTGGTACCTGTCAGCTTCATACCAACCACCAGCTCACAATGGCAAGCAACAAAAGCTTGCAGCTGCATTCAGTTTTTCTCAAGAACATTTTGTCCTTTCGTCTGGCGAGATACTTAAAAAAAAAAAAAAAACTTTGATCTAATGACTTGCATGCAAAGCAACCCCAGCGTTTAAAAAAATATTTTCAACATTGTAAGAGATTTGTAACAAAGACTCCATCAAGGGTAAGACTGATAACACAAAGGCTTCTTCTGATTCTTTTTTTTTCTTCTGCTTTGTCACTTTGTTTTTAACATTTTCTACCCAGAAGCATAAACTACGATAAGATATGAACGCCATGTGACATCAGCAAGAAAAACACATTCAAACTCAGTCTCCCTCTGTTTATGGGTTTAAGGTTTTATTGGTCATGATGGGAAGAGATAAACATCCCCAGGAAAAGCAGAGTCATTGAGTTGTATTTGGAAAGACTTCTCTTGCCCTTGTGTGGATCAAAAGCAAAGGCACCAAAGACACGCAAGTGCTGACGACAGTCCAGAACCTGAGTGCCTCAGTGCTTGTGCAGAGACAGGAAGTGATGCATGTTGCATTTGAAAGACAGAAGTTAGTGCGTGTTTATGCCAGATTGATGACAGAGGAAGAGATTGATAAATGCTGGATTCGCTCCCAGAACAAACAGGAAACCCTTTAAAACCAGAACTGAGAGTCACAGAAACAATTCTCCCAGATGCTAGAGGACAGCAATAAAATTTGTTAGGGTAAATATTCTCTGACTGAGTGAACTGAGGATGTCAAGAGCACAGTGGACGAACATTTTGATTGTGGTTTTGTGGCAATAAAAGCAGAAAATGGACCCCAATGTTCCACACTAGTAAAATTGGCTGTAGTAAATGTTCCTTTTTGACAAAGTTGACTTCGGGGTGACAATTGCACAACAGACTTGTCTTGATCTCTGATTCCTGTGTCACTGTCCAAAGCAACTTTAACCTTGATCCAGTGTACAAAAATGTTGTCAGTCTTGATTTTTAACATTTTTTTCCTGGACATGTGATGTCTGTTTTCTATTTTTTCTGAGCTGACAAAAACTACCCACATCCCTTTTTCTTAGATAATTCTTCTTTTACAAGTTACCTAATAAAAATGAAACAATTAGAAATGTCATATCTGTTTTTTAAATTTCCAAATAATGGACTTGTTGACTGTAAATATCAGTTATGAGTTCACATTTTGATTAAACAGACGTGTGACAAAAAGACAGTTGGATAAAAAATTATTTTTCTGTTTCCTCCTTGCCTTGTTTTTCTGCTTGTTACTTTTCTGTCACTTGTAGTGCTATGGTGAATGTACATCACTTGGTCTGTGGTATCTTTTAAATTTAAAAACAGCAAAGAGGTTGACAACCAGAATAGAGACATCAATGTAAAAGAACATTTGAGAAAAAAGACTATATTGAACCATTAGTCTATGCCTTCATCACACTCAAAAAAACAGAAGAAAAATATACAGTATCTGTTCATCTAACCCCAATGCAGTTGTTTGCTGAGTAGATATAATAGCACTCAATCATTTTGCTTTTCTCAGAATACACTTTGACTATTATTCTGTGTTTAAAAGGGGCTGAGGCAAAGATTTTAGGATGGACTAATTCTGATTTTAACCTTCAAAAATGTGCAAAAAAAAACAAACACAAAGAAGGATTTTGTGTGCACACTAGTCCATTACCAGTATTTCTTTATTTAAAAAAAGTTTTAAAATTTTTTGATTTACTCAGGGCAGCTTGTACATCCAAAAACTCTGTTCAGAAAGGAAGCGGGGGTATTATCCTAATGAATCCAGTGATTTTAAACAGTGAATAATCAGAACAACAAAGAGAAAGATGTTTATATCAGTGTGTGGGGTCAGACTCTGGAATGGCCTTGGGACTCAGCTAAGACAATGCACAGACATCCGTTGTTTTAATCTTAAATATAAGGAAATGATCTTTGAAAGATACTGAAAAGAATAAATAATCGAAGTGTAAATACATTCATTCAGCATGTTTTTGGATGGTGGGAGGAAGCCAGAGTCCCCGGAGAAAACCCACGCATGCACGGGGAGAACATGCAAACTCCACACAGAAAGGTCCCCCCATTGGTGACACTGTTTCAAGTACCCCAGGCAGGACTTGAACCAGGAACCTTCTTGCTGTGAGGCAAGAGCGCTAACCACTGCGCCACCGTGCAGTGTAAATACATTCACACCTAATTTGCAAAATTAGATAGTTTTGATTTGGATTATTAGGATGAATAACAGTTAATTTTATAAATTAATAATGGACATTGAAAGATATCAAATGCATTAACTTAAAAAATAAATAAGGTGGATTGGAACCCCTTTTGGCTTCAGAACTGCCTTAATCCTTGGAGGCATAGATTCAACAAGGTACTGGAAACATTCCTCAGAAAGTTTGGTCCATATTGATATGACAGCATAATGCAGTTGCTGCAGATTTGTCGGCTCAAAATCCATGATGCCAATCTCTGGTTCCAAAACATCCTAAAGGTGCAATAGGTCTTTAGGGTTGAGTTTTGGTGACTGTGGAGGCTATTTGAGTCCAGTGAACTCTTTGTCATTTGTAAGAAACCAATTCAATGAAATTCAATTTTATCAGCAAAATCACAACCATAACAGTATCGATGGGCTTCACACTGCTTTTTTAAACCTCAGAAATGTCCACATGAAGGAGGGATTCTCTCCCAGGACGGTTCGCTCCCAGGAAAGTTCCTGCTGAAAGTAGCCATCAGAAATTAGTTCACTGTGGTCATTAAGGGAATTGACATGGTCAAGAGCAATACTCAGGTAGGCTGTGGTGTTGTAACCATAATCAGTTGGTACTAAAGGGCCCAAAGTGTACCAAGAAAGTATCTCCCACACCATGACACCACCACCACCAGTCTGAACTGTTGATACAAGGCATGATGGATCCATGCTTTCATGTTGTTGATGCCAAATTCTGACCCTAGCATCTGAATGTCACAGCAGAAATCCAGACTCATCAGACCAGGTTTTCTAACGGTTTTCTAATCTTCTATTGTACAATTTTGCTGCGTCTGTGTAAATTGTAGCCACAGTTTCCTGTTCTTAGCTGACAGGAATGGGACCCGGTGTGGTCTTCTGCTGCTGTAGCCCATCTTTCCTTAAAGCTGGATGTGCTGTGAATTCAGGGTTGCTCTTCTGCACACGTTTCTGTTGCCTTTCTATCAGCTGGAACCAGTCTGGCCATTCTCCTCTGACCTCTGGCATCAACAAGGCATTGAACTGCCGCTCACTGGATATTTTATTATTTTTGGACCATTCTCTGTAAACCCTGGAGATGGTTGTGCATGAATATCCCAGTAGATCAACAGTTTCTGAAGTTCTCAGACGAGCCTGTCTGGCACCAACTCCCATGCCACCTAAAATCACCTTTCATATCCATTCTGATGCTCGGTTTGAACGGCAGCAGATTGTCTTGACCATGTCTACATTCCTAAATGCACTGAAATGCTGCCATGTTGTTGGCTGATTAGAAATATGCATTGACGGGCAATTTGACAGGTGTGCTTAATAAAGTGGCCATCATCAGTTTAATTGTATTTGTTTGTTTTTTCTTATGATTTATATATACTTGAAATGAATAAATACATTGAAAATGCAAGATCTTTTCTTTCTTAAACTTCCAACAGAACACAGACAGAAGTTAAAACCAACACTGAAAAAAACAAATTATTTTGACTGGCCATGCAAAGTTGTTTTAGTCTAACTTAGATTCAGATTCAGACAATTCCTTGCAAACTGAGACTCCGGACGTCCTTGAAAGGATTGTTTTTTTCTCCCAGTGGTGAGAGATGAAACAAATATGGTGGGTGTTTGTCTAGAGGTCTGAAAAAGAAGGTGTTCAGACTGATATTTCGAGAAGCATTACTAAACACAGACAGTGACACACATATTGAGCCAAGGTCCTTATGATATGTAAATGCTGCAACATGCTATTTTTCTATTTGAAGTTGAATAAAGACAAGTATCATCTTTACTAAATAAATACCCTGGAAAGATCTATTTTGGATGTAATTTAATCCATGCATCCATCCAACACCTGCACTCAACTACCAAAGGTTTTTATAAAACAGAAGGAAGGTGTTTTCTTTTTTTTTGCAGCTCTTAATAAAATGCATATTCTTTATGTTTCATCTTGTTAGGTTGCAAGTTTAACTTGGCAATTAACAAACCTTGACGAGAAGGCCACAGAAACACAGACATAGCTAAAACAGTACACTATCAGAGACAAACTGCAGGACGAAAGCCTTGCAGTACAGTTAAGTACTAACATGGTGAGAGAATAGCTTGGAATTTTCCATCCAAAACCATTTCAGGTTTAGGGGCTCTGCCTGGGCCATAAACAGGTCAAGTGTGAGGTGGCTACAGCCCCCAAGGCCCGCTTTAGAAAGTGCTCATGTTTGTCAGCCAAAGAGAGGGGGCATCAGTGGAAAATTACCAGTACCCTAGTGCCTCACGCACACAGACGCACACTTGATCATAACCCAGAGAGAGGCTCACCTGTAGCTACATATCTATCTCGCTCAATGGTTTTGTGACAGCTTGCGTTTTTATTGGGCATGGGTGCGGGAGGGGGCATGGTTTCGTTGTCAGGACGCAGAGGCCCACAAACTACGCAACCAATTACATCTGATTATATGCATTCACATCCATGAACATTTCCAAGAAAATACATGTGGCATCTGTGACGGCACAGGGATGGGTCTGCAGCATGTGTCCACGTGTTTGCACTGTTAGGTATTTAAAATAAATGATCTGTTTATGTTTAGTTAGTTGTTGATTAGTTTGTGTAGATTGCATTTGTACATTACAGTTTCAAATTACCTGCACTTACGCTTATGACTATATACAGAACAGGTAGAGTCAAAAAGATTAAAATCCCAATGCTGATAAATACATTATTGCAGGTAAAAATATTTAAGCTGTTGTTTTACCTGTGTTCCAAGGCAGCCCACCATCATGTGAGTGAGCAGTTTGGCTGCAAACATGGGAAAGCGGGAACACAGGATATGGGATATGATGGCCAAGGCGAACCCTGTGGAAGGACAAACAGACAACACTGTCTCAAAGTCCCGCTTCAATCATCTTTTCATCTATTTTAAAAGCATTCTCAGTTGTCTTTAAATTATGATAATTCCATTTTCATTCCAAATATTTAAACCTGTGTTGTTTTCTAATACATAGTTTCTGCAGAGCGGCTAAAATTCCTCAGAAATTCTCAAAAGAATACTCCTTTTGAGTTGTGAGTGGGACTGAGTAAGCCTGCCCTTATTTCCCATGAGCCGTAGCTTACACAACTCCAACCTAACATTAGCAGTGCAAAAAAAAAAAAAAGAATCAATATCGGAGCTATCCAGCTGTACAGTTTTGAGCCAGATGCCAGTTCAGACGAGGAAAACAAAGACATACATGGATCCAGTTATCTACAAGTGGATGCACTGGAATGGAACGGAGCGTGAAGCTTGTGGCCCACTGAATGTAGTACTTACGCCAAGGCTACAAGCTTTTTCCAACAGTATTATTTTCTGCTCCTGATTCACAACAATATGAAAAAAGAAATACTCAAAACTGCTATTTTAAATGTCTTTTCTTAATAAATCTCCTCTATCATTAGAAAAATGCCACAAGAACATGTTAACAACACCAAAAACATGATTTTCTTTCGAGTGAGTCTTTAAACATTTCAAATTAATTCTCACTACATGTGGTTGAATTATGGCTGGAGGCGAATTGTGATTAAAAAATACCCGCAAATGTGGAAAATAAAGAGAAAGCCATACAATTAAAACACAGGTAATTTAAGAGATGGGAACAAAAAAAAAAAAACTAAAAATAGTTTTTATTTATACCTGAAATGCAGATAAATCCGGAGGCATAGAAGGCCTCATTGTAAGATGCCAGCATAGCAAACTCAGCATGGGCTGCAAAAATGGACAAATGGGAGCATGCACACTCCACATAATTTCCACTTTCTTTCACAACCCTGCAGTACTGACCATCTGCTGACCAGCTAGATGAGAGGAGAGAAGTAGAGGAAAGATAATTGGCAGGTTTCATGACAGAAAAACAACACAAAAAAGCAACAGTAAAATGCATGACAGGAAGTCAATAAATGGTGGGTGATGTGGGCCTTCTGCCCACTAACAATAAAAAGATAAAACCTTAACAAGAGAAAAATAATTTTAAAAGAAAAGGAAAATATTTACATATATAGTTATCCTCTTTTTAGAGGGGAACACTTTTGCATAAAAAAGAGGAAGAGACAATCTGTTGAAATTGTGATACTAAACTGCTAATACTCAATTTTAAAAAAACACTTGAAAACACAAATTGTATACACAGATATAGCCTTTTGGGATATTTAACAGGCCCTAAGTTGGATACTGCTGTTTCTCAATGTCACTTCTGATGCGAGTTTCTCTTCCTGGAACCTTTCATCCAAGAAACTGTTCTGCCCAAACAAAACCTGCCAAATCTTAACTTCAAACAGCTTGTTCCAGCCAAGACCCATTTCACACCCCAGGAATGTCCTCAGCAAACTGCCTCCAGGTGGAGTGCAGAAGACTGAGTGTCCAGATAGAAAAACAGATTTGAAATCTCTCATGGCCACAGAAATACTTTACTGAGAGCTTGAACTTGGACTTTTGACCTTCAACTTGCAAACTGTTCCCAGTCACCCCGGATGACAAACAGAGGGTGCATGGGTTACAGATGCAGGATAGGAATATTTGAACAGTGCCAAAGGTAACTTTGTCAAGAAAAAAAAACTACAGAAAAATATAGAAAGTTAAAAAGAAAATAAGTCACTATCATCAAATAAGACTCAGACAATGCTAGGTTGTACTGAAGTTATGAACAAGTGTGTTTTAACCAGGAGAGTTTTGCTAGTGCTTTACCTTCCTGTGGTCTGGTTCCACAGTAAGCACATAGAACTTCCTGATTTAACTTGCCCACTGGAGTAGATTCGATATACGACTTCATTCTCATCTTCTAGAGGCCGCGAACCTCTGTCTTGGATGCTGGTTGAGAACACCTCCAAAAAGAAACAAAGGGTTTAAAAGCAGATAGACTTCAAAAGGAATAGTTGGCATATGTCAGGGCAACACTGCCATCTGCTGCGCAGCTCAGTACAGTCTCATAATAGTACTATTTTTGTGACTTCTCTGGCTGACATTCCTTACCTTTCCACCAACAGCTGTGATTGTATTGTTGGTGAGGAACCAATGTTCAGTTCTGAACTCTGTCAGCTGAATCCTGCTGAGGTTCCCACAGTCTCCGTCCAGCACTGCTGGCACCGGTAGAAGTCTGTCAGGGAGCTGAAAGAAGTCTGCATTATGGCCCCTGAATCTGTGCCCGTTGATTTGAGTGGGATACCACTGGAAGGCGGAAATGGTCATAAACGGACATGTTTCCAGCACCGTACCCCTTCTGAAGAAATCACACAGGAGAAAAGTGTGAACAACACCACGCACGACGTAACGCATCAAACATAATTTGAAATACTTCTGGAATCCTTTAAATCATTTTAACTTACATCTCACAAGGGATATGTTTGACAAGAGAGAATGCAAATCGTTCTGCTATTTCGGCAAGGTAGCTGAGGCCTCGAGTGTCCATGCGGTTAGGATTAGCCAGAGGACACAGCAGGTCATAGGTCAAATTCTGGCTCTTCTCATGTAAAGGAGCTCGCTCTGCCTCTGTAAGCACCTAGCACAGGACACAGAAAAGTTGTCAGATGTTGTGAGATCTTATTTGTGTAACTGTTTTTTATTTTTTCCTTGCAGATTCTATATGCTTTATTATGTATTTTTCCTCTTTGATGTACATGAACAATGCTTCTGATATATAAAGATATTTTTGCAATGTAAATAAGTTATCTTTCATACAGATTTTTCTCTATATCTCTACACTACATTGTGCAAATTGTAACATCAAAACCATAAACTAATAGCATTGCTTCTGTTGCATGGCAACCAACATTTTTGCAGATAACAATTTAACCATTTATCATACTTTGAAAATGAGTGAAGCTATGTGACCTATATGTGCAAGAACATATAGACAAAGAACCTACAACTAAAATTCATGCATTCATGCTTGAAAACTAGTCTCATATTGTACTTCAGGGAAAATTGGCTGACTCTTTCTTCTAAATCCTGTAGGATGATTTAGGAAGAATGTTTTGATACTAATTCAGACTGTTTGCAATTCACTAACACCACAGCCTTCTATGGAGTCATGTTCACCTCAGAGCCAGCTGTGGACCAATTAAAACTGCAGATGTGAGTCATGTGTGACACAAATGTTCTTTGAAGTCTGGGCAGTGGGTGATCTTTAAATTTCCCCGTCTTACCTTTCCTAGAGCCTCAAGCACTGCAGTCATTTGCTCTCCACTAAGAAGGGAAATTAGTTTATTCTTTAGTCCTTGCAGAACTGGATTGAGTATTGTCGGGTCAAGGGGCTGATGTAGTTGATCCAGTAAGACCCACATAGCTTCACTTGCAGCATTTGCCACCAGAGTAACGTTAGCCAGCCCAAACTGAGGGTGCACACTGGCTCCCCCTGTGGGATTGAAGAGCTCCACCTGGAAGCGCTTTGGTGTGGGTGAGGAGGAGCCCCGGTCAGGTGTCAGAACAAGTTCTAGAGATTCCAGGTGCTGCCCAACATCAAAAGTTATTTCACCCTCCTGTTTAGGGAAGTCCATTCCCGCTTTTGCCGGCCAGATCACATATGGGCCGACCATATCTTCTCTGATAAGCTCCTGGAGAGACAAGAGATCAGTTTGAAGTGTCAGTGTGATGCCCCATTCTCCTAACAGGAACAGCATTCATTTGGTGTACACCATTCACATGTTCCATGCTTTGACTGCAGCAGATTTTCTCTGAGGCTGACTAAACCTGTTATAGTTCAAAAGGTTTTCACCACACGAGGACTGATCTTTTATTTCACAGCAAACCTAATGTCTGGAAACATGCTTTGATAGATGAAAGTAAATGGCCCATGGGTCTCTGTGAAGTTTCTGATTTTTATCGAGTCCACTACACACTCTTACTATAAAATTCAATATCAAAGAGGGTCAGAGAGGTCACATACATCCTCCATCTTAACTCTGCCAATAATAAAACCTACCCATCAGAAAGAAATGGAGTACCAAAACAACAATAAAAAACAGTGGAAAGTTGAAAAAGCTTTGGTGTTAGAAAACATCATCAGCGTAAAAAAATCTAATGTTGGGTTTGTCTAAACTTTAAGATAATAAATGAAAATGTGACTGATTTAATTAAGTTTTATTACGAGCACCTAATTTTTATGCTCTTGAGCATGACTAATGAGAAATAATAGGAAGCGAGTCTTACTCCCCACCTGCAGCAGATAAATCCGGTTTAGTATTGTAATATGTAAAAGCAAGAAATACAGGAAAGATGCATGACAAAAAAATTGATCAAAAAACAATCAAGTAAAATAATAGCATCCAAAAACTTTTTTTGGCAGTTTTAAATTGTGTCTGTTGTGTTGAATGCTTGAAAACCCAAAGGTGCAGGCTGATGTTGTTCCTTACCACAGTGCGGTACTGTAGAGACAGAGTTGAAGCTGTGCTTGCTCTTCTATATACCTGTAGAGTGAGTCTTATAGACGACAGGGTGGCAACGGGCAGTCTGTGGCCCACATTAAAGTAAACAACACCTTGTGGGTTGTCACTGTCTGCTAAGGTGACGTTGGCGAAACGAGTGGTCTCATTTATGGCAGCTCCAGCTCCAACTTGGTAAATCTCCACCAAGAACCATGCCTGGTACTCTGGTTCCTGCAGAAGTTCATTTGAGTGACTACCCAATCTCATGCACCAATTATTTCACGTCTTTCTATTTTGGGATGATAACAGGTCTGTTTTTGCTTTATATTTACCTCATCATTCAGGACCTCCAGAGAAAGGACACAGAGTATTTCTCCTCTCCTACAGATCGCTGTCCCTGAGGTCTGAACAAGCTGCGAGGTCAGATTGACTCCATTGCTAAGAAGAGTTACAGCTTCCTTGCTGAAGGTGGCTCTCCAGAAGACCTGCAAATCCTCAAAAGCTCTGAGCAAAAGAACAAAACACTTAAGTAACAATAAAATCCAACCGCAGTGGCATCTGACAGAGGATATATTTCCAATTGTTAGAGCATAATATTTATTCTAAAGTGAAACACTGTTTAAAAGCAGTGACTGTGTTACCTGTTTTCCTGTCTTTGCAGGTGTAGAACTGTGGTTCTGTTCTCCGAATCTTCATCCAGGACTTGACCCATCAGAGAGTTCAGGCTAAAGCCCACAATACCATTATGAAAATCACTCCCTGGTATGGAATAGAGTTTAATGAGAACAAAGCAACTTGTTAAAAGAAAGGAGCTCGTATTAGTTTAAGTCATAGACTTCACTTTACATGTTATTACTTTTAAAAACATTAGACATTTTTACTTTTTTCCCAGATTATATACTTTTTGTTGTTTATGGTAAGAAGATTAGGGAAAGTTATATCTTTTACATTGAAATTGAGCAATATATTTTAGTTTTGTAATGACACAAAACATAACGGAAGAAAAAGAAACAAGGGAACTCTGAGGTTTTTACTCTAGATTTCTACATTGATAATAATAAGTTACAAAGTAAATTGATATGTCCTGAGCTCAACATTGGCAAAACAGACATCTTGATCTTTTAGTATTTTATAATGTATTCATATATCAAAAAATAAAACAAAACGAAAATACTTAAAAGGGAAGCCAAAACTGTAAGACAGCAAAAAAAGGTCTAAATTCAAAAGCAGTTCCAATAAGATTAAACTGAATGCTCAACAGTCCCTTTATTAAAGACTCTGCTCAACAACAGACCTTCTCAGAGACAATGCTGGTACTGGCTGCAACATTCAACCAAACTGTTTTTTTAGTGGCACTGATAAACAAAGCCATATATGAGATCAGATTGGGGACACAGTTTACAACACAGCACTGCAATGACCTACAAATCCTATCATAAGTGGGACAAGGCTAGAGTTTCTTAAAAACAAATCTGAGTGTCAATGAAAAACAGAGTCTCAGTTTCTATGTGGAGGTCGGTCACAGATGCATCACATGTATTCGGGCAGAGTCTGTGGGGATTCTAGAGAACAAATTAGTTGGATTCTTAAAACTGGTGACTGAATTAACTTGCTTTGCTTTTGGAAAAAAAAGTTAAAGTTCCACTTTCAAACAAGTGAATGGTTTAAATTTTCGGAAATTTGATGAACTTCAACCTTGATGTTGGCAAATTGACCAAACAGTCTGATTACAGTCAGAAAACACAATAGGAATTTTTAAAAAAAGTACTAGTTTTAAAGGATTCTACTTTACCTAGAATAGTGATCTTCACAAAAGCTCCAAAACCTTGATATAAATTGTCTGTGATCTGAGCTCCTCCCTCTGGATCACTGAGGTATATGAAGAACACTTCAAACCCCTCTGGCTCTGAATCATCCACAATGCTTAGAATGATTTCTTTCTCTTCTTCACCTGGCTGCAAAGAAACTATTGTGGACTCCAAGCGGAAGTCCTGATTCTCCTTTGCCAGAGTCTCAGCAAGTTGCACACTGAAAGGAGGAGCTGCTGTACTTCCATCTGCATAAAACGAACACAAGTTTGACCAAAGTTACATGGAAAACATTGTAAAACTCAAAATAAATATAAACAAACCTCCATATGCTTGGACTCGAACCCTTACAGCCTCGGCAACATTATTAGATCTCCGCACCCTCAGAATAACCTTTTGCTCCTGTTGTGTTTCCTCATCTCTGTCCTCTGGTACCTGCACCAGTCCAGGTCCAATACTGAGAACTCCACCAGTTGCATCACTTGCAAGGATGGTGACTGTAGCCAGACTGTACTGTTGGTTGAGCCGAGGAGATGCATCTCTCCATGCTGACTCAGGATTGAGAGCCTGAACATCGGTCAAGTTGATCTGAAAGTGCTCCTCTGGCTCAGACAGGGAATCGTCGAGTATGGAAAGTTGGAAGGAAGCGTTGGTCTGATGAGGTGAGTCAAAGACCAAACGCCCATCAGGCACTGCAACAAAGTCTCTTCCTGCTTCTGCGCTGACTTCCAGTGTCTTATAGGACAACTGTGTGATGTTGCTACGCGATCCATAAAGTCTCTGAACATAAAGTGTGATCGTCTGGATGTCTTCTGCAATGACTAACTTTCGGGAGTCAAGCGCAAATTGGTAGATACCCAAAGGCTCCACCTCTGCCAAGGTAAAACCTGACCTAAACAGGGACAAATAAACAAAAAGTTCATTATACATCAACAAAAGTTCACACTGACGTTCCTTAAAGTCCCACTCCGATCATCTTTTGATCTATTTTAAAAGTGTTCCCGGTGGTATTTTAATGATGTTATGCTACTTTTAGCCAAAAAAAGCTGTCATTTTCTAGTACACAGATTCTATAGAGTGTCAGGAGTTCAGTAGAAATTCGCCTCTGAGTTGTGGGCGGGACTGTTAGAGCGGAGTAACCCCGTCCCACTTCCCATGATCCATAACTGAGAGCTCTTTGTTTACATGCTCTCCTGCTAGCATACAGCATTTCACAACCCCAAACTAACATTAGTAGTGCAACAAAAATGGAGAGCAGCATTGGAGCTATCCAGCCTTACAGTTTTGAGCCAGATGCCAGCTCAGACAAGGAAAAAAAAGATGTACATGTTTCTATTTTTCTACAAGTGGATTTACGATTTGAAATACCCAGAAATACAATTTTGAGTTTAAATTTGGATATCTATGTTCTCCATCATCAAAAAAATGCTATAAGAACATGTTAAAAACATCAAAACACATTTCATCGGTGTGGGTCTTTAACATGGAAAAACTACCTGAGCTTCACTGCCCCACTGACAGCAGAGTCTGAGGTGGCAGCAGTGAGGTGTATAGCATTGGAAGCTGCCTCTACAGTATTAGCTACAGCTGTTAAAGCTATAGCTTTGGTTCGTTCTCCGTGAGCGAAGGTCAGGGAGCCTGTATAGAAAAAACACAAATTAAGATTAAAAAAATGAAAATGAACATGATAGGACTCCTAAAAATTCAAGTGTTAGGCTCAGAAAATGTGTGAGAATAAAGTAATACTGTTAAGTCCTCTGAGATCAACTCTTTTCTGATTATAGCACCTGAGTTTGGGACAACAGTTCCAGCTCCGAACCCAAGAGGCGCCTGTCCAGAAGGATACCCAGATTTCCACTGCACCATGATGGCCCCAAAAAGCCCAGATCGTGTCACTTTTGCCTCGCATAATCCTGTTTCGACATTTGACACTCGCAGAGCCCATGACTCAAAACCAACCTACATCAAAGAAAAGAGAGAAGTCCTATTTAAATGCTTCAGCTTTGTTATAAATACATGCAACATGGTGAAGTTTTGTGAAACTCAGCAAGAAGGGTAAAAAATGGGCTAGTTTCATTTAATAATGCCAAGAAGGTATGGATGATATAGAAAAGATGCTTTTTTTCTGTTTACTCTTTGAAGTATCAGACTAATTTTGTTAAAAAAGAGCAATTGTTTATGAATTTACAGTGAATACCTTAGTGAAATATAACAATATCTGATGTTAAAGATCACTGAAACCTGAGAAATGTTTTGCGAGTTTCAGTGAACTTAGAGAGGACAGAGAAAAGGAAAGTCACCACTGAGTTTGCAGCCTCTTCAGGGACAGTCACTGTGGCAGAGCTTGCCTCATCAAGAAGACGAGGCAAGGCACCTTGGACATCACTGATGAGTCTAACATTTGTCAGCTCTGCTGTGAAACTTGTGCCAGCTGTTAAAAACACCTAAAAGAAAACCAGAAAAGCCCAATGAGTCCTTCAAAAAACTGTGGGTAAAGCTGTTTTCTAAAGGGTTCTGTGATTGTGATTTCTGTGCACCTGGCTGCTGACGGGCACAGTAATTGTGTGGAATGTCTCTCCCTCTCTCATAAACAGATTTCCTACAGCTTGGCCTCCCAGTATCTCCTCGATGTCCATCATGATGTCCGCCCCTCCCGTGATCCTGTAGCCCACACTGGCATTTCCAAACAGCCCAGCGAGCCGAGTCACATTGATAACCACAGCTCTAGTGATGTTGAGGCCTGAGCCCACGACTGCCACAGACTGCTGCTCAGTGTTCAGGGAGAACACACCGTGTGGCTCATCGTTAGCAGGCACCCTGTGGGGATGAGGGAAATATCCATTTCCAGCTCATTTAACAGTTCTGACAACACTTACAAAAACAAACCTGATATGGGTTCTGATCAAGTTTGGGTTTGCATCTAGAGTAGCACCGCCCACCACAGCTGTGAGCTGGACAATGTAGAGCTCCTCCACCTCTGGCACTGTGTCGGGCATCAGGTTAAGGATCATTTCTGCATCCCTTTGTCCTTCCAGGATCCTCACCGTGCCCGTTAAAATGATGAAGTCACCCATTACATCTGAGTCACTTCGGATTTGCCAGTGAACCTGCAGCAACGATGCAGAAGCATTTCAAATTTACTGTCATGAAGATTTATTGTTTGGTTTAAAAAAAATGGTCTGACACATACTGTGATGTTGCCCATCACACCCTCTCTCCGTGTGACCAGAAGGGAAATGTTGCGAAGACCTTCTGCCTCACTCGGTTCATTGATGACAAGTTCTCTGAGAGCATCTTCGGAGAACTGAACAATACCATTGGGGTCTCCAAACTTCCCTATCTAAGAGGTAAGTCACCCATTAGGAGAAGAGCAATTTCTTTGCACTGTATTACTGAGGCCCGCTTTCAGTATGTGATCCAGTGACGTACCTTTAATGTTACAGACCCAGCTTGAGGATCGACATCCATCTCTCCTGAAAGAATACTGAGCTCGATAACAAATTCTTCCTCCACTTCCACCTCACCGTGGGGAAGTATCCTCAGCTCGATTACCCCTGTGCTCTCCTCCCCATCTCTGAAGAAGAAGGAGCCGTTTACAGGTGCACGGAAATCAGTATTAGATGGGGGTAGAACTTCTCTGCTATTTGGGCCCAAAATAATCCAATTAACCTGTCAAAAGAGACATTGACCAGAAGAACTGTAAACATTCGGGATAAAGTGGAATCTGTCAGAGGAATGTAACAGGCACTTTTTTTTTTTTTTTACTTGCGTCTTTCCTCATACCGTTGCATTGCCCAGAAGACCTCCTGCTCTCTCTACAACAAGACTGAGTTTCAAAGTGGAGTTGGGGTTTACCACCATGATGATGGTCTCATTGATGAAACGAACCACCCCACTTGGAGAGTCACTTTTGCTGATGGTAACCCTTGCAACATCTCGAGGGCCCAAAACTGCTCCTCCTGTGGCTTCAGTCAACATGACCTCGAAAGTCTCTGCATGCTCACTGAGAGAAAGATTTCCATTTGCTATGCTTATGTCAAGTAATACTTTCATTTAGATAGTTAAATCTCCCCTCACCTGTCAAGGTCATCTATGATGGTGACATTGATGTAACCAACATTCTGTCCATTGACAAATGTCACTGAGCCATTTTTCAGGACATAGTCTACACCAGGAGTTGCACTCAAGCCTTTTGATATGAAGTGAGCGGAAACCGATCCATAAAAGCCCACTCTCCTCACCACCGGAATCAAAACAGTACCCACACCTTCCTCAACTAAAGAAAAAGAGAAAAAACATCCATTATATACACTTTTGCATGACTCAAGGGAAAATTAATAACTGTTTAGAGCAAAAGCATACTTTATTTTTTAAAGCAAAGGTGTTTAATGACACAAAATCGCTTTTATTTGCTTTTTATCTTTATTCTTACCTGTAATGTTGATGTAGTTTTCCTGTATTTCCAAGATGCCTTCCACATTGTCGTTCTGTGTTATTAACACAGCAAGGGATGAGATGTTGCCTATGGAAGGGGGCTGATCCAGCTGGAGGCCAAACTCTCTCACTGTGTAGTCCACAGTACTGTCCACCAGAGGGAGACATAGGACAAAGAATAAATGACAAAAGACGTTGCAAAAGTAATTGTTTTTTTATTTCTCCTGACATTTCACCGCCTACTACGACATTTGCTGTATTAAGATAATAAAGAAACTCATGTGAACTTCTGTTAAAAGTGATAAATTATTTCATTTGAAAGACTATGTTCTTTTTTTGTTTTATGTTTTTCTGTTCAAGTCATGACAAAAACAAGTTCATTTACATTTATCATAACAGTATCGATAGCATTAATACAAATCAGTTTTTTATTTTTCTAAAGAGTGAAATAAGACTTTCTGGCTCCAACTGGGTTGTGATCAGTGAGAAATTGACCCAAATGGCTCTTTAAGAGTTGAAGGTTGTAGACCGCTGGACTAGACACCAAATTATCTCGGTGAATGTGGATCTCAAAAATCTCTCATGTTCATTTTTTTATGTACATTGTTGTACCTACCTAATGTGGACTAGCTCCACATCAGTGATGTTGATAAAAAACACCTCGGGTCCCTCTGGAAGGTTGTCGTCCTGGATAAACACTGTGACTTGCTTAGCGGTTTGGCCTGGATTAAATAGCAATTGTCCTGAAGATGGACGAAAGTCCAGCTCACTGATCGCTGTGCTCCCAAAAGTCCTGTAGGTCACTAGCACACTACCTAAACTACCCAGGAAGCGAAAAACTGTCACATTCACCTGTGAAAAAAAAGGTAAAATGTAGAATAGACCTGCAAGTGTGTACTGAAACCAATATAGATTATTTTTAACCTCACCGTTCCCTCCTCCTCTTTTGCTGGGAGCTGGAGTTGAGTGAAAGAGAAAAGGCCGTGAGGGCTGTCACTGGCTGCAACAGTAATATTGGCGTGTCTGGCAACGGGGCTTATTTCCAGCCCTGCTGTAGCAGAGGTGAGGGACAGCTGGTACTCACGGCGCTCCTCCGGTACTTCATCATCAAGCACCTGACATCAAGGGAAAATGACAGAGCTCAAAAGACAACCGTTATGCATTACATTCCAAGGATAGATAGATACAAGTTTTAAACATGTCGATATCCCTTTCATTACAAACCTTTAAAGTAATGTTGGCTGATGACTGTCCATCTGTCATGGTCACAGTTCCAGAACGTTTTTCAAATTCTGAAGCCACAGCTGGAGTGATGTTCCAGTATACTTGCACCTCTCCAAACACACCAGGTCCTCGCAAAATGCTGAAGAGAATCAACACAGGTAAACATTAACCTTTATTTATAAAAGTAATAAGATGACATGGAGTTTCTCTCACCTAACTGTGGCACTCCCAGTGTAGTTTCCCTGAGGTTCTCCGATGAGAATGTTTCTAGATGAGTCAGCTATTCCAATGATCCCAAGAGCAGCCTTGTCTGCCTTGATGGTGATGGTCACTAAACCATTTAAAGGATCTATGGTGGCACCACTGTCCGCAGGAAACAGCCTCAGAGTGAAATGTTCCTCTCCTTCAAGAACATTGTCAGCAAGGGCCCTTATCACAAACGCCTTCATAGACTCCGTCTGAAGAAAATAACAATAAAAAGAACAAATCTGCTATGATGATGCTTTGTGCCTAAACACTAGACAAGAATCTTCTCAGTCCACTTTAAAAACAACTAAAAACTCTTTCATTGTCAAGCATTTGGTCCAACATGAGATTTTGCTCCGCTTCTACCTTTAAGTCTATTATTTTGTTTTTATTACATATTCATATCAAAGTTATTTTTAACAATGTGAGCTTTTAATGTTTGTCACTTTGACTTTTCATTTGTGTGAAATTGCTTTATATTAAATGTATTATTATTGTTATTATTATTATTAGTAGTAGTAGTAGTAGGTAATAGGCAAACATAAAAGTATCACAAATACAAGTTTTTTTTACCCGTACCTGATTGAAAATGAGTGTGCCGTTAACAGGTGAGAGGTCATCATCTGCATGGTCTTCCAGTTGCCACGTGAGTATCACTGAACCTTCACCTCCTGCACTTCGCAGCACTGTTAGTGTCGCTGCAGCAGCAGGATCATTGACAAACTCTGGTTCAATGATCAGCACCTGTGGATTTGTAGCATGTGTATTTTTGAGAACAGATGAACCCAGAGGAAACAACTATGAAGGGAGATTTGAAGACATTTATTTAACTATCATAAATTGTGAGACCTGTTTTTGGTAATGGTTTAATAATGTATAACTTCTTTAAAGAAAGGGACTGGCCTCCAGGTGTTGGAATCCAAAGCGTCCGAGAGGTGAGTCATTGGCTGGAATACTGACAGTCACAGAGGTCATCTGTCCAAGACGAGCCCCGCCAATCACGCGCAGCAAAGTCACTGTGAATGTCTCCGTGGCCTCAACTTGTTCATCATCCAAGATGGTGATGGATATAAAGGCTTCTCTCTACAGGCAATACAAAGTACAGATTGAGACCATTTTAGTGCAAAGGGATCTAAAGATTTTCATTTTGTGGCTAGCTTTGATATTTATTGATGCTTTACTTGTCCATCTTGAAAGGTGACATTTCCTGACAGAGGGCTGAAGTCATTAGGATCAGCAGAGATTGGAGCAGCCTCCCAGTACACAACTAGCCTTCCAGTTTTACCGCCGAGTCGCACCACTGGCAGATTAAAGATGTTGTTTGATTGTGGCATCTCATAGGCCAACATCCTTCCAGGAGAATACTAGAAGAGACAGTTTTCCCACAAAAAAATTTGGCATTAAAACATTTTACACAACATCAAAGCATTTATCTCAATTTACGTATTGGAACGGTAATTTACTTTCTACCAGAGTTCATGTAGGAATATTTCTGTTCATACCTCAGAAACATTGAGCTGAAGAACCCCTCGAGGGTCATCATTCTCCTGGATGGTGATCTCTGCAACTTCCATTCCTGTCCTTTTCACAGTAGGTTGCCCAGCTCCACCTAAACCTTTCACTAACTCCACCCCTGTGATGTTTACCAGTAAACTCTCAGCCAGCTCTGGGATGTCATCCTTAAAACACATAGAAGTGCAATTTCAACAGCAAAAACCGATTTATAATCTCAGACTTATTGACCTTTTCGATTTCCAAACATCCTTACAGGCAAAATAGTAACAGTGATAAGGGCCACAGTAGCACCGTTAACCATGATGATGCTGTCAGTTTTGGCTATGTAGTCCTCTCCTGCGATGGCCTGATTGGATGGGGGCTGGTGCAGAGCTGGGCCGGTCTGGTAATGGATAGCCACATCACCCGAGGAGCCTTGCTCTCTCACTATGGTCAAACTAACATTGACTGGAGTCCCTGTAAAATGTTAAACGTGTTAACATTTTATTTTTAAAAAAGAGAGAAAAAGATTAAAATAAATCAATAAGCTGTTTAATAAAACTAGTGCAGAGGAGAAAATGTGTGAGGGGATAATATTTCACGACTCTGTCGTGTGGTCAAGTCTCAAGCAAAACACAAATCTCCAAATGCTTCACATCCTGCAAAAAAATAATGTAATCTCCTCCCAAGAGACCACAATGATTGCATTTTACCATCATGTAATTGCTCATAGCTGGGAAAAAATAAAATGAATAAATAATATATATTTGAATCTTCAAGCAATTTTTTTTCTATTTGGAGTTTTAAGATCTTTTTGCACTTGAATCCAGCAAAAAAATATGTTTTCAATAAATCTCTTACTCTGTGGCTCTTGTGTTAGAGTAAACTGAGAGTCCAAATGCCATCCAATCACACCATATGGAGACCCGTTTGGTAAGATGGTAAATAGTGCCCGAGACAGGTGCTTGTCTATGACTGCTGCTTGTCGTAGATCCTGAAGACCTACAGTGGTAACATCCATGAGAGTGATGGTGACGCTCTCTCGCAGCTCTGGGAAACCATCCGGTATCACAGCCAGTGAGATGATGGCAAATTTTTGACCTTCTGAGAACGTTACCTTTAATGAAAGAAAAAATGATATTTTTACAATTTTCTGCTTGAACAAGTAGTCTTGGTTTTATCTTTTAAAGGCCTGCACAGTTACTCACTACTCCTGAAGTGGGGTAAATGTCAGCTAAACTGCCGTTGGCAGCCCAGTGAACGGTCAGTCTTCCAAAACTCCCTCTTTTTCTCTCCACAGTGAGTGAAATTAGATTGTTTTCCTCCAGCTCCTCCACCTCAAAATTAAGTGAGTCCTGCAAAAACATGTTTAAACACAATAACGCTTTAAAATCGACTTGAACGTTTTCTTCATTCCTGAAACATGGTGTCCACTTCACCTGAGCAAAACCAATGACTCCATAAGCATCATCGTTGGTTGGCACAACAATTGTCACCTGACCACCAAACCCAATCTCAGCCCCCCCTTTTGGATTCTTCAGTTTGACTTGGAAAGACTCCTCTATCTCGGGAATGTCATCATCTAAGATATTCACTGCTATTTCCATCTCACGGTCACCTGGCGCAAAATACAGCTCACCTGAACTTGATGTAAGAAAGCAAAAGAAACACAAACATGTAGTAATGATTATTCCTGTTGTAAATAAAAATATTTTGAGTTCCTGGTATTATTTTGTGACATAAAAGATACCTTGGTATGAAATCAGACTGGTTTGAGACAAAAGTGAATTCGTAAATAGTGGAGCTGTTCTCCTCAGTAGCTGCCAAAAGGACTTTTGTAGCATTGAAGGATGGCACCATGAAAGAGAGGAAGCTAATGGCTTGTGGGCCCCTCAGAACCACAGAGAACAAGCTGGAATCAGACCTCCAGGAATAGAAAGATGAACCATTTACTCCAGCGAGCAGGAGATATGCTACAAAAGTAAAAAAAAGGGATGTAGTTAAGGCAAATGAAAAGGTTTATTTTTCTGCAAGTCAAATATATCCAGCTTTTAAAATTATACATTTGAATTCTTATTCCTGTTTGAAAAACGAGTTCATGGGATTTGCACTAACTGATTCCAGAAGAAATTGTAAAGGAGTGAATGGAGGTGAGGCCAGGATGAGGAATAGACTGATGGAGCTGAGGTGAAGGCTCTCCTGAGCTCCATAGTAGCACCTCACAGGATGGCGAGAGGCCTGGAGGGAAAAAGGAAAAAAAACAAGACTGCTAAAACACTGGAGCATTGCGTCTCGCCAAAATAATAAGTGTATGCAATCACTTCCTTAAATACCATGCCTGATAATGAAAAACTACAACCTCTGAGTCCTTGTGGCTGAGGCATTGTAAATAAACTCACAAACGGACTTGAGCAAAAAAATTCACCACTTTTGCAAGCTCACAAAAAATCTTTCCTTGAACTACAGATTGACCTGCGTTAAATCCTAAATATTGATAAATGATTGATCATCCTGAATAGAACAATGATGTTTTATGAATAAAAACTGTTTATACTTGTCTTGTCTTTTTACCCTTTTGTTTGTATGATTAAAAAAGTTCCAACAACAGCCTGTTTAGACTGTCAGGCAATAGTATGAGGTTTCTTCATGGACAAAATGAACCTTTTCTCTTGTTCCGCTGTCCAAGTTGCTAATGGGAATTATTTAAAGAAATATCTTTTCATCAGTTTCCTCCTGAAATGCAACTTTAGGGTATTTCAAGTGGTAAAACAGTAAAAACTATGAGATGTAATCACATTTATAATGCTGATGAAAATTAGATCACCTTCAGTAGCAATCAGCAGAAGGATTTCCTCTGTTTTTGTTCTGACGGCCTCCACCTGTCTGACTCTGCCGTTGAGCTGCAGAGGCTTTGCATCCTGAAACTGTCCATTGGTCCACTGAAGCAGCTGACAGCTTACATTCTGGCTGTCAGTGCACACTATTAGGAAGGGAACATTTGCCCAAGTGAAAGGAGTTACGTGGAGGATATCCTGCTTAAAGTTCAAAGTCTGGTGAAGCGAAAAGGAGCTGCCGGTCCAAACAAAAATCTGAAAAAAGATAAACAAAAACTCTTAGTTCATGAAAAATGTTTACACTTTTTTTATTTATTTGCTTGATTAAAAGTGTCTTCATTACCTGGCTTGAGGCTATGAGAAAACCTCTGCCTTCAATGGACAGGTGTTTTACATCCAGAGCTTCAACACCCAAGGTTTGCTCCTGAAAAAGAAATCCAAAGGTTTTACCATCAAACCACAAAAAAGATGACCACAGCTCTAAAAGGCATGTATGAAAACACAAGAATTATGTTATTTATACTTACCAGTGTAATGTTCAGGTCTGCCATCAATTTGAAGATGCTGAGGTTGGCTGCAGGGAAGAAAGGGGGGCCTCCATGTGTAATACCAATGTACAGGGAACCATTCATTGCAAATCCAATGCATGTCGCAGGGTCTTGAATACTAATAGACTTCAGAAACCGACACAGATTTTAAGACTGACAATGGACTTGCTCATTAACATTTTTTTAATAATATATTCTAACATATACAGCAATATATACACCAGTTTTACCTCTATTGGCACAAAAACACCCTGCCATTGATACAGTGTGGCTAAAGCATAGGAAGATCCAATCACAGGCCTTTTATCCAGTCTCAGAGCCAAAAAGGAATGATTTTCTGGAAGTTTGCACCAAGCAGATGTGGGGCTGTCCTCATAGCTCTGGTACAAGCCCAAAACTGGAAAGGGACCAGCTGAAAGGAAGAAAAAATACAAGCTAAAATTAAAAGAAAAGAGAATATTTAAGGAAGAGCAAAGGACAAAATTGGAATGCAGATTTCAGAACTTTAGGGTTTCTTGAAAGTTTAGTGATCTCACCTGCAGCTGTAGCTGTGTTGGACTGCATCTCCCATTCCACGCTGACAGCAGAATTCAGACCATTACTGCGAGATACAGTGAGGAAGACAGCTCTGCCCCCTTCATCAGCAACTACAACAGCACTGGTTCTGTACAGAAAACACACAATCACATTCAGCTTAAGCAATGTTCTAAATGCAAATACCATTTTTATGCCCATTTTTACAACAAATATGACCTAAACAAAAAAAAAAAGTTCTTATGTTCCACAGTTTTTGAGACCTGTTGAGTGTAGGTCCAATTCGGAACAAGCCAGAAGGAGCTATATTTTCCAAGACTGTTATGAAAGTCTGGAGTTGTCCATCAAGACGTGCACCTCCAGTTGGATTGAAAAGAGTCACTGTGAAAGTTTCATTTCCTTCAGGCTCAGCATCGAGAACTGCCCTGATCTCCAGCATCTAAAACAATAACAAATAAACAAACTCAACTGCTAAAGAAATTGAAAAAAAAACAAACAAACATTTAACCATTTGCTCGAGAAATCTGCACCCTCTTACCTTATACCGTTCCCCATCATGCAGAACCAAAAAACCCTGGGTAGGAATCAGGTCACCCTCTGCTAAGCTGCCATTAGCGTCAGTAATGGAAAACTGAACCGACACAGAGCCAAATGTGCCCTTCTCTGGGTTGCGGATCACATAAAGGTTGGCCACACTGTCGCTTAGCGCTGATACAGAGGTGGGCTCTCTAAGCAGGAAGTGAGAGCTCGTGTTGAAGGAGATGACACCGTGTCCATCATCGCTGGCCAGGATGGTCACAGTTGCTATGAAACGAGAAAATATCAGTTAATGACCAGTCCTACTGAAAAATTATCTGAGAGACAAAATCAGCAAATTCTGTCAATCTAAAAATTCATTTTAGCGCTAAACTGTCACAGTAAGGACAACCATTTAGGTCTTTATCACTGTAAAACTTGCTTTCTTAAGCTGTCTCTACCAGATGCAAAGATGAAATCCTTCCTTAAAAATCAAATCTAATTTTTTTCCTGAAACAAAAAATATATACATAAACTCCAATTTTTCAAGGCATGGATTATAACTTATTTGAATTATTCTTTAGCTAAATTTCAAATGATTTGTTTTTATTTTCATTCTACTTCCCGACTTTACATTACTTTCAATAGATTTGTATCTATCTACCTGTGGTATTTGTGCCAAGCTCCAGTCCAGGGGAGGGGTTAGACAGGATAAGTTGAAATCTTTCAGGTCCCTCAGGAGTGGGATCATCAAGTATTTGAACTTCCACAAATTTATGCTTTTCTCCATCCACAAAATGAAGCATCTGTTGAGAAAAGGTGTTTTTTTTTTTATAACGCCATGCTTTCTTTTTCAGTTAAAAGAGAAGCAAAATGAAATAAGTAAGAATAGTAAGAACTCCACATATACTTGAGGGCTATTTTCCTTTTATTTACATCTTTGTCACAAATTTTGCATGTGGCCTTTGAATACCAGCTATGTCTAACCGTTTCACTGCTATTGTAGTCCGATCCCTGTTCAGCTTCTAAGTTCTGAGTGAAGAACAAAAGAGAGACGTTTCCATAAGTCCCTTTGTTCCTGAAGGCCACGAGTGTGACTGCTCCTATTGTTTCATTCACTTCAAACCTACAAGCCAGAAGACATTTGACAAAAAAGAACATTATTTTATGTTATTATCATACAAAAAAACTTGTGATGGATGTTTCTCTTACATGGTGTGTGTCCATTCAATGACCCCTCGAATTCCATCGTTGGCAGCAATGCTGACTTCTGCAACCAAACCCTGGGTATCTGAACAGGAATGATAAGGTTTTGATTGTTTCACTAACTGTTGTGTGTAGACAGACATTTCACTCTGCTCAGACTAGGGTACAAGCAGTAATGTTAGTTGTGCAAGGAAAAACTGAGAGGTTCTAGTTTCTGTCATGCTACATTTAGGAACTTGATTACAACAGGGAAGGGTCTCCTGTTAAAAGATCTGGGTGGCTGGGCAGCCAAGCGTTTTGGGTGGACTGATTTATGGTTCCCTTCAACAGTCTTCTCCTTTTGACTACAGCCAAGACACCAGAAGGCCAGCAGCGGGTTTAGTTTGGCTTTGTCTCCTCACCACACAGGGCAATTGCTGCCACTAAATCCCCAGGCTTCATAGAAAGCATCAGTCCAACCCTCCAAGCCACATGGTGACGGGTGCCAAAAGAGAGGCAATATGTTCCTTGTGCCTTCTGGGCAGACGGCTGACTGTATTCTGGGAACTTCAGAGCGCTGCACTATGGTATTCTGTCAACTCATCACTATTTTAAGTTTCCCATTCATAAATTGGGACTGTGGTTTGGAGCACTCTACGAGGAATAAGCGGAACTACTACTACAAGCCTGGCAATGTGCATTTTGAATGTTTACTATAGCAGAAACAATAACAGCGTAAAGCAACCTTGCGTTTTCAACTACAAGAGATTTAAGGTAAACCTTGCAAGCACACAAATATGCGTTTTACCTGGCAAAGTGCAATACACAACTTCTGCTCATCGACCAGAAAAAATAAAAGTACATTTGAGTTGGAACAAAGAAAAAGGTATTGCTTTCAACATAATACAAACAACAGAAATTGTATAATTTTTCCAGGAAAAAAGCCAGATAAAAAGACAAAACATAGAAATGTAGCTGGTCTGCATATGTTGTGCAGGCCTTTCTGCTTATCATTACCTAGTTGAGGAACTGTAGTGAGGGTTGTGATGATAACTGCTGACGTTATGTTCACCAAGAAGAATTCTTGCAGTTCTGGAAGGTCATCCTAAAAGATTTGGAAGTTTCAATTGTCATCATTCAACAAATCACACTAAAGTTAGTACAAACAACAGCATCTTTTTGAACTTTTATAAACTTTTAAAAACAAAATAATTTATTCACATAATATTACCAATTTCTGTGCACACAATGCTTATCATATTTAATGAGCAGAAATAGTTTAAATTTAAACATTCTGTCTTTTACCTCCAGTATAGTGACAGGGATGGCTATGGAAGTTTGTCCATCCTGCAGAAGGACAGAACCGCTGCCAGAGATGAAATCTAGCCCTGGGTCAGCAAGGGCCCCTTCTACCTGAGTCAGGTTTTGTAGAGAGCCTCTTGTTACTTCATAGGTGATATTAACTGCTCCTGCATACACACATTTGAGTGACATTTCAGTTATAAAGCACAGGATCACAAAGAAGCAGATTTTTTTCTTTTTTAGAATTGACCAAAACTTGTTTCTTGTTTATTGGGATTGAAATCTACAGACCTGACGTTCCAAACTCCCTGTTGATGTAGATGTATATAATTTGTTTGTGTTCTTCTGTGGTCACGCTGACAGATGATGGGGCTATGGTTAGCAGTCCATAGGGCTGATCGCTGATGTCCACAGTTAGCACTGCTTCACTGCCTTGAACATCCAGTGCAGCATGGCCTGTCACTGCAACACCTGGACAAAAGTCAGAGAGGAATTTTGTCATCTATTTTACATTTCTTTCAAATGGAATCCCTTACAGTGAGCTATTTAAAGGGTAAATGTTTTATACCAAATGTTTGTATGTTAGACAGTAAAACTCTGTATTCATCTTTGTCCTCTGGCGTGGCATCTTCAAGGAGCTGAAGAGTTATTGTTTCATTTAGTTGGCCCTGTGAGGAATACAGCACAGTTGCTACATTTGACCATGAACAGCGTGTTTAAACTTTGTAACTGAAATCTTAAACCACACTCAGAATCACAAAAGCAACAAAATGCCAGTGCACGCCAACAGTGCACCTCCTTAATATGCAGGGATGATTTCACATTAAGGAAATAAACAGACTTTATTTGACCTTAGTAAAGAAGAGGGTTCCTGAGGTTTGAGTAAAGGTTCTGCGAGTCAGCAGCCCTTCTATATTCCAGTCGACTGTGACATTACCCAAACCTGGGGCAGTTCTCAACACTAACAAGGACAGGCTTTCCCCTGAAAATGAAAAAAAGCAAACATTTGCATCAGTAAAAATATTACATGATGCTACATTTAAGAGAAGCTGTGTTTTTGTAAAGTTCTAGTAAGGAATAAAAGTTTATTAGTTCAGTTCCTGGCCTGATCGGAGCCAACACATACATGAGTCTGTATTTAGCAGCTTCACCACATATTATCTTTAAAGTTTCACTACGATCATCTTTTGATTTATTCTAAGCAATCCCACAGCATATTATTCAGTTTTTTTTTGCAAAACTGTTGCTGAGTTTAGTCAGTTCTGTGATGGCAAACTGAGTTTAACTTTCTTCTGAGCTTAACATAATACTAAAACCCAACTGCAATATCAGATAAGTAATAGGTAAATGAATGTAGTTCTTTCAGGAGCTGTCCATCGTGAAGAAATACAGACTCATTTGCAGCTAAAATCTATTCTTATACTAAAATATATTATTAATTTAAACACACTTTACATTCTTCTAAACCCTTTTCATATTCAGATAAAGAAATTTAAATAAAATAGGTTTATACACAAACAAAACCTTAATATTAATATAATTTATCTTTATAAAATGTATGTTGCCTCCAAAATCTTTCACCAGTGATCTTCCTCCTCACACCAGCCTTTTACTTCATGAGTTATGCTTGACATGCATGCCGGATTCAAAACCCTGTGCAGCTGTGGTGAAGAACTCACCTTCTCTAGCAATAACAGAACGTGAAGCAGAGTGGAATGCCACAATCCCCGCCACATGATCATTTGCCAGTATTACTATGGTTACAGTATCAGAACTGGGCAGAATTCGACTTCCTCCCGCCGTGTTGACAAGGCCAATCATGAGGCTCTCATTGTCCTCTGGCTCTTCATCATCTTTGATTTCTATCTGAATGGTTTTCTTTAGATCACCTAAAGGCAAGTGGAAGAGGGCGGCACCTTAGTTAATGATTACTAGACAATACTTTAAGATTTTTCATAATGTAACAAACCATCAAAGACCAGAGTTCCTCCGGTCCCAATGAAGTCCACATCTGGTGTAGCCTTTCCACCAACAAACTTCCACTCTACAGTGACGCTGCCTAGATTTCCTCCTCTCCTCTCGATAACCAGTGTCACTGAAACTGTGGGTTCTTCTCGAACCTCTAGGAAGAGTCCATCACTGGTGGTGTTGGGACTGATGCTGTATATTAAAAACACCCCAAATGCATCTCCGTTTATTCCTATGGTGACTAAAGCTTTGTCCGGCTGACCAATGGAAGGCAGGTTCTTCTGTGACACGGTCAAATTGACCAGTTCTGTCTTTTAGACAACACAGGATAAAAAGGTCATTATTAGTCTTCAATTTACATTTGGTTAAGCTGTAAATTCTAAGCAAATGAAACCCATGAGATCATAAATAAAATGAAGGAAGAGACTTCCAGTATGATTTACCTTTAATATCTGTATCGAGAAGCTCTCATCCATTTCAGGAAAAGTGTCGGTTAAAATCAGAACAGTGAGATTAGCAACCCCTGATCCATCATCCATGTAGGCACTTTGAACAGTCACAGGGGTATAATCACTCCCGGCCACTGCTTTGGCACTAAACAAGACAGCAGCTGCAGTCCCATTTTTTACGTAGGTGGAAACCTGCGAGGTAGAAGTCAGCTGCTCGGCCCCTGAGGTCACCCATGAGCAGTATGGTGTGATCATGGCAGAAGAAACAGAGAAGGCCTGACAGGCCTGGTCTCGCAGGCAGGCTGCAGCGCACGCAGCCACAGGCTCTCCTTGGCTTGTGATGTTAACGGTCACAAGAGCACTGGCTGGTCTACCAGGCTTTGGAGAATCAAAGTACATCAACAGATTCTGGTTATTGGCCTGAGCCAAACCAACAACGTCGATCTCAGAGGTATTGTACATGATCATCAAGCGGCCAAAGTGTCCACCTCTGAGGAAAGAGAATGTGAACAAGACTGAGTTAAAAAGAGCAATGCAAAATAGTGAAATAAAACAATGAGTGTGCTCTAATATACCTTCTTCGGACAGTAATATTAGCTCTATAAACACCTTCCAGCGGCTCCTGAACACGATAAACAGACTGGTCAAAGTAAACTGTTCCATGGGGGTTGTCATTGGCAGGCACAATAATGTTAACAGATCTATCAGCTCCCAGGTTGCCTCCATTAGAAGCATCTTTTAGCTCAACTTTAATAATCTGAAAATACAAAAAGCGTAAAACAAAATTAAGATTATGCACGAGTGAAATACAATGTATTGGCATTTTCTTGTACAACTTGTCACCTCAGTGATTTCAGGTAAATTGTCAGCTAAAATCTCCACTCTGAGCGTCTTCATAGTCTCTCCAGGAACAAATGTTACATCTCCTGATGTTGGTCTAATATCCCCCTCTGCTAATATACCATTAACAGTGGCCTGCCATTTCACTGTCACTGTTCCAATGGTACCAGCGTTACGCACAATGGGCAAAGTGACCTCCACAGGGTTAGAATCTGGCTCCTCTACTGTTATTGGAGTAGCCTGGAAGACTGCGTAGATTCAAAATAAAGAAATGACGTCTTTGTAAACTGGAAAACAAAGAAACTGAGCAGATAGTTTGGCATTCTCTTGGAGGATTTAGACTAACCAAAGGCACCAAATGGGTCATCAGAAGGCAGTATGGTGACGATGGCACGTGTCAAGTCTCCAAGCATAGCCCCTCCAGTCGTTTGATTGATCAACTCGACGAGAAAGGTCTCCTCCAGCTCGGGGACCAGGTCATTAATGACATAGACGGGAACAGATTTGCTAGACTCTCCTTCTAACAGGACCACATCAGTCGAGGCCACACTGTAGTCCTCACCTGTAAGAATACACAAAACATCAAAGTTAGCAGGCATGAACTGAAAAGACATCAATCCCTAACAGGAACTTTACTTACTAACTCTGGCGGTTAAAGGCAGGGCTCGGAACTTGACAGATACATCAGCAAAAATCCCCCCAACACGAGTCACATTTATGATGGGTCCAACGTAGCTTTCAGCTACACTGACGGCAGAGGCCGACAGCTGGAGAACTCCAAAAGCATCGTCGCTGGCTCCTACAATCATCTGCGATACAATCTCAGTGCCGAGGCCCAGAGAAGGGGTATTTGGGACTAGATGAAACAAGGATAAATCATATGAGCGGACTGTGTTAAATGCAGATTTTGAACAGTTCAGTTTGTCCAATCATTTTGGCTCTTACTGAATCTCTCCTGCTCTCCTTGGATTAGATGAACACTAATTAACCTTACAAATATCGACTCATCTCTTTCAGGATCATCATCGTCCAGCACTCGAATGGTGATATTTGCTTTACTCTGATTTGCTAAGAACACAACAGAATCCAGAAGGGAAACAAAATCCCTTCCTTCGGTAGCTCGGCCCACTCCAGGGGTCCTGAATGGCTCCTGATCGACCTCTTTTAATGTCCCATATGTGACACGCACCTATGAATTGGAATGAGTGAAATGTACAAATTCAAAACATTTTTTCAAATATGTGCATACATTTTTTTTTTGGTTTTGAAGACAAGTTAGAACGTCTTGCAATTTTATTCTAAGTCATAATCTTTAGTAGATGGACCCACCTGGCCCATCAAACCTTTCTGTCGCTGGATGGTGAGGGAAACTGTTGCATCAGCTTCAGCAAGTCGAATGGATCTCGTTGTGTTTGTAAAAACAAAAATTCCATAAGGATCATCACTAGCAAGGATTGTCAAAGTAGCAGATGTCTTATTTCCCAGACGACCATGTGATGTGTTAACCAGAGTTACAGTGAAGCTCTTGTCCAACTCTGGAATCTCATCCTGGGCTACACTGATGATAATGTTCTCTGTTGTCTGCCCTTTCCTAAAGGTGATGTTTCCATATCTGCTGATGAGCTCAGTCTCAGAGCTTGGATCAGCTTCCCAGAACACAGTGACATTAGAAAGGTCGCCAAAGGAACGATCCACCTGTGAGCAAACCAAACAAAATGTGACAAAATTACCAAGAACCAGTGAACATTTGCTATTAACCAAACTGTGAATTACTCAGACCTGCAGTATGACTGAGTTGAATCCATCTTCAGGCTCTGTCCCATTAACAGACAGAGATTTCAGACTGAACTGAAACACTCCATGGGCATCATCAGATGCAGCAACGATGACAGTGATGCGAGACGCAACTCCCAAGCTGGCTGCACAGAAGATCATGCATGTGACTTTTTGAAGTCAAACAATCCAACACGGGCTGCACGGTGGCGCAGTGGTTAGCGCTCCTGCCTCACAGCAAGAAGGTTCCCGGTTCAAGTCCTGGCTGTGGGACCTTTCTATGTGGAGTTTGCATGTTCTCCCCGTGCATGCGTGGGTTTTCTCCGGGTACTCCGGCTTCCTCCCACCGTCCAAAACCATGCTTCATAGGTTAATTGGTTACTCTAAATTGTCCCTAGGTGTGAATGTGAGTGTGCATGGATGTGTGATTGTGGCCCCTGCGACAGACTGGCGACCAGTCCAGGGGTGTACCCTGCCTTCGCCCATGAGTAGCCGGGTTAGGCTCTGGCAACCCCGTGACCCCGAAAGGGATAAAGCGGATTGGAAAATGAATGAATGAACAATCCAACACAGCAGAGGGGAAGAATCTAATAACCTACTCGTTACAGATGCTAATCTTTTAGAAGTAGCTAAACATAATAAAATAGTAAACATAATAGTAAAAACCTCAATGACATTAATTTCCTGAATCAGAATACATATGGAAAGAAAACTAAGGTTTTTGGTGGTCAAAATCAAATATTTCCCCTCCTGCATCTCTGTGAAAGGATGTTTGGTTTCCCCATGTCAAGTATTTTGCATCAGAGTCAGCAAAATAAAAAAAAGGCAATGCACACACAGCTACAGCAAGTGTGCATTTGCACCATGTGTTGGTGGTGTGTGACTGAAGGAAACATGCAGCTAAAGGGGAGGAAAGGAAGGTAATGCTTACCGTGGTGATAAAAGGACGAAGGGAGAAAGCCATAGTCACTCTCCCCAGTACCACTCCCTTCACTATGCAGAAAAGGATCCACTAATGGATCACACAGGGCAACCAGAGGGGTGTCACACCACAAGAATAGAGGATAAAAGGTAAATAGAAAGGAGTTTGGACAGAAACCTCACACAAAGGAGTGGGGAAGCGCAAAGATCATCACAGAAAACACACTGAAGCTCAAAAAAATAGTCACTTTCAATAAAAATATATTAGAAATAACTGCAATCCAAACAGCGCACAGAAGAAAACACAAAAACACATGAATCTGTGGCACAGATTCATATATCAGCACATTAAATATTGTTTTAGAGCTCTCACCTCTATCATCCATGCTGTAGAGCTCCACTCTGAAAATCTTATCCAGCTCAGGAACAGGATTGTCTACAATAGTCACATTGATGAACTTTAACCTCTCCCCTGGAAGAAACTCCAACACACCCTCTGCCTCCTAACAATGAAACACACAAAATAATTCAGAGAAGCATTTAAAACACATGCGGTTTATTGAAGAACTGTTAAATTGACTAGCACTCACTAGTTAAACAAACCTCATAGTCTTCTGGGCTGGAAGCTGTGAAAGGGGTTGTCCTGAATCCTACAATGACTTTTCCCAAGAGGCCTTGGGCCCTGACCACCGGCAGATGGATCAGTCCATCTTCCTCTGCAACTGTAATGCTGGCAGGCTTTAAAGCTGGAGAGATCAGTCCTTCACCTGGAGGACTGGGCTGAAACTGCAGCAGACCTGCATCAGAAGGATAGGGGACAGACACAATCAAGGCGCCAAGACAGGGAAAATTTGGGATGAAGATTTCAAAGAAAAAAACAATTAACAAATGAACAATTAATTTTATTTCTAAAAATACATACAAACTCAGATATAGGTTATGGCATTAGTAAGGGTATAAGAACGCTACTTTTGAGGCAAAGTACCATAGGGATGGTCACTAGCTGTGATGGTGATAGTGTTAACTGAATTATTGGGGTCAATGCTTGCTCCACTGGTGGGGGTGGAGCCTGGTTTTCCATCACCGGACTCTGCTGACACCAGCACAACCTTGAAGGACTCTGCCAACTCTGGGAGGCTGTCATCCAAAACGAGTAGGTTCAGTACCTGAAATGAAAGATTTAACAAACATGGAAATACATTCTCAGCAGGGTCATATCTGTACATCTGTACATCATATATATGTATATATGTGTGTGTGTGTGTGTGTGTGTGTGTGTGTGTGTGTGTGTGTGTGTATTTGGAGAGAGAGAGAGAGATCTCTATATTTAGATATCTAGAGAGATATATATGTAAAATTGTCTATCCATTTGAAAAAGTATTTATGCAAAGTTTCTAAAGTTTTTTGGACCAGATAGTTACTCTTTCGTCTTGAACTTTATATTTAATGAGTTAACCACTAGGAGGAGCTGTTCAGCAAAACATAATCATCTTGATCATCTAAGACAAGGACATCAGAAACTAACTAAAAATTATAATATTACAGTTATTTAAAGGAGATCAACACCTTTTTCCCCCAAAACATAAAAAAACATGGATGATTTGTCCTAGATTAAATATTCTGAACCAAAACAACATGTTTTTTTACAATATATGCAATGAATCATATAAAATATTGTTAGTTTACAAAGACATACTAAAGTGTGATAAAAAAATATTATATATAAATTGAAACAGTAAATTTAAAATCACAATTTTCTTTTAGATTTATTTCCCCTTCTATAAAAAAAATTAAAATATCTAAGCCTCTTGATCACACTTTTATGTTGTGCTGACAACTACCAGGACCTAAAAGGCTTTTAAAGATTAAGCCTGAGGTTTTAACAGTCTAAGAGGGACTTTCTCCTGCTCATGCAAAACTCAACCCAGATGTATGGGTTCATGCAAACCTCAGAGCGCTGTCCAGGCATGAAAAACACTGCTCCAGTTGCATTGGCAAAATCTTGGTAAGCGGGGCTGTCACTGTCCAGCTGGGTCACATTGTAGTTCACAAAAACGTGGTCCATGGAACCCCGAGTTCGTTCGATCACACAAGAAATAGTTGAGCCCTCATTGCTGGTCTATTAAACACACAAAAAAGTAAAAAAAAAGTTTTAAAATATAGAGAAAACACTTGATATCCACAGCAAAGGTATTCTTAGATAGTCTAACGATGAGAAGATCCTCGGTTCTGATGGAATGCCATCCTCAGCCTTGCCATCTGCTGCTCAACATCTCCCATTTCCAGTGCTGGAACTTCAGATCAACTTCTATAGGAATGCCCCCACTGACAAACCTGCTGCTGCTTCACCAGCTGTCGCTCCACCTGAGATGGCCCAACACAGGAAACCAATTATCTAATCCCACTAAAAAGGGTCGCCATGCTCTAACTTTTCAGTCTCTAGGCATTGAGACTGATAAAATATGTAGCAGGACAGGGACTTTAAAAAGCCAATAGGTTTATATTACATATGTTCCTCTTATCTTCACCTTGTTCACATGATAATTTTTGCTAGTGGTAAAGCAAAACTCAGTATTATTTCAGGTAGACTGTGACTTATATGAACATTTCTGATAATTTTGTAAATTCTGCTAAAAGCTGAAAACAGCTCTGCTCGTGCACAATCTGTCCTCAACTCATCAGTAAAGAACCTCTCAGAGACGTGGGTTACATATGATCCTCCTCACTCCCTGAGAAGCTCAGGAACAGATCTTCTGCTCGTGCCCAGAGTCAGAACTACCCACAGTGTATGAGTGTTTCAGCTTTATGCAGCGGAAATAATACCCCAGATGCTCTCAGACAAGCTGTGGCTCTGGCAATGTTAAGATCCAAGGTAAAATATATTTTTACAGATATGTGTCTAACAACTGAATGTTTTTACCTGCACTTTATATTTTGGGTTAAAGTTATTTTTAATTATAATTTATAAAATATTTGATGGTATTTCTTTCTTTTTTTTAACTTGTCTTTTTCTGCTAAGCATTTTGAACTACTTTGAGTATAAACTGAAATGTACAAATAAACTTGGCCTGCCTAGAAGAAAAAAAAAGACTTCACCCATATGCTCAGTAAATTGACAGAAAACAATTAACATTTCACCATTTAGGCCTCGGAGGTTGGCTTATCAAAGGAAGCCTCGGATACCACAAAGCAACATTATTTGAACCAAGAACAGAATACATTTAAAAAAAATACCTGAAGAAAAAATTCTCCAAATAGATCTGTCAATACTTTGGAAAATACGTTTTGCAGTGGTGCTTTTTATTCTTTCGTTTTTCATTCGGGAACCAGAAACAGGAAGACTTATGAAGCTACAGAATAAGTAGCTTTCTGCAAAATAAAAAATAATCTTGAGGAAAAATAAAGTTTGTCAGAGCTTCATTTTTCTGTTATGAGGCAACAAAAAGTACACTGATTGAAAATGAATGAGATGACTTTATAATAACCCTGCAGGTTTAATTTTAAAGACTGGGCTAGAATCCGACAGCACGTCTCTGTGGAAACACATGAAAATAGAGACTTGACAACAGCAGAGCAATGAGGTAAAGTACAAAAAAGTATGTAGTCAAGTTCTGTAGTTCTGTAAATGACAGGAAAAAATAACTTAAAAGTGCATAAACATAAGTTTGCATTTTAGTTTTTTTTTAAATATTCCACTTACATCAGGTATGCAGGAACCAGTGAATCCAAAAAGCCCATTGGCATTGTCACTCTTCATAACTCGCAGAAGAGCTATGGGTCTGGGAATGGGGAGTCGGGCTCCACCGCTCACTGCCACCAGCTGAAGATAAAACATCTCTTCTCCTTCCTCATCTTCGTCATCCCTGACCTCCACCACAAACGATTTCTGTCTCTCATCTTGGAGGTACCGCAGGTAACCAGAGATGTTTCGCAGATCTGCTTTAGAAGGTTGAGTGTGCAGCTCGTGAATTTGGCTGCGGTTCAGCTTGGAGTGGTACAAGCGTATGTCCTGGAGAAGGCCAGTGTAGAGCTGTTTGCCTTCAGGATCGGATCCAATAAACACTGAGGCAGGACCTGGAGTAGAAGTAGCCCCAAAAAAACCCAGTATTTATGTCAATAATTACAGCACACATATAGTAGTTGTTTATCATTGCTTTAAAAAAATGATTAAGGAAGCTAATTGACAAGGCTAATTGCTCCACCAGACAAAGTAAACTGTAAATTCCAATATGAAAAATACTTTTTTTAAATATGAGATCAAAGTCATGGCAGAAGCATTTAAAGTTTTTAAAATGTATTAAAGTGTTTGGTTATTTTTCTTGTTTTTTTGTCTCAACTGCTTCATTCTTAAGGCTTTGGTGCCTTTGTAGAAAAACTGAAATGACTTTTAATTTGGTTCTTTTGATCAAATAATGACCAGGCACACATTTTTGAACTTCACAGTTAAGTTTTTATAGCACAAATTTGCTAATGCTTTTTTAAAATTACATTTGCCTAACATATGATTAGATTCATATTTGGTGGAGGGTTTTATCAGAAGCAAAAAACATGCGGAACAACACAAAACAAAAACTACATCAGGGTCACACAGCACAGTGATGTGTTTTAGCTATGACAGGTAGAGCTTTTCTTAAAGTTGCAGTTCATTTGATCCTAGCAACTGTATGGCAATTGTGCAGAAATCGGGCAAGCATTTATTAAGCAGAGACATATAAAGATTAGAAGATTTGTATTTAGTTTTTTTGGTAAAACTAATGTGCTTAGGACTACTTTAGTTTTAATGCACCATGATGAGACGCACAGTCTTGATTAAACAACCAAATGCCTTGGTCCAGCTCTACCTTATTATTTATTTAAACACACTTACACCTCCCTTCCCTATCATGTCCAGGAATTAAACAAAGTGAGATAAATTAAGAAAAATTCTGCTACAGTGAGCAGGTACAAAGTCTGACATAAAAACAGTCCATCTTTGGGCTAAGTTCTCATTAGCTGTTTATTGTAAAGAAATCTTCCCAGACTGCAGTTATTTTAAAAGATGTCAGAATACTTCCTCTCTGAATTTTTGGCCATTGTTGGCTTTAATTGGTAAAAACTTTTACATAAAAAAAAAAATTCTAACTGATTCCTTTCTGCAGTGACAACTTCCAGCAGTGACAAGGCCAAGCAGTCACTTATTAAAGCAGGCCAAATATTGCAGAACAATTAGACAGTAAGTGAGGGGTGAATGTCTGTTACATGCTGTAATTAAAAAGCACAAAAGACTCGATAAAAATTTGTATGTTATTACACAAGTAAATGTAATTATATGGTGATATAAAACTCATAAAAAATCTATTTCCAGTTAGTTTTGTTCTTTGTAACACATGAGGATATGAATGCTAATTTGTTTTAAAAATTGAAATAAAGAGAAAGTTAGTGGAGAAAAACCTACAATAACTGTATTGTTCACATTCTTTTCAATCAATCTCTAGAAACCAATATTAATTACAGGAATTGTTTTAAAGACAATTAGTAACGCTGTAACATTTTAGCAATTCAAATTATTGATTCCATAACTCATTTAATTACAAAAAGAATGTAAAAATAACCAACAGGTTTCAAAAAGAAGAATACCATCATTGATGCCTTCTCCTTTGATGCTCCTCAGGCCTCCAGGAATGGAGGTTCCATCCAAGAAGAACTCAATAATCCCATCATCCACAGTTATGATGACATGTACCCACGTATTCTCCTCTAAGAACTTCTCAGCAGTGGCCCGGGCCACCTGGGTGTTATTTGATCCTATTACTGTATAGTACAACATAACTGTGACGTATGACTCATTAGTGTGCAACTTCACTCCATAATAAAAGCTCCCGTTTTTGGTTCCTTTGGAGACTATGAAGCCATCAGTGTTCAGTCTAGGTACCAGCCAAGCAGAGAAGGTGAAGTTGCCAATAGAGGCTGGAGCATCTTCAGGATTAATGCTTCCATATGCTCCAAGAAGCCCAGAGAAAAACCAAGTGTCCGTGGCTGAATGGTGTCTCCTAGAATGAGGTCTGAGCTCGACGTCATCTGGGAAAGAAGCTAGAAGCAACAGGTCATCCATGAGGGGAAGACCTTGCGGGAAGCTTTCAGATACGATCTCCCAGGACACCCGAACGTCACCAAACGTGCCCTGTTCTCGCAGAATGGTAAAAGGAGCAAAATTGGATGTGTCATCTATAGATAGAACATCCTCTGCAACTTCTTGGTCCAGAGTAATGTAAGCGAAGGCGAATACGCCAAAAGGGTCGTCATTGAATGGGATGAGCACCGATACATTTAAGGAAGTGTTTGAAAGCTGCCCACCCTCCCCTGTAACCACACAGATGAACACTCAGTTAAGATACACATTTAAATGTTCTTCACAATCAAATAGGAAAACCTAAACTCACCAGAGATATTTATCAGCCTGAGCACAAAAATCTCATTAAACTCTGGCAGTTTATCTGAGATAGCTTCCAAGATAATAGGATTGCTCTTTTCCCCTGTGGTAAAAGTGATGAAGCCTGATGTGTTTATGAACTCCTGGTTTTCATCAAGGGGAGTCACGGAGTCATTGGCAAACAGCCTCCAGTGGACGCTTACATTACCAAAATGGCCCCTCGCTCGAAGTACACTAAAACAAAAACCACAACATGAGTATTTTTGAACTTTTAAATATACAGAGGAAAAGCCTTTACCAAAGACCAGTTCAATTTCAAACAATCATGGACAGAAAAAAAAGCACAAAACAAAACTTAAAAAACTTTGTTTGAGTAAACGAGATTTGCATAAAGAAACATTAAGGGAGGAAGTCTTTCTTACTTGAAACTGTTTGGCTTGCCCTCCTCCACTGGTTTTTCTATAGGTTCCAAGGAGAAAATCCCATTGGCATCATCATTGGCCTCAATTATCACGGTTGCTTTGTCTGCTCCATACACAACTGCATCTCCTATACACATACATATCATCAGATTAAAACAACACTGCATCAGTGTGGAAAGAAATCTGTCTTTCTGTTGAGAAAACTAAACCTAAAACTATAAGGGAGATGTAAAGTAGATGCTATTTTTAATATCTTTATCTAATAAGAATACATAAATAGGAGTCAAAGTTTGTGCTTTCCGCACAAGACAAAACACACACTTTAGCATGTGCGGAAAGGCAAAAGAGGTCAAATTTGATAAAAACTTAAACATTTAGGTCACTAACCCTAAAGTACCACTCCAATCATCGTTTGATCGATTGTAAAAGCATTCCCAGTGGTCTTTTAATTTTGAGTATTTATTTTTTAGATAAAATCTAAAAACCTGTCATTTTCTTGGACATAAACTCATTGGAGCAGCAGTAGTTCATTTGAAAATCACCTCTGAATTGTGGGCAGAACTGTTAGTGCAGAGTAATTCCTCCCCCATTCCCCATCATCCATCTGTTTACACTCTCTCCTGCTATTACAGCCCCTTAAAACCCCAACCTAACATTAGTGGTGTAACAAAAATGGTGAGCAGTATAGGAAACTATCCAGTCATACAGTTTTGAGCCAGATGCCAGCTCAGACGAGGAAAACAAAGTTGAACATGGATCTATTTATCTACAAGTGGATGCATCAGAATGGAGTGGAGCAGGGAGCTTGTGGCTCACTTACTGTAACTTCTACGTTACAATTTCCTTTTTCTAACAGCATTTTTTATGTCTGTTCCTGATTTACAGCAATTTGAATAAAGGAATACTCAGACACTCAATTTTTACCATAATTTTCTTTATATGTGTCCTCCATATTCAGAATACTGCACAAGAACATGTTAAAAACACCAAAGAGATGATTGTCATTGGAGTTGGTCTTTAAACACAAACCGTTAATACTTACAGCATAATGTAGAAAAATAAATTGTGAGTGTAACATGAGTGAAAAAGCTAAATGTTCACTAAAAAAACAAATAATTTTAGTATAATAGGGGCCAGCCAGGCTTCAAATCAAAATACACTTGATATGTCAGCAAAATAAAAAGCTTGATATTCTTACCTGTGCCATTGTAGAGAACAATGTAAAAAGGCTCATCTGCCTCTGGTGTGTCGTCATCTTCAACAGCCACAGTGATGTTCTTCATCCACTCGCCCACGTCATACACCAACAGTGTGTCATTAGTCAGCACAGTGAGGTCATCTGGGGATGTGCCGCCGTGCTCTATTTGGTACATAACTGTTGTCTTATAATCAGTGTCACCGTCCCTCAGAACAGTGAATTGGACAACCTCTCCTTCACGAGCACGCATGACAACAGGTTCTGTAGCGAGAAAAAGAGGATGGAGAAGAGTGATGTGTACAGGACAGAAGCATTGCTTTTTTTTTAAACAAGGAATGTATGTCTAAAGCTTTTTACCAGAAAAGTATATAGGGTTGTCATTCTTATTTATCCATAAACTGGCAATAAGGTTGTTTCCCAGTCGTGCACCATTTGTAGCATTTACCAGAGAGATGCTAAAATTCTCCATGTCCTCTGGGATCTAAGAAATAAAGCAAAAAACAACATCACTGAAACGTAAAAAGAGACATGTTGCCACATGAGTTTTTGCAATTGAAATATTACCTCATCAGGAACAGAGAATACAGTGATGTTTTGCAAAGACTCTCCTTCTTTGAAAGTGATTTTTCCCTGGATGGGGCTGACATCTTTAGTCAGAGCTGGCTCCAAGACCCACAAAACGGACACTTCTTCAAAAAGACCCCTATTCCTTACTACAGGGTACACAGCTGAAAGAGGAGGAGAATTGGCAGAGATGATCTAATTATGCGCTGAAAGCTCTTAGAAGCAGCTTACATTGCCTTGTGTTAGTACATAGAAAGTGTTTTTGTGTCTCACAACTGAAGTTCACATTGACTGGGTACAGTCAATTCAAAACCTTCCTCAACTTCTCTGCAACTTTAAAACCCAAAAACACAAATGGACAATAAGAACAGCTTTGTCTTTGTAATTGTGAGCTAGTAAGTCCTCCTGTTTTGCTCATGTTCTGTTTGGTATGTTTGGGTGTCAATGAGATTCCACTTAACATTAGAAAGTATCAACGCTACTTCAAGTACCTTCATGCCTAATGTCTCCTTTACTCTCGTTGATGATCTCTTTCAGTTCTGACTGGAGGAATTCAACAACTCCAAAAGGGTCATCATTTTTTCTCACAGTGATGTTGACCTCCCTGTGGTTGCCTAGACGACTGGGTGGCATGCTATAGCTGCTGAGTATCACAGAGTACGTTTCATCCAGCTGCAAAATGAACAATTGCATGTAAAATGTAAGGAATATGCTTTTTATGACCAAAAAAATGTAATTTAATTTTCATGATGAATCAATTAATGTGACAGTTAAATAATAGTTTAAAGTAAAACAAAAAGTCTAAGGCATTCTTACCTCAGGTATGCCATCAGGCCTCGCTACCAGAGCAACCACCACATCCTGCTCCCCAGGTTTAAACTCTAAGATACCTGTAGCTCCATAGAATTCAGCGCTGCCAGAAGGCACAACAACATATCGCACCAGCTGCTTCAAAAGTTGTCCCTGAGTTCTGACGACGCGCAGCTCTACAGCCTCCCCCTCCTGGGTTTTGAAATGCACTCACAATAAATGATGGAACGAGACAAAACCTGTTTGCATGCTAAGAAATACTCATACTAAAGCATGCTAACAAATACAAATACAAACAAAGATACATAAAGTATTGAAGAGGCAACGCAAAAGTGCAGAAGAGTTGTACGTACGTTGATAATCCACGGGCCTCTGGAGAACAGGGAGAACTCAAAGACACCTCCTGGGTCATCATTCTCAACAATGATAATCTCTCTGCTGGTAAAGCCAGCTTTCAAGATCTGATTATCAACATTACTTCTGGGGGACAGTCACACAAAAACAAAAAAATATTTTAAAAGTAATACTTGTCCTTAAGGATGAATCTTACAGATGAGTGAATATGTGATTAAGTTAGTAATCTGTTTTTATTTGAGTTTTTTTTTTCTAATTCCATTGTTGTCTTTTTTAGATTAATGCATAGAAATCTTGTACCAACAGCAACACCAATATAGCAGTTTTTGATGGATATTAGGTCATATTGGGGGCTTGTAAAAACAAATTGTTAGACTTTCTTAAAGTCCCACTCCAGTCATGCCAAGGAACACTAGATCATTAGAAATTTGACCCTGAATTGTAAGACCATCCACACTTCCTTTCATCCATCTGTATATACTCTCTCCCGCTGGCTTACAGCGCCTAACACTCCAACCTAACATAAGCGGTGCAACAAAAATGGCAAGCAATATAGCAGTTATCCAGTTGTCCAGTTTTAAGCCAGATGCCAACTCGGGTGAAGAAAATAAAAACATACATGGATCTAGTCGTCTACAAGCGGATGCATCGGAATGGAGCGGAGCAGGGAGCTTGTGGCCTGCCAATTGTAGATTTCACATAACAACTACAAGCTTTTTTAAATGTATTTTTTTTCATCTGCTCCTGGTTCACCACAATTTGAATAAACAAATATTCAAAAAGGGAATTTTGAGCATAATGTTCTTACTTAAGATGTCCTCATCAGAAAAAATGCCACAAGAACATGTTAAAAACACCAAAAACAATGTTCAATGAAGTGGGTCTTGAACGTTTCCGTTGCCTTGTTTGATGTTTCTTTATTATTCCCTCCATACACTCACTTTCAATTGCAATCAATTTTATTTCAATCACCAGCTCCACAGGAGTGTGTATTTGTGTATTTGCTGAGAAAACCAAAGCCAAGCAGGCAAATATACAAAGATGTGACATAAAAAGATTCAAGTCCTCCAATCAAGACCAAGGTGGTGAAAGCATGCAAACTGGGAATTCCTTAAAAAGGCCACACAATCAAGTCTGGTTAATTGGAGTAAGAACACATAAACAAGATACTCCATGAACCCCCAAAAATCTACTTTCTTTTGTATAGTTTTTTTTTTACACATCAATGCAGACTTCCTTCTCTAATGTTCTGCCCATCATCCCCATTTTGACCAAGAACGCAGAAATTCTGAAGTAGGTCCTGCTCTGAAACACAAAGACATGATTCAAGCCACTCAAAAGGCCCAGGTTCACTCCACTCTCCACTTACCCAAAATACACAATAAAGCGTGCAGACTCCACCCTGCAGGGGAGGAGTGGGAGGAAGAGAAAACCACTATTCTCATAGAAGTATGTACAAACATACAAGTGAAACATGAGAGCTGGAACCCCTTAGGATCCAATTTAAGACAATGTACTGTATTTCCATGTAGATAGATGTGAACTGCTTTATTGAAATTTCTTCTGCCACATGCAGACTGAATAATTTCATGTTTTTGTAACAGTTTCTTACCTATCTAGTGTGAGCAGCATAGTCTCATTAACCTCTGGGATGTTGTCAGCCAACACGGTTAAATTGATGTAGGCATCGCTTTGCCCCGAAAGGAAAACAACCGATCCGTTGAACGGCGTCAGGTCATTCCGGGTTACATCTGCACGGTTGGCTCCAGTTGGCTGAATACTCCAGAACACCAAAGCTTTCCCATCAGTTCCATCACGCCGCAGATGGAGGCTAACCTGCACCAGAGATTAGTGGAATAAATCTCAACACATACATACTTTCTAAACACGTCATATAAATTTGGGGGCCTTAAAATTAATGCTTTAAAAAATCCAACATTTTTAAGGATGTTGTTAAGAATTGTTATTTTGCCTTACCAGACTGCTGTTTGTGTCCTCTGGCTCATAAAGCACAACTGTTGTGTTACTTATAAAGCCAATTTCTCCATTAGCGATGTCTGGCGTGACAGCCAAAGTCAAGTTTAAAGGTCCACTAAACCTTGGACTGTTTGAAGGAATTAAGGGGCTGATGTCAACTAGCTCCAGGGTATTCAGCTAAAAGAAAAAATAAAGAAAAAGTCAGAAATATTCTTTTAGGTAAATAAACTTTCGCATATTTATTAGGTTCTTGATTGACAAAAGTTTTCTAAGCCTTTTTAGCAGACAGGTTTCCAACTAATATTTATTTTTTGTGCACACTTAGTAAGGTATTTGAGTTGAAAGCATGTGATTGTAAAGAGTCTTAAGAAGGTCTTTCAAGTACATTTTGCTCACTTTAAGGGATTGCTGATGCTTGGACAGTTGAGAAAAACCCTCACAACCCCGCCAGACTTCAGTGCCAGTACCGATTTACACATGCAAATGAGGTACTTGAAGTCTGGATGGCGTTAATTTAGCCACAAGTGCAAACACAAAGAGTCTGCCTCCTCAAAACTTCAACAAAAATAATTTAGTTTTGATTTGATCCAGATTTCTTTGCATTACATGAGTAAAAATAGCAAACAAACCATATTTACAAAACAGTGTTATACCTGTAAAAAGAAATTAGCTCCATTCTGCAGAAAGGCATCGTTCCTGATAGGAAGTATCACATGGGCTGTCCGTTCGTGGGAAAACACCACATAAATAGAACTGCTAACATTTAGAACCTGGTCACGGGCGAGTTCTGGATTTACTGGACCAGCGGGAATGTAGAGGGCTGTAAGGGCCATAGACACTTCACCCAGCGTGCCACCATTTCTCACAAAATATAAGGACAAGAATCGCCCCTCAGGCTGGCTCTGGATGCTCTGTTTTTTAGTTGAGTCAAACTGAAAACGGCCATAGACATCATCGCTGTCCTGGATGAAGAAGACCATCTTGAAAAATGAGAGTAGAAAAGAAAATTAACAGATCAGCTGAGAGGGATAAAATAATTGTTGGAGCATTCTTAAAGCTGCAGTGTTGTCATTATAGTATTTTGCTCACATAGATAAAAACAAGGAGGTGAAACAGTCACAGAATAAATAAACTATGTGAAGCTGGAAGTAGTAAAGTAAAGCCATGGGATAACTTTAGAGTGGCATCCTCTTTAATTATCTCTGGTTAGATTGGTCGAGATGTTTCCATGTTTGTCGAACTGTGGCTCTTTCATTTTTCAGTGAAACCTGAATGTGTGAGGATTGGTGCTTGTTTTGGTTCAGATTTTTTCCATTTAGTCATGTTTTTGTTAACTTGCTTCTGTTTTCTCTGTAACAGTCCACCAGATTCAAGTCTTCAATTACTCAGCTGTTTTTGTTTCAGTTAATTACCCCTCAGCTTGATTTAAGTCCATGGTTTTCTGCATGCTATTGCCATATCTTTTAGCTTTTACCACTTTTGGCATACCCTTTTCAGAATTTTGCAACTTTGCTTTCAAGTTCAGGTTTTGCTTTTTTAATTGTTGTTGATATATATATTTTTTTTTAATATTTGGTTTCTGTCACCAAGCCTAGTCTTCTGAGTTTAGGTACTTCACAAACTTTAATTCCAGATAGAATAAGTCTGGTGCATGACTGCCACATTAACAGTGCTAACATAGTACATTTATAAAACTATTAGCTGAAACTTCGATTTCAAATGTTAAAACATTTTGGATACATTTATGATCTGACAGCTTGATTTGAAAAAACAAAAGAGAAACCCTTTTAATGTTATAAAAAGAATAGAAGCACCCCTGTGAGTTTGCGTGACGTCTCTTATGCCCTCAAGATAAATCTGATTTATCCCGCTTTCCCACTTTGAAGAAGCTTTGATACAGATAATGCAATAAAAACTGTTCCCACTTCACCCACGCTTCAAAGAAGAGGCAGGACATGCCTGCTGTCACTGTTTTGTTTGGATCCAGCCACATTAAAAGAACACCCACAGAGCAGTTACACAGTAAGGGGTCAACCTATGGCGCTTTTGCAAAATTTCCCACAGTAGCTTAGATAGAAGAGGCACATGTACGACACATGGCGCAATATCAATGCTGCAGACGTTTTGTTCCTCACAAACACTCCAAAAAATGTTTTGCTTACCATCTGTGTTTAACTAACCTGCATGGGTTCATCGACCTCTGCATTTCCCGTTACAGTTTTGGGCAACAGCCTGAAAACAAAGGCCTCTGCCTCTTCAGGCTGATCATCCTGCACAATGCTCAGTGGGATCATGGCCGTCACCTGACCAGCAACAAACTTCACTGTCCCCACCTCTGGAGTCAAATCATCTGACACTGGTGAGCCAATACTGGAGTTTCTGCTGATGGACCAGTTTGCGGACACGGCTCCATAGCTTCCTCCGTTTCTCACAATGACAATACCGTCGAATCTGAAAGAGAAATAATTCTGTATTTAATTTGTTGTAGTTTGCCTCAGCACGTTTGCATTTTTGCTGATAACAACGTTAATGATGTAACCTTTGCGTCAGGTCTTCATTGATCCTGAATGGCTGTATGAACCCGCTGCTGCTTATTGACAGTACACCATACGGTTTGTCATTGGGCTCAATGGTAACCAGCACGGAGTTGGGTGAAACTAAAACAGCGTCTCCTCTGATAGTGTCCTCCAACAGAACCACATGGAAAGATTCTGCAATCTCTGGCACACTATCATCACTAATGTTGAATAGGAGTCTAGTTTCAATGACAAATGGAGCAAACCGAATTGTTCTGTTTGGCTGTAAGTCCAGAAAATCCACAGTTGGAGTGGCACTGCCCAGTCCTTCACCACTCACAACCATGTAATCTATGTAGACCTAAAAAGAGAGGAATCCAAAAGCCTTAGATACGTATGTCATTTACACATAATTAAAAATTGAGTAATCATAGTATTAGGTTTAAATGTCAACGAAAGCAACCTCAGTTTCCACAGAGCCAATAACAGGTCCATCCACAGTCAGCCGACCACGGGTCACACTGAGTGCAATGACAGCCGCAGACTCTGGCACAGCCATCACAGAGTGGAGGAACCGCAGAGGACTGTCATTTCGTCGAATTCTCAGCTGGATGCTGCTGGCATTGGGCTTTAGCAGGGCTCCTCCAGCCACACCCGTCAACCTTACTGAAAACACTTCATCATCCTCTGGGATCTACAGCACAAAAATTGTGTACTCTTATAAAACAGTTTGATTTCACACTGAAATTAAAAAATCATTTTTTTAAAAAGACATAAAATACAGTAGTTTAAAGTTATCTTAGTTATTTAAGATATGTTCAGTAGATTCACATGAGGAAAAACAAGGGATGAGCAAATCAATGTGTTAATATTTTTGCAGACTTTAACCATGCAATATAAATATTGATTCCTAGATGAGGTCTTCTAAGATTTCATAAAGTTTCCTTCTAAACTTCTGCTGGTAATTTTATCAACAACAAAAGGTATTTGACACCATTAGGAGAAAAAAAGTAAGAAGACAAAAGTTTTGTCATTAAACTTAGAGTACCTGATCATCCTGGATGAGAATACTGAAATGAACTACAGCTTTTCCCACAGGGATGGTGATGCTGCCTCTGTCTGGATTGACATCCTCAATAGCAGGATTGGGTCCATCGGTGATCTATGATTATAAGATCAGTCAAAGTAAGCATTTGTCCAAATATTAAAAATGAGAAATAAACTGACATACAGTAGGATGAATCTATTCTTGTTTGTAACTACAAACAGATACGAGTAATCAATAGAGTTTTATTTCTCACCTCAAAGTTCACAGTCACAGTCCCATATGTTCCCTTTTCTCTGATTAGGGTGAAAGGCACATTGTGGTTTTTTCCTCTGAATTCATCGACGACAATCTCCTCCGTCTGGGAGGAAAACAACCGCCGATCAGGTCTGCTTTAGCATTTCAATATTCTGACAAACTGCTTTAATTCAACGAATGAAAATCACCACATTTGTGGGTTTTTCTCAGTAATTTAGGACTTTTATCTAATAAAGAAGGGAATTGAGAAACAAAATAAAATTAACTTAAAATTGATTTTGTTTCTTACTGAATTAAAGGCAATTATTCCAAAGGCATTGTCATTGGACAGGATGGTGATTGTTGCCTTGTTTGGTGTACCCAGTTCCACACCATTAGAGGAACTCTAAAAAGAAAGTAAAAACAGGTTTTAAATTATAAACAGCAGCATCAAGATACCCACAAAGCAGTGCTTCTGTATGTATTAATATTTGTACTGCAAAAACAGGCCCCATAAGACAAAACTTCTTACCCCAGTGGCAGATTTTCTTTAAATACTGGTAAACAAAAATATAAATATATGCCAATGGGGTAAGAAAACAGCTTTTACCAAGATTTCTTCATTCATTTTCCAATCCGCTTTATCCCTTTCGGGGTCACGGGGTTGCCGGAGCCTAACCCGGCTACTCATGGGCGAAGGCAGGGTACACCCCTGGACTGGTCGCCAGTCTGTCGCAGGGGCCACAATCACACACCAATGCACACTCACATTCACACCTACGGACAATTTAGAGTGATCAATTAACCTATGAAACATGTTTTTGGATGGTGGGAGGAAGCTGGAGTCCCCGGAGAAAACCCACGCATGCACGGGGAGAACATGCAAACTCCACACAGAAAGGTCCCCCAGCCAGGACTTGAACCGGGAACCTTCTTGCTGTGAGGCAGGAGCACTAACCACTGCGCCACCGTGCAGCCCCCAAGATTTCTTATTTAAATAAATTCTAGACACTAAAACATGTTTTCTTTCACTAAGATTATTATGTTACTGAAAAACTTTCTTTCTAAGATAGGATTTACACATTTTTTCACATAAGACATTTTTCCTTGAAACAGAGGTCTTTTTATTATCTTAAGATTCAGTTTTTGCAGTGTGTACTCATGTAAAAAGCCTAAGAGTCTGTCTGATCTTCCCTTTATTTTACATTCCTACCGTGCAACCCTGATGAGAGGGCACAAAGACAGGAAGCTGAAGTTTCAGGCTGGTTGGTTTGACAGGTTTACTCTCTGCAGGATGTCTCCTCAGTAAGGGTGCTGTGCTCTGCCATTTGGCACTAAAACCTAAAAACTATGCTGTCCCTAAACATAATTTTAACAAAAAAGGGCTCCTCCTTCATCTCTCCATTGAAAAAGAGTTTTTTATTAACAGTGAAAGCTTTTTTTATACTGTGCCCTTGTTGCAGATCAATTCACACAGAATCCACATGCTCTCGTGAAGTGAAACCATTGAGGGAACTAGAGCGTTTCTCACAAACACATCCTCCAGTTGGATGTCCTGCCATAAGCACCCACCACTGGCCCAAAAGAGAAACACAATTTAAAAAGGCAGCTTTATTCTTCTATTTTTTGTTCCAGCATGGTAGGGTGCTACACCAATAACATATTCTTTTGTCCTAATGAACAAAACTGTAACAATATTTTCTACAGAAACAGATTTAACTGGCATGGATGATGAATGTTCTCACATCAAGCCGTTATTTGTCCCTAACACTAATTCTATGACACCCCATTCTAGCACACATTCATCCTCCGGACAGCTCTGCAGTAAGCCGATAGGATAACATTTGGCTAAAGCTTTGTCTTCGCTGTAGTGTAAACAAAGTGCCAAAGTGAGCCTCATCTTGTCTTTCACTTTAGCAGCCGGCCAAATAAGGGAATTAACAACAGGATTTAGGCAAAAATGCAGTGTCAAATTTAAAAAAAAAGTTGCTCTAAATGCCAAACTAAAAGGCATGTAGTTAACAATCAGTGTTTCACAAAGCCCTTTATTTCAGGTTGTTTAATGAAGGGTGAGATGGGCTGACAGCAAGAAAAGACCTCCAGCTCATCAATCAAGCCTGACAGCTAAAAGCTGCATGAAACCATGGAGAATGTCTCTAGGTGTAAGGCATCCAACACTGGTAAATACTATGACAGGGCTTTACAGGAAATACCATCTTAACTGTTTTTCAAACATAAAGCATCTGTCCAATTTAAATTTGTTATCAAGAGTAAGACAATACAATCTTAAGTAAAAAGGAATTGGTTAAGAAATTTGGCAAACTTTTACACGAGAAACAAGGAATCTATTAAAGAAGAAATCATTTGATGACGTGGATGTAGCGATGGAAAAGTCTAAAAATGCGATTTTAAAAGGCAGTGATACTTTAAATACTACTTTATACATTAATTTTAACAAATTGGGGTTTCACCTGTTTTTATCCCATTTACTGTATCACCATAAAAAATGTGACCATATTTCAAATGTTCCAATGGACCCTGGAAAACTGGTTAAAGTCCCACTCTGATCCTCTTTTGATCTATTGTAAAAGTGTTCCCAGTGGTCTTTTAATTATAATTATGCGTGTTTTAGCCTAAATAAAAAACATGTCTTGTTTTCTAGGGACATATCTCTGCAGCGCAGCAGTAGTTCATTGGAGATTCACCTCTGAGTTATGGGTGGGACTGTTGGCAGGAAGTGGACGCAGAAGCACTGCAGATCACATCTTGGCTCATGCAAAAAATAGACCAGACGCCAAAACAATCGCTGCACGACGCGAGCCGGCCACGGAGGGCTGTGGCACTTTGCATCTGGTGTGAACTACACCATAGGTTAACAAGGGTGCCAAATGGAAGTGGCCTCCGTTCTGCACCGCTTCCGCTGCTCACATTCTTTCCTGCTAGCTTACAGCCCCTCACAACCCCAAGCTAACATTAGTGGTGCAACAAAAATGGACAGCCATATTGGAGCTATCCAGCCGTGCAGTTTTGATCCAGCTTGGAAGTGGAAAACAAAGACGTTAAAAGATGTCTTTGTCTTCAAGTGGATGCATTAGAATGGAGCGGAGCAGGGAGTTTGTGGCCTGTCGATTGTAGTTTGTATGTAACAACTACACATTTTTTCAAACTAAGTTTTTTTGTCTTCTCCGGAATGAAAAAAATACTCAGCAACGCAAATGCTACAAGAACATATGAAAAACACCAAAAAGATGATTTTCATTGAAGTGGGTCTTTAATAAAGCAGTTGTTCTGGGAAGTTTTTGCATTTAAACATCACCATTTTTAAATGGAATAACGATATCCGCATGTTGGTCTCAACCATGCGAGAAAACAGCAAGACCTTTAAAATTGATGTGTAATCAAGCGGTTAAAGTATTGGATAAGAAACCAATGAGATTCCATCATTGTTCAATTCTAGCAAAACATAGGATGATAAACTTTGGCAATTTAATTACTTATATGAATATGCGATTAAGTTTTTGAATCTTAAACAATGTGAAGCCTCCCCCATTTAAAAAAATACTGCATGCCGATCTCTGTTCTGAGCAAACGGCCAGAACTTCTAAGTCCACTAGTTACAATAACTGTAGGCTGTCTAAACGTGGCTCGACCTTCGGGCAGACAGCCTTTTCTTACAAAGCCATCAAAGAATGGAACAAACTCCCACAGAGTTTGAAACTTTCCTCAAATATGAAGCATTTCTCGTGTAATCTTGAGAAATTAATTTTGGAAAAGCAGCAATGTCATATGGTCTGAGTGAAATTTAATTTTGCAACTTTTTTTCATTTTTTATTGTGTAACTAGTGCTCGTTTGTAATGTTTAATGTGTGAGTGTGTATTTGAATGGCTACGTCCCTTTGGTCTGTAAGCAGTGATACGGCTTGAGTTAGATTTTATTGTATTCATTAGTTAGTGGCTGTTTACTTGGTGAAGCTCTCCCCCTTTTTTTCTTTTCTTATGATGAGGGGGTGTCATAGCTGCACAGACTATGGTCCTGCCCACACCAGCTCTTCAAGAATCCCACAGAGCTTATACATCAAAGAGCCTACGGCTTAGAGCCGCCCAGGGTTTAATACATGACACCTACGGTTCACATTGTTTAGTTAGTGTGGCTGGGCTTTAATACAGGCAGAGGAATATGGAGAAATATTTAGCTCCAGGGAGGCAGTAAAGGTGCAAAAACATTAAATACCTGTGTGATTTTTAAAGGTGCAAAAATAAAGGCTTGCACACACATTCATGTATAAATAAGTGTGTGAACAATTAATTACCTGTAATCTAAGGTTAAAGGTAAATGTCTCATCAGCTTCAGGCAAGTCATCATCCCTCACAGCAATAAAGATTGTTTTACTGGATTCAGTAGACAGCAGGAAGGCCGCAGCATTAATGGCTTCAAAGTCCCCAGTGTCAACACCCTCTAGCTGAAAAACAACAAACAAACAAAAAATCAATAAGAGAAAAAAACCCAAACCTTTGGTAAAATTAACTTTTCATGTTTATGTTCTATGAAAACGTTTCCTACAGTACAATGAGTGAAGTGGTCAAATAGGCAGTTTATAAGTGTCAGGACATTTTTTGTTTTGGCATCATGGATTTTGCCAACCCTGACCCCAGGGATGGCAGGGGCCCCAAGAACCTGTCTGTCATCACTAAAGGTGGCGTGTGGTGTCTGGCGCAGATGGCTGACATTGATAAAACTAGGAGTAGGAATTCATGCAGTGAGGTGAACCGCCCCATAGTCAGAGATGTGTGCACACACTTTAACACACTTGAATAAATAGAAGAACTTGCCTGATCTGTCTCAGCAGCAAACAGATTAAAAGTGCACATTCTTAAACAGCAAAAAACAACATGATGTATGACGTGTTTTTATTTTGGACAAAATCCTTTTTTTGGCTTACTGTATAAATTACAACATCAGCAAAAATGCATTTTTTTTTCTACAGAAAATAAATATTCATGTTATATCAGATTTAGTCAACTTTTCTAATATTTGGCCAATTTTTTTTATTTATGGCATAAGGTTTTTTGCCAATAACTGTGCTAAAAGTGCTATTTACAAGAATTTTGATTAAAATGCTAAAAAAAAAAAAAGTTCAGTGTTTAAGACTCATTGGTCTGGTGTGACCAAATAATATTTTCCGAACGTTTAGCTTTAACATTAATATGATATAATTTTGAAAATGGCTTTCTTCATATACTTTTTGGAAAATCCCTCACTTTGTCATTGTGGAAAATATAATAAAGCAACTCAGCATTGTGCCAACTTGTAGATGAAAAAAATAAAAACAAATAAGACCTTCAACAAAAATCCTTTTTTTCCTTCTATCCAAATAATTCCTCAAGTACAGTGAGTAAAAGGATGACAGACATAATAGAGTAGGTCAGCCAATGATCAAATGATCAACAGTTCAAACCCTTCTCCCCCCTTCTCAACTGTTGTAGTGTCCTAGGGCATGACGCTTCACCCTCCCTGCCTCCGGTGTGGCTCCCCTGTTGTGTAAATCCATATAAATGTCCTGGTGACAGTCAGTTGAGCCATAGAAGTGCACTAGCAGCCATGCCTCTGTCAGTCTGCTCCAGGGCAGCTGTGGCTACATAGCTTACTATAACTAAGTGTGTATTAATAATGGATTTGTATGCATTGCAAGAGCTTTGAGAATCAGGAAAAGTGCAGAAAATTCAACCTATTATTATTATTTAAAAGATGCTAAAGATCTAATGCACTCAAGATCATGTACAATGAAACATAAGGGGTAAAAATTAAGATGTTTTTGATTCAAACTATAAATACTTTTGAGGTCAAAGTCAACAAGTAGAAGATATAAAACAGAGACCACATCCAACATTTTTTATATTAAATGAACAAAGGTACTAAACTTTTTCTTGATTCAGGACAGCAACCCAATGTTTTGGACTGAATTTTTACAGTTTAGTAATTGGTACGTTAGATAATGTCTAATTCTGTCTTCACTAAGAATTCTAGCATCTCAGAAATACGACTTTCTGATAAACACAGGCAACAAAAATGTTAGGAAACTGAACATTTAATTTTGACCATTTTTGACCAAAATTTAGTCTTTATTAGGGACGGCTCCCTCAGTTAGCACAAACAAAAATCCAGATGATTCAGTTTCCCACTGACAAATCCACCTACCAGAACCAAAGCTGTCACATTGACCGGATCTCCCACTCTCTCCACAACCAGGCGTACGACAGCTGTGCTGCTCTCGTTGACAACAAAGTCCGTCTGGCCGAGGAAGCGCAGTATGGCTGACTCAGACTTAGTACCAGGGATGGACAGAGCCAGTATCAACCCAGCTACCATGAAGACAGAGAGCATTCCTTTAAAACAAACAAACAAAAAGAAACAATGTAAATCAATGCAGATAATACAAAGAAAAAAGTCAACAAGTTTGAATACAAAAAGGAAAAAATACTGTTTATATTTGAAAAGAAGAGTAGCTCTAAAACAATTATAACAACCCCAGTCAAAATGGGAGGAATTACTTTATACAAATTATCATGTAAATGATGCACTACAAACATAATTTATGTTCAGTGGCATTTGTACTTCTCATTTTTTCATTGCATTAATGACTACTATTTGCACTAAAAGATCCAGACATTAAAATGTATGTAAAATTGTAAACTGTAAAATTAAAAAACATGTTAAAAAAATGTAAAAACATGAAGTTGTTAGAAGTCCCATCTATGATTTAGCAGCTCTACTAAACTGCCAGATGATTGTGAGATTTGCTGAGGTGAAAATGTACAAGCCAAGCTGGCCTTCAGACAGTAGTTTGACCGTCTTATTTTCGCAAATTTAACGTCCTCATTTTTTTGGAACTGTTAGACCTGCTGTTTTGTTTGTTGAGATTGTGCAAGTGAAAATTAAGAACAGGAATAAACATTGCTTTTCAGTGTGTCTGGTGTCTACTTTTCTCCTCTCAGAATCTTTCCCTTTTTGCATTCCTTGTCCTTTTTCTTCTTGTGCTTCCTTCTTAACTCTCTCAGCAAGAATAATCCTAAATCTGCATGGAGCCACTCAGACAGTTGTCATGGTTAACACAACAAAACAACACAGCATGACAAGTGAGGTGGAACCAGCTTAAAGCTAAATAGGAACGAACGTGTCCCGCCTTTCCCTTCCCTGATTCCTTTTGCCCATCCATTCATAATCTGCCCCACACAGCCTGGCCAGCAACGAGAACACAGAGATCATTCAGCGTATTTGTTCTTAATTACAGTTGTAAATGCATGCCAGCAACCAAAGTGGATGGATGAAGTCACGCTATGTTTTCAGACACAGAATTAATTACTTTAGGAAAGTTTGGCATTTAAAATATCGATTTCTTTTCAAATGTTCATGTGTCATTGGGTGTTTAAATCAATCAGTCAGCTTCCTGGACAAAAGACTCAAATGTTTGGACAAAAAGAGCCTGTGGATGCAGATGTTATGGAAATTTCAGTAAAAAGACCTCATTGTATCTGTGTTAGAGACTGTGCTGGAGACTTGAAGTTAAGGGTCTGTGTGTCACACACATCTGTGTTGCTAATATTGGGTAGACTGGTGGAAAATCCATCAAAAAAGAATTTAGGGCAATTGGTGAGTGTGTTGCTGGACAAAGAGAGGCCAGGGTTAAAAAAAAATCCTGCTTGCTCTAGAGATGGAGTGAAGGACCTGCAAATTTGTTTCTCAATCACCTCAGTGGAATAGATGTGCAGTCCCTCATCTCGAGTCCTTCGAGGTTCACAACAGCGTGCTGAAATGGTGGCTAAAGTTTTACATAAAGTTCTCTGTATTAAGCCTTAATTTAAATATTCTAGTTGAAGCAAGACTGAACTGGTTACAGAGTTAAACTGTGGGGGGTTGTCACACATCACTTTAATCATTTTTTTAACGCTTTTGAATTTCAAAACTCACTTTAAAGCTTGTCAAACTTGTCTAGTTGATGGATGGTAGCAAGCATTCAGGTTTTTAAACTTGCAACAACACTATGCCAAAAAAGAAAAAAGAGGGGGTGCTCCAATGACCAAGACGTTCATTTAGGGCAGGGATAGGCAACTCCAGGCCTCGAGGGGTGCAGTGTCTGCATACTTTCCAGATATCCAAGCCATACTCATGACTAATAACTTGCTTAAGGTGTGTCCAGCCAATTAGAACATGTCAGAGCATGGTATGATGGAAAACATGCAGGAATGCGGCCCTCGAGTTTCCCATCCCTGATTTAGGATGTTAGCAGATGCTGAGTGGTTGGCACAGGTCTTTTTTATGTGTGTCAGGACACTTTTTGTTTTGGCATCATGGATTTTGCCAACTCTGACCCCAGAGATGGCAGGGACCCCAAGAACCTGTCTGTCACCACTAAAGGTGGCGTGTGGTGTCTGGCGCAGATAGCTGACATTGATAAAACTAGGAGTAGGAATTCATGCAGTGAGGTGTGCAGCGACGTGTGCACACATTAACACACTTTAATAAATAAAAGAGCTTGTCTGATCTGTCAAGCAGCACACAGATTAAAAGTGCACATTTTTAAAACTCAACAAAAGTTAGACATTGTTCATCACAGCAAAACCATGGGAACCAGAAGATGATGTCTGAGGTGAGAATTGTCATGAAAACAAGTGTCAGATAATCAGAAAACAACATGACGTGTTTTATTCTAAATCACAGCACTGTTTATTAAATATACTTTGTAAAATACTTTTAAAAATCGAACACACTGGCCATCTTCGATTCTAGTCTACTCATTTTTTCCATCAATCTGTTTTCTAAACCTGTACCCACTTGGGGTCACAGGGATGTTGCAGCCTACCTAGCTGAAGGGTTAAGATGGGATGCACCCTGGACAGATTGACAGTCACATTTTGGGGTAATTTTTAGAGTCACACATAAACTCATAAAGCATTTTTTTAATCTTGGGAGGAAGCTGGAGTATTCAGAAAAAGTTCACACATGCACAGGGAGAACATGGAAGCACCACACAGAAGGGATCAAGCCAGAATTCTAACCAGGACCTTCTCTCTGTGAGGTGAGGGTGCGAACTATTATTCTACCATTCAGTCCTCACTAATCAATCAAATTAAAAGCTATTCCAGCAGTGCTGGTCCATTTTGAATAATTTGTAGTGTGTTTTTCAAAGGAGACTTAATAAAAAAATATATTTTTTAACATTAAAGATCCACTTCAATTACATTTTGTTTTTTGTATTTTTAACATCTTTTTGTAGCCCTTTTTTAAATAATGAAGGCTATTAAAAAAAAATTAAGATTAAATCTGCATTTCAAAGTATTTCTTTCTTCAAATCATTGTGAATCAGGAGCAGATGATTAAATGTTAACTTAAAAACCTTCTAGCTATGATGTTCTGATACATCCACATGCAGACAAATAGATCCATTAATGCCATTGTTTTCTCATCTGACCTGGCGTCTGGCTCTAAACTGTACGGCTGGATAGCTCCAATATTACTCACTACTTTTGTTGCACTGGTAATGTTAGATTGGGGTTGTGAGGGGCTGTAAGCCAGTAGGAGAGAGTGCAAACAGAAGGTTGTTTGGAAGTACGGGCAGGTTTACTCTGCGCTAATGGTCCTGCCCACAATTTAGGGGCAAATTTCTAATGAACTACTGCCACTCTGCAGAAACAATTTCCTAGAAAATGACACAGGTTTTTGATTTGGGTTAAAAATGGTGTAATCATTATTTAAAAACCACTGGAAATGCGTTTACAATAATGACTGGAGTGGGACTTAAAGTAAAAACAAAATTAAGCTCCTTCGCTAAAAAGTATTACAGAATTTAAAATATAGAACCTTCTAAAACGTTGTTGCAACTGAAACCCTTGAAAATATTAATACAAATAAAGAACAATTTAGAACACAGTTGATTAAAATGCACATGCACATTTATATGTGAATACAAAAATATATAAAAATTCTAAAAGAAATGGTCTGTCAGAACCTAATTTTTACCTTTTAAAATAATGTGTTTAAATATGTTTCCAATGAAATTGTCTGACAGAAAACACTGCTAATGCTTTTTACTTTCAGATAACTTCACTCTGGTTTACAACAATTGATAGTTCTAGAGTTGCAGTTGTCTTGTGTAAATGGGCTTTGTATTAATCACAGGTCAAAAGAGCAACAGATCAAATCAAAGTCTTGTGTATAAAAGAAAAAAGATGAAAACTGAATTTTCTGTTTGCAAATATCCTTTCAGAATAAAACCTTTATCTCAAAACAACAAAAATACCCATAGTCTCCATCTAATATTGTCTGTGTCGCTGTGATGTTTTACCTCACACACTTTCTTGCAAACACAAACATGAAGAGTATCTAGACCAATCACAGTGATCACACCGGTCTGGGTCCAAGGCTGCTTGACCTTGTTCACCTGTCACCCCATCCTAAAACAGCTAGTTGGTGTAAGGAGCCTGGTTGACTAAAACTGTTACATCAGATCCCTTGCAAACATACCACACACATGGGCGCATTGATGCATTAGATATCCCTATCAGAAGTCCTGAAGAGGTGTCTGGTTGCAGGGCTGCTCTTCGGCTCAGGGCTTGCCGCTGATACCTTCAGGGTTTCTCCTGACAGTGGCCTGTGTCGTAATCTTTGGCATCAATTATTCACTGTGGTCCTGGAGGTTCAGAGTCATAAGATTGTAGTAAGCGTGACACTGCAGGATTCACTGTGTCCTTTACTGACTGCAATAAGTGTTTGATGTGACAGGTAATTGTTTTCCTACAGCTGCAGAACAAATATCACTACATAATAGTCCTGCTTTCTGTGCCTCAGAACTAGTTTCTATTATGGGTTTTTGGAAATGAAAGTTTTGAGGGATAAGACACACCTTCACAGCCACCATCAAGGAATGTGTCTTTCTTGCTATTTCTCTTAGAATAGACTGCATTACAAGCTTTAAAAGCGAAAAGTGATACTCTTACTTCCTTTTTGGTCCTGGGTTTGCAGGATTACAGTCTGCTGGGTTTTAATCAAGGGCTTTCCCGTGCGGCACCCCTGCCTTCAGGCCTTGCTGGACCTGCAACGCCCATGGTGAAGGGTATGTGGCTATATCTGGCAGTTTATCAAGTTTGCAGACATTTACACACACTATGATCTCCTACATGTCTGACACTGGTGGGCATGGCGTGGGATCTCATTCATCAATCTTACAGCTCCAGTTGGCGATGTGGAGTCAGTCTTGCCACAAAAGGAAACTACTCTGTCATTAAAATCAACTAGTATAAAACTTTTCCTTATAAAAGTGCTCTGTCTCCTGCCCCTCAGCAAAATTAAAAAAAAAAAAACAGAATCCCACTAAAAGTTAACTATGGAAACAGGCAGAATAACATTAAATCAAAGAAACACGTTTGTTTGTTTTTTTTAAGTCAAGGCAACAGCAAAAATGAGTAACTAGAAGTTTTGTTTTTTCTTTAAAATACTGTATGTCTTTTTTTAATAATCATATTTTAATAAAAATAAAATTATTTTAAAAAATGTGAAAAATGAACAAACTAGGAACATTATCGATGTTTTATTTAAAGACCCTCTCCAATCATCTTTTGATGCATTGTAAAAGCTTTCTCAGGGGTATTTTCATTATTATTATGCTGTTTTTAACCTAAATAAAAAAACATGTTGTTTTCTGGGACATAGTTTCTGCAGAGCGGCAGTAGTTCCTCTGAGTTGTGGACGGGGCTGTTCATGCGAAAGAAAGCCTACCCCCCTTCCCATCACCCCTCTGTTTACCAGCCCTTTGTTTGCTGTGGCCTCTCACAACCCCCACCTAACATTACCAGTGTAACAAAAATGGTGAGCAATATTGAATCTATCCAGCCATACAGTTCTGAGCCAGATGCCAGCTCAGACAAGCAAAACAAAAACGCACGTGTATCTATTTATCTGCAAGCAGATGCATCAGAATGGAGTGGAGCAGGGAGCTTGTGGCTTGTCATAGTAACCTGTGCATCACACTTACATGTTTTTAGACTGATTTTTTTTGTCTGCTCCTCATTCACAACAATTTGAATAAAGAAATGCTCAGAAATCAAATGTTAAGATTAATAGTCTTAATATCTGTCTTCCATTGAAAATGCCACAAAAACACTATTTTCATTGGAGTGCGTCTTTAACTGCATGACCAGATATTCAAAGCTTTAGTATTATCCCAAATTTAAACCACTTTTCATCATTGGACTACTGTACTTTTTCCGTTGCTTTCCACACTACATGATGCCACCAGCCCAGTATGTGTGTGTTTTAGGCTCAGAAACCACCCAGCAAGCGTTCTCAGCTCAGCATAGCCCATAAAAAAAATCACACTAAGTTCAGCCTCTAGTATTTTTAGACCATTGAAAGCAATTACCATACAGGAAAAGCTGGGGTAAACAAAATTAAGAGGGTTAATAAGCAAGTAGAGCTAAAGCATACATCATTGAATCTGAGAAAACCTCAGTGAACTTATTTTGGATAGGTCTATAACCTACCTTTCATTCATTTTAAAGCCAAAAGAAAACAGAAAAGTTAGCATTGGTCCTACATGAAGGTATTTTTTTAGAAAAGGATGCTGGTGTCTAGAATGTGTTGCACAAACTTAGTTGGCAAAAGAGTTGATGAATAAAAAGCTATTTAAAAAACAAAAATGCATGAGGTCAGCCCTCAGGCTATTGTTAGAAAATACTTTTCAAACCAGACATTTCTCCTCTGGGGGCAAAAGGATGCCAATCAAGTGTGCATTTTGCTGAGAAAAAAAGAAACAGAATGAAGGAGAGTTTTCATTAAGGCATTGTGTATATGGCCGTGGTCGGGTGCTCTTAAGTTGAAGCCATAGCATCTGGCATTCCTTGCTAAAAAATAGTTTTTTTTCTTTTAATGAAAAAGAAAGAATAAAGAAAAAAAAGACATTTTCACTGAGCAGGAACCAATGCAATTTAAAGTGTTTTCAAGTTTGAGCACTGGGCTACTGATTAGTCTATATGACACAGTGAGGGACGCAGACAGAAAAACACTTTCAGGGGATTAAACAAGGCTGTTCCCTGCATCGCCTGACAGACCAAAGGCATGGATTTGAAAGGGCATTGCTTCATTGCATGTAACTGGCTGGGTCTGGATGAAATGCTAATTGCATTTAAAAAGAATTCTGAAAGCAATGCGGGACTTGTGTTTTCTAAAGATAAGAAATGGGGTTTCACAATTCACGGCTCTGTGGAACTTTGTGGAGCAGACTTTTATTCACTTTTGCTTCTTTGTGTTCTTTCTGCATGTGTAAAAACTCATTTTATGTTCAAAGAAACAGTTTTGAATCCAAAATTGGCATCCTGTAACCGAATCTTAACCGTTGTATTCTTGCACAACACACACATTAAATTGAATCTAAGACTCACTCTTTGGCAGGGATTAAATCCGACAGTTTTTGGTAAATAGAGATGCTAAACGTGTATAGTGAACATTGCTGCCTCTAAATAGAAAGGGATGAAAATGTGTGCGTATGAAATCATGCAACCGTGTGTGTATGTATGTATGATTATGAGAGCTGACAGCGAGGTCATGGCCAACGGTTCACTGCAGCCACCATTCAAGAATCCTCTCACTAGGAACAATATGTGGCTGGTCATGCTGCATAAGGAGGCCTCTGGACTGTTGACCACAGCTGGAAACACATCACAACTCCATCTCTACCTGCTCCAAAGACAACATCCACTATTCTCTATTTTGAACATGAAGTGTAAAATAATTTCTGAAAACCTCAAATCAAAAGGAATCATTTTCATGCTCCTACTAATTCACTTTACTAGATCTAAAATGGTCTTCCATCATGTTCTGAATCCCCACAACAAAGACTATGGATTACTATAGTGCAGTAATCACACAATGTGGTAATTGTAACCAGAGCTCCATCAGTGCACAGTATTAAAACAAATGTCTTGCACTAAAAATAAATCAAGTATTACAGTTTTTGTTATTTCTCTTCTCTGTGTCTGAGCCTGTTTCTGGTTTATTGACCTTCTCCTGCAAGTCATGGTTTATCTAATGGAGCACATATCTCCCCACAGTAAGAAAATATACCATAATCAAGCAGAAATACAATCTAATCTCATTAAAATCTAAAGGAGATGGCACTGATGGCACTACCTTTTATTTTAAAAACCAACATCATTGCATTTTTACAAATATTCCCGAACCATAAATCTGACCGGTTAGATTTTTTAAAATCTACAGTTCAAAACATACATGAGAAATGTGCATACATTTAAGATCGTGTGCTCATTTTCATATCGTTATGGGATTTTTCAAGACTACATCATCTTCAGTACATCTGCATATGAAGTGACCCCTGATAGATCACTTTTTCTCAAGTCAGCACCTGAACTTTTTGTACAAAAGAGTAGGCTATTTAATTTGTGTTCCTTTGGAAAAAGATAAAACAAAAACCAGCAATTACTTGAGAGTGCTTTGTTAATTCTTGGTAGTGAGAACCAAATCAGAAATAAGAGGAATTGAGGGTTCCCTTTGTTTCCCCATGTCAAATAAAAATGTGAAAGCAAAAAACAAATTAGCTTTATCTCACAGATTGTATCTAATATTGGACAACCCTGCCATAAACAGATAACAATCTTCAGTCTTTTGCTGAAAAATAAAGCTCAGATTTGCCCTCCCAACGATGATCCTGGTCAGTGAGGGGGGTGGCTGAAGAGCAGTTCTTTCATCTGCCTTGTACGCCACACACTGAGGATGTAGGCCTCTCTTTCTTGCTGGACATCAGTCTCCTTCATTCTGCAACGTGCAACACTTCAGCACCTTCCACAGTGAACTGGCTTCATTTATGGCACACACACCCTTACTGTGCCCCCTTACTGTGGGGCAGAAATGCAGAGACGCCGGCAGTAAAACAGTTTCCGCCCAGTGAATCACATTCAGACCATCACAGGGGCAAATGGGGGCTGACCCCTGCCAGGCAATGACATAAAGGACCTGAGCTCTGAGTAAACGAGGACCAAGCTGCAAAAGCCCATCTGTGTGGCATGTGTGATCGTCATAATGAGAGGACTAAGTAGAGGACTCAAACATTATGATTATTTAGGGTGACAGATAAACAAACTTACTAGAAATATCCATTCTACTAAAAATCAACCACAGTTAGGACAAAAGCTGGTATTGAGGTGGGGCAGGTGAATGGATACAGAAGCTTTCTTGTGGAGAGAAGGGATCTGCTGAGGCACCACAGAGGAAGACACATAATACATTTGAAAGGCACCAAAATTACATTATGTAAGTTCAATAAAAAAGATTTACAAAACGTGTTTCATTTATTAAATGAAAAAAAAAGAAGAAGAGTCTGCATGTCAACGGATGCATTCATAGAGCCTGGGAATACGCATTAAACAGTCTATAGGACCATCTGGTTTATTAAACAGTAGCAGCACATGTGCGCAGCTCAAAGTGTTCCAAGATTGTTTATGGTCTGGGTAAGCCTAAATAGATTAGTCAGCGGCGTCTTTATGAGTGGCTCCCAAGCTCTCAATGTGTGGCAGTTGTCTTATTTCAGTGGGAGACAGAAACACCCACACAAAGCTCCGTGATCACACTGGAGATCCTGAATGTAACCATGGAAGCGTTTGTCTCAGTCCTCAATGGGCTCTCCGGCTATTCATTTACTGATTGCGCTGAATCAATATTTAGGCTTTTCGATTTTATTGCATGCTCTAAATTAGTATTTGTTTAAGCGCGGTGCAAAAAGAAATTAGGAGTGGTCAATCACTTTTAATCGTTTTCCCAAATATGCCCACTTGAGCTGCGTAAATTGGTGATGGCTCATTGTGTGATCCTTGTCGAAAATGTGCTTTATGAGGAACGGATCAGGTTCACTTGATGAGAAGCCATAACGTCTGTTTCACTAAGTCCTATAATCTAATCCCTTCAAAAGTTTTGTTGCTTGACGCACAAGTAATCCATAAAATCACCATGGAGGAGAAAATAGGTGCGTTAAGAAAAATATCCATGACATAAATCTTACCTGACACCTTGCTTAACCTCTCAGTGCGATATAAATTTACAAGAACTTTGCTGCTGTGGGTAACATCGGGAAACGTTTCCAAAGTCGTCAGCTCCACCTGTTTTCAAAGAGCGCGCAGTAATGACCGCATCGCCATGCGTAAAAACCACACACTCGAGGATCCAGAGTGTGTAACTTTTCCGGAAAACAATAAAGGATTACGCCAAGTGTCATCCAACGAGACTGGAGCGTTGCAAATGAAAAAATAAAAAGAGCGGAACTGTTCTCTGGTCTGGTTCAGACCCTGTTCCTACAACCCTGCGCTCCCGCAGCCATGCAGGACCTCCTACTCCTATCAGAGCGCGTCTTACTGTCCCAATATAAAGATTTGTTTTCAACTAGCCGCAGACGCAGGCTCGTCTCTCCGTCGCAGCATAATGAGACAAGATGTTTTAATCCAATTTGTCTCTCAAGGATGCGCAGAATGGTCCGCTGTGCGCGGGCGAACAGCGTCACCTTTCGGACAAAGCACGCGCAGACGCATGCTTTGGTTTGAGGCACGCGGCAAAAGACAGACAGGCAGGCAGACAGACAGACAGACAGACAGACAGACAGACAGACAGACAGACAGAAAGACAGAAAGAAAGAAAGAAAGAAAGAAAGAAAGAAAGAAAGAAAGAAAGAAAGAAAGAAAGCTTTATTATTCCTTTAAATATATCGATATAAATGATCGTTTTGCAACTCTACCTAAAACTTAAAAAAAACGTGTTTATTTCTGATCGAGCTTGTAAAAATAAAGCTTGACTTTTGGCGCCACCTATTGATAGATATTTGAATTCCGCGTGGAGAAGCCAGTGTCAACGTCATTACGTAAACATTCTGTAGACGTGGCTTGAGCTGTGGGATCTGTGGAGGCTAGCAAATAGGTATAAAACCAGCTACAAGGTGAGACCAAAGGTGATTCTGAGGAGTTATGGAAATCTCACAAGACAACCATCGATACAGAGTTTTGTTTAAGGTAAAGTAATACATTTTTGTGTATTTGAAACATATAATTATGCCTAGTGTTTAGTAAGCGGCTACTATTTTGCGCTGGTCATTATGTAGGTGTCGTGTTAGCGCTAGCTTAGCTCATAAAGCAAGATAAACCTTGACGTGCAAATTCAGCAATAATTTAAAATAGATTAAGTTTAAGAGTCGCGGATTCGACTCTTCCTCTTAGTTAACTAGAATAAATTAGCTTTTTAAAGTTTTATTTTGTTGACTCTCCGTCTGAAGTTATTTTTAACAGATTTCTAACTGTAAGTGATTTGATAACAACTAGTCTGTATCTGTATAATCACATTAGTGCTCGACAAAAGACGATGATTACGTATATGCATGTTTAAAGCCAAATCTGTTTTTTTAAATGTTTTCTTTTGTCAGCTGAGACTCCCAGTTTACAGGTCAACGTTGCCAGATGACGTTTGCTAGTTACGGCAGAGGAGAGTTGGTTATATTCAAAAAAATAATAATTGCAATTTAACTTTGTTGTGGAGGTAATTTAACTTAATAAAAATAAACAACCTTGTATTTTTAAATGTGAATTGAACATCTTATCTTACCTTAATAGACAATGTGAAGTCTATTAGAGACAAAATGTTTAGTCTAAAATTGTTCCCAAAATGATGGTTATCCTGTACATAGTATGTGGTTTCCTTTTTTATTTTCTTCTTAATTCTAAATGACACTACACATTAAGATTAGTTGATTTTACTATTTAGGTCACGATGTGTGTGTGTGTGTGTGTGTGTGTGTGTGTGTGTGTGTGTGTGTGT
>BSAI01000189.1:10854602-10967245 GCA_036245035.1 Adrianichthys oophorus | reverse complement strand
GTGTGTGTGTGTGTGTGTGTGTGTGTGTGTGTGTGTGTGTGTGTGTGAAAATCAGTCTTCATAATTATTACTGAATAATAAAAGCAGCTTCATTTTTCTTCATTGTTGTAAAAGAAACTTTAGTTTTTCTTTATTTAAAGTAAACCCTGTGTGCTTCCATTTTACCCCCATATAGTGATAAAATGTCCAGTAGGAGTCAGCGGTATGGATTCCAGTCTGCCACCATGGTGCAGCCTGCCAACGGTGGCCTTGCATATCTTTTTGGAAACAACGGCTCAGAAAATGACCTGTCAGAGGAGGATGGAGAAAGCTATGAGCTCCGTTCACGTGGGAAAGAGAGGCTTTGGAAAAGCTCTTCCAGAGAAAAGATGGATGACATTATCTACCTTACCCGAGACATCCAGGAAGGAGACACCTTGAACAGCTTGGCACTGCAGTACCATTGCTCAGTATGTCTTTTGACAACTTTGCTCTTAACTAAAAACACTTAGCTAAAGCCTAACAATTATAATTATATTAATGTATCTGAAGTTGGCATGTGTTAAAATTAATTTTAGCAGGGCAGTATTTAAGATTTTTTTTTTTCTCATAATTTTTCCCCCCTCATTCTGAATTGTAGGTGGCGGACATCAAACGTGCCAACAACCTTCTGACGGAACTGGACTTCTTTGCTCTGCGGTCTGTCAAGATTCCTGTGAGGCGCTTCAGTGCCCTAATAGAGACCCATAACAGTGACCCTCTCAAATCTGGCTCCCCTACAGGATCTAGACATCCTTCCCCTAGCTCGCCTGTTACTTTCCTTCCAACCGAGTCATCTACGGATTCGTCTACTTCCTCTACTGATAGTGTGGAAGGATTTCTACTTGAAAAGGACAAAGACATTGAGCAGCTGGTCAAATCCACAGGACCATCTCGAAGCAGCCTTAATGAAGTGGTTTCATCCCTAACACAACAGCAGCCACTTCTTGGAGACACAGAGTACAAACCATCTCAGAGAAAGGATCCCTACTATGGGGCTGACTGGGGGATGAGATGGTGGACAGCTGTGGCCATCATGCTTGTCGTTGGTATCATCACTCCTGTGTTTTATCTGCTATACTATGAAGTTCTTGTGAAAAGTGACGTCAGCCATCACGGTGCTCCCACACAAGCTCACGCCAGTATTCATCTTGTACAGCAAGATGGTGGAAAATCTATGGACATGGCTTTAGAGGACAAAAGTGCAGAAACTGGAGTTAAACATGCAGTCAATGGAGATCCACAGAACCCTGGTAAAAACACAGCAGATGATAAAAATGCAGGGCTTAAGAATACGTAGCAGGCCGACATGCTGATAGAATTTTTTTTTTTTGTCTTTCTAACTCAGAGGCTGAATAAAAATAAGTGGAATGTTCTCGTTGTCAGGTAGTTTCCACTTTTTATTCAGAAAATGGCGAAGTTGTTCTGATTTATTTCACTTTACCCATTAAGTTTTTTAATGAGTGGCATAAGAAAGAAAGGGGTTCAAAGAACTTCTGCAGGATCAGGGTTAGACAATTTCAAACTGAATAGATGACATTTTAAAGGTTATGCCTTTGCTGTCAATTTCATTTAGGAAAATTAGAAATCACCTTAAAAGGATTAGTAAGTGGCTGAAGAACATTTTATGCATTTGATTACATTGAAATAATAGGACAGCTTTTTGTCTCCTACTTGGCCTTAAAATTACGTAGGTGAAACCACAGTACAAAACTTACAGCTTCCGTAGATAGAAAAAGCTAAACAAACAGCCACGCACTCTTTAAGATGCACTTTATTACTGGTTTTCAGCAACTGTGACTACCTCTACAAAAGTAAGCTTTTGGAGGTTATTTTGTCTGGAATATTCAGGTGTGTAGTTCAATGCCAAGGGCAAAAGATGTTATGGTTTTTGAGAGAATTGGGATCAGTTTGGAAAGAAATGTATCACCAATTCTGAATGGTTTTCTTTTTGTTTTGTTTTTAAAATAGATTTAAGCCCATCAGACAAGATCATTCGAGAGCCTAACTATTTTAAACTTCATGTGTTCCTTGATAATTCAGTTTCAGAAAGGAAGATGGGATTTAAAGCTTACCGGATTTTTTTTTTTTTTATATCAACAGATCCTATGCTTAGATTTGCAATGGTTCTGAAAAGTCTTAAACATTTTGCTTTGGACAGTTAATACCAAAATTGAGATGTTTGGATAGTTTTGTGAGGAAAATGACATCTTGCTGTTATATATGAACTCTTAAGCTGCTTTTTTTTTTCCTTTTTTTTTTTTTAAATAATTGTCCCAATTCTTGAAAGAAATTCAGCAAGAAAAGGATCAAATCTTTATCAAAGCATTTTTTTGTGCTCCAGTCCATATTAAAATGTGGTAGAATTTAAAAAGAGCTGTTTATTCTTGTATATTTTGAAATGACAGTTTTGACAAAATTCCTTTTACAACATAACGTCATACATAAAACAATTACAAAGGTTTTGTTAATAAAGATGACTATAAATGCTTTTGAAATAAGTTGCTGTGAATTCTTAGTTTTTGCAAAGGTCTATTCTAATGTCTTGTGAAGTTTTTATTCGAAACCTGAAAGGACCAGAGATTGAACAAAATGTGTTATCTGGAATAAATCTGTTTTCCTTTGTGCACACATGTGAAATACTACTATGCTGGTAAAGTTTTAAACTTTCAAGACTGAGCTTTGCTGATACTACCAGTATTAAATTTGCAATGAAACCCTGTGTTTTATGCAGTGTCCTGAATCTGGCTGTACTTTAATTTGTGATAAAGCTGCATATGTGGATCAATATTTTTAGTAACATTGTTTCCAGACAAAATTACCTAAACTTTATTCCATTGTTCAGTTTCTATCCAGTGACAGTATAGTTTTGTTGACTGTGTGCCTTTAAAGCTGGAGATGTACCACAGGCTTAATAAATATCTATTTTAAATAATTTATTTGAAGTCTGCACATGTATGCTTCATATATATCTTTAAATAATTACAAAAAAAGATTAAGTTATTTTAGCCTAAACAGCCATAACTTTACAAGTAACTGACAAAGCAATGCATAGTGTGCTTCAGTAAGTTGCTTCCCCATCCATGTTATCGTCACTTTCAGCAGCAAAATCTTCACCGTTGTCAAAATAGCTTTCGATGTAGTCATTTTCCTGAGGAGCAACAAGCAGATAAAACATTAGCCATATCACACAAGACCCCGATGCAGCAATTCAGGTGTTCCATGATTCTTAGGACCAAACCTCTTCAATGTCTTCATCAATTTCTTCCTCTTCAATTTCTTCATCCTCCTCTGCTTTCTTCTCTGTTTCCTCATCTGATTTCTCAGGATTTTCATCTTTCTTGGCCAGTTCCTGAGCAGATTTTTTTTAGGACGAGGATACAAACTTTATAATAAACTTTTTAAATTTCCTTAAATAAAATCTCTACATTTCACATTTTCACAGCAGTTTTATTTGCTTTCTTAGCAGTATGGTTTAGGCAAATGTGTTTAAAAAATCCCCTTTTACCAATTCAAAGTCAGAAGCACCAGTTCTTATTTTTAAACTATAACCGTAATAATTTCATAAGAATTTTTCAATCTTAAGCTGTTTTTTTAAAACAAAAAAAAGTAATTCTGTTTCTAAAATTTTAGACTAATGTAGACTTTTGTAAAAACTTTGTACAACATTGACAATTTTTATGGCATATAACTAAACTATTCTACTGACCATATGAGTATTTTCAAACTAAATAAGCTTTTTTTTCAAGGTCCATTAACTTAAACGACAATTGATGGATAAAGACGAAAAGTATAAAATGCCTTAGGGCATCCATGTACAAAGAAAAGTTGGCAAACAAAACGAATAGTCTAGCAAAACAAAAGAGGGAGGAGAGGCTTACCTCCAGTTTACTCAACATATTTGCTTTATCGTCCTTCAACTTCTTGACAGTTTTAGTTGTGGTGCCTGAAGCAAAACAGCACTTTTAAACTAAATAATCACACAAAAAAAAACATTTTCTGCAGGTGACGTGATTTCAATATACCTTTTTTAATTCTGCGTTTTTTACTTTGAGGCATCAGTTCTTTTGGAAAGAGGTTCCAGTCTGAAAAATGAGGCATGATGTTTCACTTGCATTATTATTACATCTTTTTAAAACTCGTTTTTTTTTCCATCTCAGGCAATTACCTGGAGTCCAGTCCTCACTGTTAATCTGGGTTTGCTTCAAGTATCTTTCTGTGTATTTTTCCACCTCTGTTTCAATATAAACAGAAACAACAATTATGTACATTAAAAAAAAAGAAAATCAGATCAGTGGGAAATTGACCACACGTAAAAAAGCAATTTGATGATTGTGTTTTATTATTGTTACACAGGTGACAAGTTGAACTTACTCCTTTTGCATTTTTTTTAAAACCAAGCAAAAAAAAAAAAAAAAATTAAAATGTGTGTAATGACAGATCCCGAAAACACATTCGAAAATTGTTGTTATAAATATGTTATAAATATATGTTATAAATGTCAGAGGAAACTATAGATTCTCTTTTTTTTCCTTGATATGGCTCTCACAAAATGTCTCACTTCCCAAAAGCAGCAGTTATCTCCCTTTACAGTAGCCCAGATAATCTTGACAGAAATCTATCATATGTCAGGTTTCTAATGCAGCACTCTCCTTCTTACCTGTTTTGCTGGACTGAGCTTTAACGTTGTGTGGTAGTCTCTGCATTGCCCCTCTCAATTCCTGTTTTAACGCCAGCATGTATTCTTCTTCTTCACCTCCTTTGAGTGGAACCGCTTTAAATTCAGTACTCTGTATAAGCAGATGATGTAAGTTTTTTAATTAGTGACTTTTTTATTTCTCTGAAAATTGGTGCAAGTAAGCAGTCGTTCTCAGGAAAATGTTAATAGACAAAATGTTTTACAGAGATATGAAATAATACATCATAAAACCACTAATCGTTTGCTTTATAAGAGCATTTTACAAAAAAAGTATTGCGACTACAAAAGTACTAAAAGACTCATACCCTTCACTGATGATATACTTTCCAATTTATTTAAAAATATTAAATCTAGAATGTTAATACTTCAGGCAAATTGAGCCTCCCATCGTTAGACTATTTGCATGTTTGTGTGGCCTTTACTTACTGGAAACAGTGGACTGGGCCCCACCCTGGCTTCTGGCATGTTGCCTCTGCCAATGCCCAGAGCATCAATGTTGAACGTGTACGCAGCAACCCCACGGCCTTTGCCTGCCATGGCTGCGTCCCTGTGCAGGACCTGCAACACAGGGCTCGCTCTCAGTCGTCAGTGACAAGCACGTGCTTGTCGGTATTGCACCATTGAGCTCGCTATGAAAAATGACCAATTCAGACAAATGTGTTCTGAAATCGTTTTTTGTATATACTGACAGGTCTGCTGATAAACGTCTCCTTATATATGAAGGCGTGCAATAAAAAAAAGTTTTATGATTATAAAATTACACTTATTTCCCACTGAAACCCCGTTGAATTTGATTTATTAAACTAAACTAAACATTCCGAGTTTGTGGCTTAGCGGTTTAACTTACGTTTAAGCGGGGGGGAAAAAATAGAGTAAAGAAACTTTTCGCTTCTTTCAATGTTTTTTTTCTTGTCCACCTCAGAAACGCATGTGCACCTAGTCAGCATGATGCTCCTCTTACTCCGCCCTTCCTTCCGTTTTAATCGGGCGTTGACTTCTTTTCGTCCAATCGTAATTGCGTTCTCGTGTGTCGTCATGTTTTGCTTCGACCAATAGGCTTGCTGCTTTCAAACAAGGGTGTGTCTGCGGCCACCATCATTACAGCTTCAATGAAAACATACCGCTCCTAGCTACGAGGCTGCTAATATTATTAAGCTAGTTTATCTGACAGCGCGTGCCCATACCATAGCTTACCTCGACATTTGCATGACCTGGGATGTCTGCAGCCGACTGGTACGCCCACAAATCGCTCGGAGACGGACTCTTCTGGATCCAGGAGCGATTTTATCAGTCGGACAACCGGGCTAACATCTGGTTGCTTCGCGGATCGCATCAGGACGTGGTGATAGACACCGGCCTGGGGCTGAGGAGCTTACCTGACTATATCGAATCCAAGGGGCTGCTGGGAAAGGACCCACAGAGGAGGAACCCGCTGCTGGCCATCGCCACCCACGCCCACTTCGACCACTCGGGGGGTCTGCATCAGTTCCAACAGGTGGGCGTCCACAGCGCAGAGGTCGATGCGCTGGCCAACGGAGACAACTTCGAGACGGTCACCTGGCTGAGCGACCGGGAGATAGCCGAGCGCCCCAGCCCAGGATGGAGAGCAAGAAGCTACAAAGTCAAAGCTGTTCAGCCCACGCACATACTGCAAGAGGGTAGGAAGGGGATCTGTCAGTGATGCATGCTGGGAGAGCAAACCTGGGGTCAAATCTTCAACTTAACCCCCCGTCACTGTATTAGAATTTGAAAATCATTATTCCCATCAAACCAAATTTTTGCAAAACAAAATTTCAAATTGACCCACTGAGAAGCCAGACACAAGATACCAAGACTTTTATATATTTGCACAAATGTGTGAGGTTGGGATGCAGTCTGCACCATTGTCTTCCTCCTGCAAAGCTGATCTATTTTTAAATCACAGTGCAGATGACTGTGGCAGATTCTGTTACTTTCTGGAACAAGTGTATAGCTGTCTCATGCACTAAGCAAAGCACTGTGATATTTGTCACCCACTTGTCAGCGGATATGCAAGTTTTATGTAATGTGCATTGTAAATTTTAGTCTGGATATAAGCATTTTCTAAAGCATGCATTTGCACAGCACTTGCATCAGTACTGCTGCAAATGTGGTCAGATTGTTGGAGAGATTTCATACTGTAAGTCTTACATAAGTTACTTATCAGCCTCATTTTTGAAAATGGTCAAAGTAATGACTTCTCTGCCTTTATGAACTTTATGTACATCTCATTTAAAATTTATAGGTTTTTTTTTATGTCAGTCCACCCTTTGTATCTATAAACGCTTCCAAACAAGGGTGTTCTCCTGACTCTCCCTCTTTGCACAAGCTTTCATGGTACGTTTACAGAATCGTTGGACCGTTCTTTCAGAAGTGTCTTTGTGATGTTAGTTGAAAACTAACAAAACATTTTTCGCTCTAATTCATTCCAAAGTTTTTCTACCTGGTTGAGTTGAGGACGATGCAGATGAGACTCACCACACACTCTCATTTATGTCTTTATTAAACTTCTCTGAGCCATCCTCACAAGTGATCTCATAGAGTTTGGAACATGAAATTGTCAAATGTCTTGGTATTCTGATGCATTTAAAGTTTGAACTATCACAGTTGCTATCAGTCAAGTACTTCCTGGCACCCAGCAAACCCATAAAGCTCTCTACACACTGTTTATTCTATGTCATAAACAGCGAGTTTGAAGTTTGAAGGTTTACAGTGATTGACTGCATGTCTAGATGTGTAATTTTTCCATCTGTGGGCATGGAAGTGACTGTAAAAACCTGGAATTTCTAAATTAGATTCAGATCAAATTAAATATGTGAGTGAATAAAACAATATGGTGCTTAAATAGGACATGAAGTTTCAATATTGGCCTTTTTTTATCTCACTTCAGGGGATGTCATCAACCTTGGAGACAGACAGCTGACCGTTCTTCACATGCCAGGCCACTCTCGGGGAAGCATCTGTCTGCATGATCGTGACAACAAGTTGTTGTTTAGCGGTGATGTTGTTTATGATGGCTCCATGATTGACTGGCTGCCTTACAGCCAGGTCAGTGATTACATCAGCAGCTGCGAGCGCCTAGTGGGGCTGGTGGACAGTGAGCAGGTAACACTGAAGTCATCATTTCAAAAGTATCATGTGAACATTTTGTAGTAGGGGTGCAACAATTTATTTTAACAACATTTGATTCAAATAATAATTTGTGTAATTTTTTTTACGGTAAAATAAACCTACTGTGCCTCAATCCAAATATTTTCCAGGATCGATATAATCCATTTATTTCTTTTTGACATTCTGTTATAATGGTACAGCTTGATTTGATTAACAACTTACCTCAGTCAGACTGATCTGGTTGGATCATAGGAATAAAAATCGATTAATTGTTACACTCCTATTCTGTAGTGATCTGATCTGATGTAAGGTGTTCACAGCAAGCACACCAATTCCTAATACAAAACTGAAAATCCAATAGGTTGACCAAGTTCTCCCGGGACACTACAACACATTTGGGGCAAAGCGGCTTCATCGCATCGCATCCACGTACATCAGCAGAGCCGGAACATGCCCCGCAAAGTTCTCCACGCTCACCTGGAGGACCCTGGCTGGGTTTGCACTGCGAATGTCCAACCCACATTGTGCCTGCTAATGGGAGCAGACCATGGAGGACACGCAGGATCGTGGAGGACTTCAAATGATGTGAAGAGGGGAAGTGCCCCTCCTTTATTTGTAAAATATGCGTAACTCTGTTTATTCACTTATCTAAGAAATACATGTATTTACCAAACTTGATGTAAAATTACCCTATTGGGTTTTGGAAGCTTCACAGAAGCAAATATAATATAGTATTTAAGCGTTATTGAATATGTATTTGTTGGTCTTATTAGATGGGTGTTTAACATATTAAGCACATGGGATGATAAAATAGCACAATCGTATAACCAGGCATGAACAAAACAGGGGTCCTCCAAGGCATTTCAAGCAGTATGGCCATATTTTCTCTATGCACATCAAATGCTCAGAGAAGACCCAGTGCTGACTACCTCCTATGTTTGTAATAGTGCTTTGTACTAAGTAGTCAACAGCTTAGCTATGGAAATGCTGACAATAAATCATAAATTCTCAGCTCTGCTGGCTTTGATTCTCGTTTCGCCCAGTAGTCTGCTGCGTCTTCTGCAAATGGAATTACATAAGTGGACATCTGATTGGATTTATTGCCAGAGAAAGCAAGACAGAAACTGAAGGAAGAAGAAGAAGGGAGGTTGAATGAAGAATGATCCATCACACATTTTAAGTGCCAAGTACTTGCAGCACTTTTCTGATATTATGGTGGGCTTTTACACTGCATGCAAAAGTGCTCACCCACAGTGCAGAAGGAAAATCCATTTATAAAAGCTCTGTGAAACAAAGTAGTAGAATGTTTCAACATGTTCTTCCACATTAAACTCATGTCTCGTCTTTTCTTTTGAAATCCACAACAAAACATTACAAATTTATGACAAAAAATGAGGTTTGAATCAACTAATCCTGATGAAACTAAATTATTCAGGGAAGACTAATGTAACAAGAAGTGAAAATAATGAGACAGATTGATAAAACATTTATTTTAATTAGTATTACATTACTTAGACATGAGAGTTCCTCACTTGTTCTCCCTTGAGGAAAGCGCACATGCAGATCACAACACCTGCAAATGAGGGGGCCTTGCAAGGTATTGAGTATTTCATTCTAACAGTTAAAGTTCTGCACATCATATGTCATGATTATAACACATCTAAACATTTTATAAAATCAACGATGCAGCGAAAACAGTTAACTTAGAAAAATTATTTACATTATTAAATGCAGTTTTGATACTTTTGAAAAATCAAAGTAAAGGTTTTTCCCCAGGAGAATGATGGAAAAGAAAGGGAAAAAAAAACAAGACAAAGAAGTTTTGCTCCTTTTATATGGGCTCAGACTTAAAGAAAGTAACGACAGGCGTTGAAACAATTGATGTTTTGTTTCATTTTTTTTTTTTTTATTTAGGAATTCCTATTCAGTGAAAACCTAAAATACTTCAGTAAGTCAGTGTAGAAGTATATATGCTTTGGCTTATACCAGTTTTGTGGACCAGAATGGTTTAGTGGATGACAACCTATTTTGTGTATGCAGAAAAAAATATATAAAGACATCAGCCACTTTGCTTTTTTTTTAGTCTAGGAGATCACAGTCATAAAGAATACAGTAATTATGAGCAATTGCATTAAGCTTCCACTTGCTAAAATGTTCTCAAGCAGTTTTTATGAACAGGCCAAATCATGCATAGAAGCAGAATGCTGCAAACAGATTTTGGGGACACTTGCAATGATCATTTGTGAATAATTGGGTCAGTGCACTGAATTAGGAGTCAAAGTGCAAGAAACTAACATGGAATAATTACCTCTAAATGTAGCAGCAGTCCCTAACTTTTGAAAACTTGCCCATCTTTGTTGTTGGTTTCACCACAAACCACATGTATATTACAATACTTATCATCCAGTGAAAAACACAGCTCCATGTCATGGCATGAAGACATCAGGAGGATGGACATTGAGGACAAAAGTTGAACCTTTTCCAGTTTCAAAATTAGGGTTTCAGAGAGAGTCGCAGACAAGTCATTCCATATTCAAACAGTAACAGAGCTTTGAGCGTTAATTTCTCCCAAGTAACAAGTCCACCACTTCCTAAAACAAGCAGAGTACCTCTCAACTTTAAAACTGTGGAAGCTCAGCACCCCCAGAAGTGATTGTCATCTGGGTCTTTAGCAAAGAAGACATTCCACAGGTAGTCTTCCATTATTGTATCCTTGATTGAAGGGCATCCTACTGCCATACTTTGCAGGGATTTACACAATGCCAAGCAGTTGCCTGCGTTTAGTTCACATGCTAAGCCAGTTAAATCCCACTTAAATGCCTTTGAATAATCCTAAAATGTCAGCCTAATTCAAACCTGACTTTGAAGCCAGTTCCGAGGATCAAGTCTGGCCCTGAGGTTCCTCAAACTGCGTCGCACCGGGGAGGGTCTTGAAAAAGCAACACCCTCGGATGACTCTGGACTGTGGTTGCCTTCACTGTTGCTGGAACTGTTGCTTGAGGTGGAGCTGGAGCACGAGAGGGTGGTCTGTGCGCCACGCGGTGACCGAGGAGGCCGAGAAGACATGGGGAGGGGAGCGAGCAGTGACGAGGCTGGAGGCTGGCAGGGGCACTGAAAGGTCCCTGCGTAGCCCTTTCCCCGGAGAGTACTGAGCTTAGCATCCAGCGAAAGAGTGCGCGGCCTCAGGCGGGAAGGAGATGACGACAAAAGAGACAAGTTTGAGGAAGGCTCGGGCCAGCCGTAGTGGTGAGAGCGGGGACTGCTGCAGTGGCTGTCGCTGTCGGACGTCAGGCTCGCGTCCGAGGACAGCAGACCCAGCTGGGGGCAACGTTGGGAGCTCAAAGGGCTCTGGCGTGTTCCACGAGGAGAGCTGGGACTGAGGCCAGACAGGCGGGAAGTACACTGACGAGTGAAGCCGGCACTTTTTGGAAGGTTCTCCTCAAACAAAGACATCCAGGTGGGAGAGGTGCCCAGCTGGCTGCGGAGCTCCAGCTCCTGCATCCGCTGTGCCAAGATGTCTGACACAGTACTGCTGAGGTCATCGGATGACTCAATAACTGCAGATGAAAAAGCACCAGAACTAAATTACACAGCTGCAGTGAGGATTTTACAAATGTATAAAAAAATGCTTATATATGTGTTGATTTGATTGATTTTAATTCTAAAAACAAATTTTTAATGTTATTTTAGGCCTTTTGATGCAAAAGAAAATCCAAACGTTTAAAAATTCAGGATTCTAAAACATGATCATTTAAAAATAATTTTATGTCTAAATTCAGATAGCAGAAAAGTGTAATTTGTGATAGGAGTTGTTGTTAGGAGTAGCATAGGAGTAAAAAAAACTATTTGATTAATATTTTAAAACATATTCTGCATATCCATGTTTCACTCACCAAGTGTTACATTTATGTCAAATTAAAACAGCAACTTTTAATAATAATAATAATTAAAAAACAGAGTTGGTCCGCTCAGGTTTACAGCTGGATCGTATAATCATAGTAAAGTAAATCCTTTGACTTGGCCTTCAGGGACAGCATAATGTCATGTCTTCTAAAGAACTGATGACGCTCTACACCTGCTACTTCACCTGTCGCTGTAATAGGATGAGAGCAGAGCACGAATCTCAGCAGACACAGCGTTATCCTGCAGCAGAAGACCCTCGCAGGAGGGTGCGGCAAGAGGCGCTGCCAAAGAAGTTTAGGAAATCCACGAGGCGGGATGGAACAAAAGAGTGAATGAAAAGGTGCAACAAGCGGTTTAGTTTGTGGAATGAGGGGGGAAATCAATTCAGGAAAGCACAGGTACAAAGGAGTGTGGAAAGATACAAAATTATATATAAAACACATTTAAATAAAAGTGGGAATGAGAAGTATATTATTTCAAGGAATAAAGAAGGAGAGAATGGTAGATAAAAAGAAAAGGGTGAATTGAGAAGGAAAAGAAAAGAGAGAAACAAGACGGAGAGGTGAGTCAGTGAATGATAGATAAGACCCCTTCTATCTACAGAACAGAGAGTAAAGAAGGGTGAGTTGTAAATTTTGCAGAGTGAAATTTCATTCCGAAAGCATCTTTTATGCACACAATATCATGCAGCAACAGAACTTTCTTTCCTGCTTTGTCTTTCATAAATAAAAACAAATCTGTTGTGCCTCCAGGAACCACGCTCACACACATACCCATTTCATGGTAAAGAGATCCCTGTTTTGGTGTGATAGGTGCTGGTTTCCTCGGCGATGGAAGTTCAATTTTCATGACATCGTCACAGCATTGCCTCCATTGACCTGTGGAGAGGAACAAAAGAGCCTTTCTTAATAAACAGTTCATTTGGATGAGGAAAGACGGCAATGCAAAACACATTCCATAGGCATCTTTATTAAACTCACAGTTGTTACAAACCTCTGTTATCCAAAAAAAACGTAACTTAATTAATTCTCAGCCCTAAGTTATGAGACCAAGAACAAATATTTAAATTAATCTATGGTTTGAATTAAAATGATATAGATTTAAATATATTTAATAAGTGTGAATCACACAAACACACTTTGCTGCAATGACACAAACACTTACTCATATCATAGAAATGCTGCCAGAAGGCTTCCATCCACCCGTGTGTGTCCTCTCGGCTTTCCATGGTCAGAGTGTGTGTGACTTCCTCGCCGCCGTACTGGTTACTGATACAGATGTTCTGAGATTTACTGTGAGGGTCTTTGTCTGACGCACGTATTCTGGTCTCCTGGAACACAAAAAAGACCAAAATGACACACAAAAGCTATGGATCGAGTGTCATACAAATGCAAACAGTCAGAAATGAGCGGGAGAGGTCCTGAGTGAACAACATCGAGCTGCAGCAACTGTTCATTACAACATTTGTAACTCAAAGTCTCTGCTGGAAATAAACTCTCATCAATAAAGCTACCGATTAGCCTTGTTCCAAACCATTTCCTTCCAGCAATTACCCAACAACAAGAGAAAACTCCTGACTACCACCTCCTGTGAGCTTCAACTCAGACCAACTATATTATCGACCAATAGGTGGCAGAATTGCTCCACTTGTTCATTTAACAACCATGACAGATGATTGATTAACTGTATGGATTCAGTCTGTAAAGATTTAACAGCTTCATGTCAAAAAGGTAAAAATAAACTTTAAAGTCCAATGTCTTTTATTATATGGATACCAATTTAGGTTGACTATTTTTATGTTTGTTCAAAATAATAATATTTTCGAAATGGATGGTTTAAGGGGTATTGAACACATTCAAAGAAAAATTAGGAAACAGGATTACACTACCTGACAGTTTAAATGCAAAAATCAAATAATGTTTTTAACAATTCATTTGATACAACCTCTGAAAGAAAGCTCGATGGCACCAGGTAAAAAATTTTCTTTTGTTTTTGATTTTTTACCTTTTTTAATTGACATGCTTGTGAAAAAGAAGACTTCCGTCAGACGTCAGGAGCAGAGAAATATCTATGTTTCAACTATTGACCTCCTGGAGAGTTCACCAGAGCACATGAGAGGATTTTGCTCAAGGGAAACTTGGAAACTAAAGCAAAATGGCTTGTTTTATAAACCTAGATTTTTAAATTGGATTCCAACACTTGGCTTAAGATGTAAACTGGCAGCAAACCAAAAGCATCTATGCTTCTAACGTTTTCAGCTTTGCCAAAAATACACAAGTGTGGTGTGGACAGATCCACCATTCTCTTTAGTTTCTTCTCTTTTCTCAGCTACTCACCTTGTTAATTCCAATTGTGAAAATGGGCTCAATATTTGTCTCCACATCCTCTTGGCGATGATAGCAGAACAGGCTCATTCCTTTGAGAACAGCAAAGACTTTGGACCAGCTCTGATGGTCACCTCCACACTGCTGCGAGGCAAACAAACAAAAAAAACTAAGACAAAAGAAAGAAAGAGACAAGTCAACATGAGATGGAGAGGCGGCGGTGCAAAGCGGGGGAGGTAGGGGAAAACATGAGTCCGAAACAAAGCCAGCAGCTAATGAAAACCCTAGAGGAATGCATCACATCATTGGTGCGGGCGTGCACACACCTGCCAACTTACCCTAACTTTCAACCATCCGCTCATCATTCGCTGGGTCATACAGTTGGGCTGAGCCACAAGGCGGCAACACATACTGCCATAGAGCGGCAGCCAATATGTGCACTCCTCTGCAACACAAACAAATACGTCAACACGACATTTGACCTAAACGTAAACACATGAACAGGTATGCTGGGAAAAAAAAAACCTCACAGGCATCCGTTTTTTTCTTAGCTTAACAACCCCCTGCCTCCATTACGACACAAAATGAGGTCTTTGGGTGTAAAAGACTGGCAGCTGCTGGGAGCTTCATGAAATGCAGCTGTGAAACTTTACAGTACACTGAGAGGCCAATGAATGAAATACAAGGGGCCCTACTGTTTTTGGATATGAACCCCTGTAAGGCTGCATCATTACAGCTTTAGACAGCCGTCACCCCCGATAGGGGTAATAGCTCTGACCTTTAAAGAACGTGAAAATTTGGAGCTAGAGGATGCAGCGTTTGTTAGTTTAAATCATTTTTTAGAACAAAGGGTAGGATAGGTAATCATCATGAGGAGAGGAAAAAGAGGGAGGATGACAGATGGCTGATTTGGCGCAGCAGAGAGCAGAGTAGCTGCCACTCACCGTTGCCTGAAATAGTGAGGTCATGGGTGCGGAAGCTGTCCTGAACATGCGACAGCAAAAGAGTGGTATGAGCTAAGAGATGGTACTTGGGGCCCCTGTCAACACACAAGAGACAGGAACACAATTTCCGTTTAAAGTTTTCATATTTTCAGAAATGAAGGACCTTCATCTATTTGTGTGCAATCACCACCCGTTAAGACCAACTTACTGTACAGAAGGAACTGGCAGCAGAAGCGGCGATGCCCCTCCATTGCTGACAGGACTACCCGATCCAGACTCCATGGCCGCTCGAAGTTTCTTCCCTGCTGATCGCCCTAGTGAAGAGCTCAGCTTGCTAGCTAGTTTTCTTGGTGTGCTTCCTGTTGAGTAGTCTTCCTCAAAGCAGCAGCTGTAGAGCTCAACATGCAGCTGAAAACCCGGGCCAGCGTTGCTACTGCAGATGACAAAACTTGCGATGACAAAACTGCATTTTGCAGACAGCTTACTGAGACTTATTGATCATTCATTAAGAAGTTTGGTGATAATATCATTATTTAGGACTGATCTGTACATAAAAGATTATTTGAAACAAAATCTTCAATAATAGGTATCCATGACTGTAGACTTGATCAATCGCAGACGTACAATATAATCGGGTTGTCAAAGCAAATATCGGTGAGTGTCCGGTCCACGATGACCATGTCGGTGTCAAAGATCTCCCCACCCAGGTGCAGCAGGCAGAAGACCGCACAGCGGTGAAGCTCTATGCAAAAAAAAAAACAAAAAAAAAAAACAGGAAACAAAGAAAAATAAATCAAGAATAACATTTTAAAAAGCAAATCTACAACAAACTGCTTTTGCATGACAGTTCAAGTCTGAGCACTGCTTTCAGATGAAAATACATGAGTAGACTACTTCCTTTATTTTTTACCTCAAACTGAACTGTTGTAACATATAGCATAAAATGTATTTATTAATACTTATAAAATTGTTTTTGTACATTCTTAAATTCATGACACATTAGTAATTACTCAACTTCAGTGGGAGCTTAATTTCTTTGTGGTAAATATGCTGCTCCTTGTTGCCCCCTGGGTTTAGTTTATGCCTAAGTCAGTTTAAAGACCCTGACTTAGAGCCTCATTAAGCTTTGCTAACAGTATACTGCTTCTTGAGTTCATTTATGCTGACTAATTCCATTCCAGCTGCCAAGGGAGCAACTGGGCACCACGTTTTTCTTTTTTTTTTTTTTTTACAACTACGCAGGTGAACGACACGGACTCTGTCAAAGCGGTGAAACATAAAATAGGCACTTTAAAAATCAATTATTTTCTGCACACTGCTGAATTTTTAAAATGTCAGGAGGACATTTGAAAGCAACTTGGATGAGTTCCAGGACCCAACACAGAAAATGTCTTTCTTAATGATCTGTCTGCAGTGTTCAGTACTCTAGGTGACTGTACTAATAATAAATTGCACCAGATTTTTTTTTTTACATAGTTATGAAGAACTCCCCATCAAGATCTTTGCACGAATGCACTCATGAACTCTGCACGTCTTTCAGCCACTTCTCATAATTTAGTCATAAATTATACATAAGGTATCTAAGAATTCCTTCACACACATGCAGAAGGTGGCTCCTCCTCACCTCCTTTGTTTTTGAAGTACTCTGTGTCTTTCCACATGAGAGGGATTCGAAGATCTGGAATGACAACAGACGGGGGATTAGCTCACAAAAATGTTAATCATCCCTACAGTCCAAGTGACGTGTGTTTGACTCCTGGCCCACGCTGCTCTCAGTCACTGGCAAAAGCACCCATGGATAGTCACTAATGGTGTGTATTGTGCTCCCCCAGTTAGATAGCAGATGCCACCAGACACTTATCTCATTAATATTTGTCCACACCCTTTCTGTGCTCCAAAACACAAATAAAGGAAAATCCTTGCTTCTACTTTGTCCTTTAGTCATAACATACCTGAGATCGCCACTTTTCCTTTGCAGGGGAGTCGGTCGTCCATTGGCCCCACATCCGATGACCTTCTTGGGATGTTCTGCATGACCTGAGCTTCCTTCATCCTCTGCAGCTCTGACATATAGGCCATGATACGAGTGCTGCATGTTTGCAGGCTCTTCGCTGCCTCCAAAGCCTGGTCTCTTTGTGAGCAGGCAGCCAGCAGCTTGCAGGCTCCATCGCGCATACGGATTTCATGGTCAATCTTTTTCTGAATGTCACTGTCCTGCAACAGACAAGAAACGGTGGAGAGAGGATAACAAAGTTAAGAAAAAATGATGGGAAGCTACAGTCTTGGGAGCATTAACATCACAGAAGGGGTAAAAGTCTTCATTAGACATCTACACAAAGAAAAAACAGAACTGCTTTTCTAAATACAATGCAAAATCAAAATATGAAAGTTTTCTAGTTTCAATAAGCTTGATTTTCAGTTGTCCTACACAGACACATACAACAATGTTGAGAAGATATGTACATGTTAAACCATTTCATGCATATTTGGCCAAGAAGCCCAGACAGACAGGAGGAGCAGTTCAGGCTTAAGAAAGAATGACGATGCTGTCAAACTCTGCACATCTGCAGACCACATGAGAATACAACAGAATCCTCAAATAAACTCATTAAAAAAAAAAAAAAACACAATGTCTTTAAAAGCTACGGAGTCCGTTTTTTTTTTTTTTACTTAGCTTTTTTTTTTTACATCTTCAATGTCCCTTAAGGGGCTCCGTGAAAAGCTGACTGCTTGAAGGGGAGAAAACAAAATCCAAACAACAAAATTCAACCAGGCATATGGAGCAATAAAATCCTCCCTAAAAGTTGACATTTTATACACACACCAAAAACAAAGATTACTTTAAAACAGCTTCCGATGCCGTTCAGCTTGCTGATGTAAAATTAATTATCTTTCTCAGATTTACATATATCTAAAACATTTACTTCTGAATAATTTGATTCACTTAAGCAATTAAATAAGAGTTTTAGAAATGTGTATATGTGTGCTTATTAGATATACGTTTACCAGTAAACCTCATGCTCTTGTTCCTCTGTTCTTATAAAACTGCCATCAGTTTTGTTTAAGCTTTCCAACATTCATCTTTCATTTTCATCTACCTTCACTCCATCTGTTCATTTGACAGCAAGGTTTCTGTTTGTCCCCTGCACCCCTTCCCTCCTTTTGTCTCAACACGCTCCAAGCAAACTCAACAGGAATGAATCGATTCCTATTTCCTCGAACATACAAATTTGCAAAAAGAGCAATAAAGATATTTAAAGCTCTACTATAAACTGAAAATCTCACATCAATCTATAATATCTTTTAAAGAAAGGAGTATAAAGATTTTGTAGAAATTTAGCAAAGGCAGCTTAATGGAAGTAGTAAGCATAGTACATATTTATGCTTAGTCAGGACTAAAATCATGTAAAAAAATCCAGTTAGGCTAAGGAACACAAATAGAGCAACATAAGTGTGTTGGTAAATAACCATTTTCACTGACTAATAATCAGTTGGTCAAAAAATATAAGTCTACTCACACATAAAATGAAAAAAGAGACAACTTTGTCAAAAAATTAGATGAAAATGTAAGTTAAAAATATTCAAGCAAATCTTTTTTTTTTCTAGAACATATTTTTTAGAGATCAGAGAAAAAAAAGATTAATCTGAATCCAAACGTGGCAAAGAGACAGCTTATCCTTGTGAATGATATTAAGCTTCATGCATCGATGAGCAGCAAGAGCCACCCTACATATCTGGATAAACACAGAGTACAAAGAAGCTGACACTGCCACCACAGTCCAGTCCTGCACACTGGATCTTTACCTTACCTGCTGGGATGAGGCTCTTTATTTATAGCAGTTAAATTAACAAGCTTCTCCTTCTGGGCTTGTCAAAATAGAGATGGAGCAGCGTACATCCTCTTTTAATCCACATCTGGTGACATATCAGAATTAAATTGTTCAACTGACACTAAAGACAAATTGACACAAAGCAAAACAGGCTTTAATATATGCAGATGAGTTAAGTATTTTTGTGATTTTTCAGAAACTCCCAGAGGCACAGATGAATAGTCCAATCACAGAGTGAGCTCAAAGTAGCAGGTGTCAGACCAGTGGGCAGTATCAGAGAGGCTCTCTGAACTGATGACAAGGGGAAGCAGAAAGTCGAGAGACGGACAGAGGATGACAAAGGGGCACAGTGCATGCTGGGTATTAAGTGGCATTGTGGCAGGGATGTGGCACTGTCGGAGAGAATAAACAAAGATCTTTAAAAAAAAAGAAAAAGAGGAGTTGACAGAAACATGAAGACAAGGTGGGAAATTTGAAAAGAAAGCTGGAGGGGAGGAAGTGAAAAAGAGGTGTACCGTGGGAAGAAGAAAGCAAAGTGTCGAGATAGATTAAAGATGAGAGGTAAGATGGAAACAGAAAAGAGAGCAGGTCCTCTCAGAACAAATAGAGACATCTGAGCGCAGACTAAAGGGTGTATTGTTGTATAAACCATCTTCTGTCAAGCTAATTATGCGTGAAGCTCTGTAAATGAACAGGTATGGGGATAATTAGGAGAATCATCTTCTCAAAAAGAAAACAAAGCTGGAACTTTAGAAAAGAAAAACTTTCAAGATTATTTAAAAAGGAATGCGTTTCAATGGCAAAAGTGTCACTTTCCTTTGAACTAAAACAAAATTGGTGTTATTGCACATATCCTATCAGTCCGATGTGATTCAAGCTGCAAAAATAGGCGCTAAAATGTATTAATTACGCATTTATAAATACAGATTTCGAATCTTAATTCATAACTGCACATAAACATTTTTAGAAAACTTTTAGAATAACAAGGGTCACTGCAACAACGTCTAAAAACTGACTGAACCTGAACTGCAACACTACGTTTGACCTTTTGGAAGGTAATTTAATGCCTCAGTAGATAGCAGATGGTCACCTCCCTGTCCCTGCTTGGTGGTGATGGTCAGTGCTTGTGTGAATGTGGGTGAGATCACAGGGATTTAAGAATGCACACCTACACAAACATACACACACAAAACAACAAACAAACACTGCCGAGGGGAGGATTTGACGCCGCCACAGATGGTGTGTAATGGTTTGTTTACGATGTGTTGTTCTGCATGAGTACGCTTTCCTGTACAGATTACTGACCCCTGACCTCTGGCCCCTGTCAATGTGCAGCCCTGCAGTTCCAGCGTGGCTTTAGCCCTCAGGATGAGGTTTAACACAAAAATGCTTTGCAAAAATAAATAAAACATGCTTAACCCAAAGAACTTGAAAGTGAGAGAAAGACAAGCAGGTACAAGTGAACACAAATAGTCTGTTTTAGCTTCCTTTTGCTGAGCTGGCAGAGTGATTTGCACAAAACTCAGCAAATATTGAAGATTAGAAGAGTTTGAAATGGGAATATGTTGGTGTGTCAAAGTGCTAAAACAAAAATTACATTTTTAAATGTTTTTTTTAAAAAAACCTGCCACACTTCTTCAGAGTTTTTAACATCACTGGACATGTGTAGTCTTGTTTCTACAGAGCCACTGTGTGCAGAATGAGGCTCTGCACAACTCTGATTCTGAAAAGACTAAGCTGGTTCTTCCCGTCAGAGGACATGCATGTCCAACCCAAAAATGTTGGTTTTCGAGGCACTCCAGGCCAACACCACCTTCTTTTTGACAAGCATTTCAACTGAAAAAATCCTGCAGCTGCCTGTCGAAACGCACAAAAGGAGCTTGCAGAGAGAACGAAAAAGGATTGATTTACAAAAAAAGAAGTGAACAATACTAAAAATGCAGCAAAGCAAAAAGAAAAAAAAAACGTACTCAAACACATGCACACATGCATTAACAGGCATAATCTGCAATGATTTCTCATTGGAAGATTGAAACAAATGTGATGTGTCGCTGTTTTCACTTCCCAAAAAATTGTGACCACTCCCAATAGTTGGGATTCACTGACCCAAACTGCTGGCTTTCAATTAGCTCACCACAACTATGCGCCTCGTCTTACTCCACCCTTTTCCGCTACTTTCCCTCCTGTTATCCCCTTCCTCTCTCCAACTTTGAGTGGGGATGGAGGGAGCAGCTGAGAGTACAAGGGAGTAAATGAGGAGTGGGAAGAGGAATCAATGGGAAATCAGTGAAACACAAGACGAAATGAAAAATGAGAATGGTTGTGAGATAGGCTGTGTAAGAGTTTAAGGGAAAAGCAAAGAAGAATTGACAAAGGAAAATTGATGCACAATGTATATCAAAGCATAGCAAACATTCAGAAACACATAATATGCATTACCACCACTCCTGCAGAAATATCAATACGCATGAAAAATGCAATGCATCCATCGATTCAAAGCCTTGGGCCAGTATGGGAGTAAACAACAACAACAACTGAAAACAATGACTGCATTCAACAAACAATGTGTCTTCAGTGTTGCGGACTTCAGCTGCAGCTGGATCCTCCGGGCACAAGAACAGTGAAGGAACTGGTTTGGTGCTGATCGTGGAATATATTACAGAAGAGGGGGAGGAGAAGAAACAAGTGGACTGTTTGCAGTTGTAGTTTATGGCAGCATATGCTGGTGGACACAGCAGTTCAAGCATGATGAGCACCATCACAGTCTAAGTCATACGTATTTGGGAGGTCAGGTGTCAGGCGAAGAGCCTCGGAACATTGTGTGATAGATTTCAGTGAGATGATGTCTTGATCGAGGTGATTTAGCAGTTTCAACGGTGAACCTTGCAGCCTGAACGCAGTGAACTCTTAAATTAACTTTTGACAACAGACGCTGTTTATCTCTGGTTGCAGGGCTACCTACTGCATGTGAGTCAGTGCCGGAGTGATTTTGCAGCTCTCCTCAAACAAAAGCGGCTTCACTGCAGCTGGGTGCAAAAGGGGGGGAGGAGTCTCTGACTGCACAACGGACCAAGAAAAAAAACATATATAATATTAATCCTATGGTGCTCTAAATCATGTTTTATGTGCATTTAAATGGTGACAGAACACGCAAAAGGCTGCGTGCAAGTCTGCAACTGTATTTGTTCCATGTGTGCAAGTGGAACTGCTTACTTGGAAGCTGCTGATCCAAAAAAACCGAAACAGCTAAGTGAATCTCAGACTATAAAATCAATTTGTGGAAAGCTATGATTGACCAGAAAGAGCTTACAGTCTGCCAAACAGTGATCATTTTGGCACTTTATGGCCACACTAAAGATTGATCAGGCTTTAGACTGCATAATCCAATGTGTACAAGGAGCTAGAAGTAGAAGCATGCGAACACTAACCAATGCAGACAAAGGCAATTTAAAGATGATAATAGGCCATTTGTTTCCACATGTTCAGCATAGCAATTGTATAGCAAAGTGTGGTCTTTTAGCCCAGCCTCACATTGTAAAGATTGATGCACCAATGTTTTACTCATCCTTGTTTCAGATTCAGAAAACAGTAGACTTAGCATTGCAGGATCCGAAGTATTTTAAGCATAAATGTTTTTTTTAATAAAATATCCTTGAAATAAACAACTAATTTCTCAGAAGAAATTGTAGCTGAAAATACATAATAAACACAACACTCACCAGTTAACCTAAAGTTGTATTGTAAAAAGAAAAGCCAATACTTGGTTCAAAAGTGTTTCTCAAAACCCCTTTGGAGATTTGTATATTTTTTCTGTGTTTTATTGCCTCTTTCATTAATGAGTCAAGCATTCTATCTTAGAGCAAATGGAGCTACTGTCAAAAATTATTTCTGTAAAACGAAACACAGCACACATTCTGTGGTTTAAGTGGACAGCACATGTGGAATTTATTCAAAATACAATAAATTATGTAATGGTCAAATACTAAAAAAAATTGTAGTCCTTTTAAGTTTTTAATTATTAAAAAAACAAAACAAAACATGGTTTTGCTCAAATTCACACAAGCAGCAAGTTTAAATCCCAGATTCGAAAATGCATTTTTTAAATTATAATGGTACTTTAGGGCATTTTGTCTGTTACAGCAAAATAATGAAAAATTTGATAAATGCAGAGAAACAAGACATAAACACACTTCCAAATGAACAAAACTTTGAAAATATGAAATCCCTAGATCTCACTGCTTAAAAGCTGCAGAAGTTAATTGGCGAATTAAGATAATAAAGCACTCACATACCATTGTAACCTTAACTGTACACTGCACTGGCACAGCAAATGTTTTAAACAGAAAAATGAAACACAGCCAACTTCTTTTACACAAGTTGATGCTGTACTATCAGATAATTAGCCTTCCTTGTGAGCCCAAAGCTTGCACACAGGAGGGCTTAGGAAAGAGAAACCTTTGATCAAAGAGCGCTGTGATCCCTCAATGAGAGCACTATGTAAGTACATCCCTACATGGAAGATAGAGTCAATTGGATTAATCACATTAGAAGATGCACATGAGGTAAAATGGACCAGATGAGACACTGTAATCCACTCTTTGCAGAAGCTATTCGCATGCTGTCCCTGCATGTTCTTTACTTTTTGAAGAGAAGTGTTGGTCCTTGAATGGAAGCTGACCGTGTCTTTTATCTCCTCTTTGGCTATGGGGGATTAGAGATGTGTGTGGCACAGTGTTGAGTGTTTTATACATTCAAAAAAAAACAGCATTTACTATTCCAAGAAATGTATTTTGTGTGCACAAGTCTCTGACAGACACGTAACTTCAACCCTCAGAATAAAAACTGAAGGGGCTACATGAAGAGCAGACATAAAGAAAAGGCTGTTTTTGCTATCTGTGCCTGCAGCCTTTCAACAGCTCAACATGACTTGTTTTACTGGATTTAATTAAAGCTGTATTCCTCCATATTTTCTATGGAAACTTTCAAGCTCCCACAAAAGGGGCAGAAAGCTGCATATACAGAATTATTAAGATGAATGTGCCCTGATTAATAATGTCACAACAAAGATTCCCTTGCAGCATTTTCAGCTATACCAGATAAACAAACCGCTTGCTCCACAAATCCCAGGGTTTCCTTCTCTGAATAAGAATGAGGATATCTGGGCTAATTAGCTCAGACAGCCAAAGTAGCATCTAAACCGGCAGGTCTTAACTCTGTCATTCAGCCTGCACTTTCTACTCTGCCCTTTAGGCACACTTACAGTTGGGATAGGAATATCCAGTGGCAAAGCACTTTAAGTGTGAACGAATCATGTTCAGACCTTTGATTCAGATATCAAAAGTCAATTTCTGAAACATACCAATATTTAAGGGTGTATTCAGACTGGAAAAGTCCGTTGGTCTGAATCAAGTCCTGAACCTTGCGTTTGGCCTGTATTCAGATTGGTGTCTACCAGAGATTTATGTTCCAAATTAAAGCTTGTAAACAAAACCACATGACTAAAGATCTCCTCAGTCACTGGCCAGGAATTACGAAGGTGGGGTACAGCAACAAGAGAAAGAAAATGGAAGTTCTAAGCATTGCGATACTTGTCAGCATAGTTCACTTCTTCAAACTTTATATTTTGCTGACCAATCTTTGAATGTCTGCATCAACGCCAGCTGCAACAGGTTTTACTTTATATGCTTTTAACTTGGTATGGCAGAGGCATGCTGGAAGGAGGTTACCAAGGAGACGATGAAGAAGGTGATAAGTATTTATGACAAATAGCTTGACAGGAAACCAGTCTGAGTAGCAATGTGTATCACGTTAAAAGTGGTTTTAATAAGCAAGCATTCATCCATCCAAATTTCTCATTGCTTTTCTGCTACTCTGTTTACATCCCATAATGCCTGGCTATGGTGGGCATTTTGGTCCAGTTGTTCCGCTATGAGCATGGAGTCTATTCAGACTGAGGAAACAAATAGCAAACCGGAGCAGAGTCTGATTGAAAACAAACCAAGACCACCTCAAAAGATGGGTCCAAGACCGGTTTCTGGCAACGGACCAGGGTTCGCTTGGGTGTATTCAGACTGAAAATTTGAAAATTATTGGGGGAATCTAACTCTGGTTCACTTTAAGCGAACCAAATGTGTTCAGTCTGAATACAGCCTAAATTGTGCCCTCTTAAAAAGAGATGGACAAACCATGAGAATAGTCATTTTCTGCTGTATATATATATCTCCCTCTGAGCATAATTTATAGCTAAGATTTCGGTTGAAACTGCTTTTAATATGATCCATTATTCATTACATTTGTTTTATTTAAGCTGAGGTGTGTGTGTTGACCCAGAGCGAAATTTGTCCGAGGGGTTGTCACTAATGCCTAAAAGATAGACAGAAGGATGAAAAACAAATGTAAAATCACTGCTCCATGTTCACTTTGACACTAAACTATGCCTTCTAATAATATATGAACAACATATATCCCTTATGTTGTAAGTTTTTGTTCATGGATAAAGTTAGTGTAGCAGTTAGGGAAAAAACCCTATAGGGAATATGCTGTGTTTTTGTATGTGTGTCCTTGAATGGTTATCGACCCGTTGAAGTCAATGCAGTTCATTATAATATTCATGAAGCTGTGGGACCTCTCAGCTGAGATAGACCAAAGCCTGACATCATTAAAGTGCCCAAAGTCCTCAGTAAGCTATCACCAAAAAAGCCTATGCATAAATTGTCAACTCATTTCCTGTTATCACCATGAGATTTTCCCCTCTAGCAGTTCATTTTTTTATGTTATGGTGGTTTCTGCTGAACAGAAATAATTGACGCCTTAACCTTAGCCACAACCTCTGCTCACTTATGGTCATAATAATTAAATAATTATCTGAAATTACAGTTTTTAAGAATAGTTTTTGTAGTTAGTTGAAAGGCATTGTGTGACTATATATCAAAATGCAGACATGTTCGGATGGAGCGCTTTAAGGGGCACTCTTTCAATGCACCCCGAAGAAACCAAGCTGGACCTTCTCCTATCAAATTAGGATTAAATGTTAATTTAAAAAAAAAGACAGATAAAGGACGACCTGAGGCAATGTGCTTACATGAGTGATGAACCTTGGGTGATTGCACAAAAAGTCCCTTACAGACATATGGGAAGATAAAGGAAGCAGCTCCCAGTACTTAAGACAGATAGTTCTATTATATTGTGTTAAGATGGCTTGGATACAGGAATTGCATGAGATCAGAAGGAGACATGGGGCTATTTCAAAGGTGACCTTACCTAATGGAGAATATTAACGCGATGGCCTGCCGGCAGATTTAGGTCACTCAAAAAGTTGGAAAAGAACCAAAAAAATACTGCAAGAAGACAAAAACAAAGGATCTCTCGGGTCAGAAAACATGCTTGGAGTGAGAAATAAATTGCTGAACAAGTACCGTCAGTCTGTCTATGTCATATTTTAAGATCCTCTCAATTCTCCTGGAGCTTCAAAACCAGGTAACGAAGCAAAATTTGACTAACCTTTATCCAGGAACAACTAAAGAAGAACGGGAGAGTTCTTGATCAGCTGAACTCTTATGAAATGTGCTGCGCCTATTTTGATGTTCAGACAACTGTATGATCTTAATCAAAACAATAAAAAACCTTAGAGCATATTTTGTGAAAGTGGTGTTCAAAAGCTTTCGCAGATTCTAAAACTGTTAATACTATTGTCCACATCACCAAATACCTAACAATCTGCAGACTATTTTAAAAGAATGAACACTATACATTAAGTTAAAAATACTACAGTTAATCACAGTACAGTTCTAAGTTAAAAACTGTCTGTTCATTCTGTATATCTAACAGGAAAAATGTTTCTTCTAGTGTTTCTTAAAAAATACAAAATAAAAAAATATATAATAATAATAATCAATATTAAAAATGAGCTTTAAATTACACACTATGAAATAGTTCATGATAAACAAAAAGGTTGTGATTTTAGAGACACTCCAATGAAAATTATGTTTTTAACAATGTTTTTTGTAACTTTTTACTCATGATGTAGGAAATGTATTAAGAAAATTAGGATTAAAACTGCGTTTCTAACTATTTTTTCATTCAAATTGTGGTCAATCAGGAGGAGACAAAAATGCCGTTTCAAAAAGCTCTTAGCTATTAAGTAAAATCTACATTTGGCAGGACACAAGCTCCCAGTTCCACCCCATACCAAATGCATCTACTTGCAGACAAATAGATCCAATATTTTTTTTTTTTTGTCTGAGCTGGCATCTGGCTAAACCTATCCAGGTGAATAGCTCCAAGATTGCTTGCCATTTTAGAAATTAAATCAAAATCAAAAAATCAAACTGAGTCCGTCAGTATTTTGGCAGTGATACCCAACCCCAGTGAACAAGCAGAATCATTGGTCCAGCTTGTTTTTCCATTTTCAGATAGTAATAAGAGTATTTGTTTCAGTGCCTTGATTAATGGCCGTCATATTAATGTCATGTAAAGTGAGATCCACTCTGCTTTCACCCTCCCACCACTTCACAGCTCTTACAGTCAGCTCTGGTTACTAATGGTCCACATCAACCTTCGGAACCCCCCCCCCTTTGCACGTGCGCCCACAGACGTGTGCGAGGTCAGCGACTGAAAGTGAATGAGACAGGAAGGCAGGAAAGCAGATAATAGTGGCCGACAATGAAAGCAAGTAAGAAGAATGGACATGTGACTGAAGCAGGTCTGTGTGCTTTGTCTTATCTCTGTCTCACAGCTCGTCTTTTATAGATCAGTTGTACTGAGAGCATTTCTACATACAAAATCCTGTGAGCACCCACTCCGTCATTTATTAGATGCATATGAAGACAAGTGAACATATTTTAAAATCTGCAAGTTTTTACCACTTCTTGACATGGATTTTTAAATGCTGTTTCACATTCTTAGTGCTTGGGTCAACCATACTTTCATGGAGGGGGGGGTATTACATTTGGGTTTCAACTAAAGAGAATGCAGAAAAAAAGTGGGTTAAACTGAGTAAACATTCGCGTCCTTAAGAATGTGTGTTTTAAGAACATTCATGCACTTGGGTTCTGGCCCAGTCAGTTTTAAAAATATCAGAACTGGCCTAAACAGGTCAAGTTTTTCCACTGTGGTACAGCTCAAGGGGAACATGTCAGCTCCCCGTTGGCATTCATACAAAGCTCCTCAGGATACGTGAGCATGCATGCCAGCTTTGAAAACTGTACAAAAAAAATACATTAATTTTTTTTCCAACTTCATGGTTATTTTACATGTTAAGAAATTTCTAGGGGGGTGGAGCTGTGAAGAACTCCTTGCTGCACACACAGTATGTCTATTGACTTCTGGCAAATATTCAGAGTCAGAAATGATTATTTAGTGTCAATTGACAGATGTATTAACAGTTTCTTATCCATCCAATTTTGGAGTTAAAAGCTGAGAGCAGAGATTTTATCCCTAATATCACAGCTGACAAAGCTAAACCTGCTAAATCATAGCTTTTTTTGTGCTGGTGTCAAATCATAGTCATGTTTATTAATCATGACCTGAAACAATCATAGGTGCTACAAGTAAAGGCCAGATTTCTTCTTAGTTGTTGTTGTTGCCTAGGGAATGAACATGGAATCATATAGATAGAATTTAAGAGATACTTTATAGGTTACTGGTGTAACAAAAATGCCAAGCAATTTTGGAGCCATCCAGCCATGCAGTTTTGAGCCAAATGCCAGCTGAGGATGCCAGATGAGGAAAACAAAAACTTACATGGATCTAGTTATCTACAAATGAATGCATCAGAATGGAGCAGAGCAGGTAGCTTGTGGGATATTTTCTACATTATAAATACAATCTTTTTCAAACTGCATTTTGGTCTGCTCCTGATTCACAAATATTTTGATAAAGAAATGCTCAGAAATGTTATTTTAAGCTTCCTTTCATGAGAAAAATGCCACAAGAACATGTTAAACACAATTTTCATCAGAGTTGGTCTTAAAAGACCTACATGTATGCACAACTTAAGTGGCTTCCAGAGACCATCCAGGGACCCCACCTTCACCAATTGGAAGCTGGGAGAGCCTACAACAACCTCACAACCCCGAAAGGGATTTAGCAAGTTCAGAAAATGGATGGATGGACGTTATGAGCAGAATGACAAGCAATCCCACTCAACAAGCATGGATTGGCATCAGTGAAAAATCAGCATATTGGAAACATGGCACTCGTGAACTGGTCAAGCTGTCAGATGATGCTGTAAAAATGGCAGACAGCTCAACGTCTGCTTCCCCAGACAAATGTGTTAGACAGCAACTGGGCCTGAGGGTGATCCTCCCCCAGCAGCTGTATATTATGTGCTCTGCTGATGATCTGCCACTGGCCTCTCCTCTATTAATCACTTGGCAATTTCTAGATTACTAGGTCAGTACTTCTTTCTAAATGTGTAATTCTGCAAATTTTTCTTTGTTGATCCATCATTCCTTTCAGAATCCACTCAGACATCTGTCTGATTTCATATAATGAACATCTCATGCCTTTACGCCCTTTCCACTGCACCACGGCTGCGGTCGGCCTCTAATTGGAGGATTGCAGGTTCAATTCCCGCATTGCCCGCCCATGTGTCAAAGTGTCCTTGGGCAAGACACTGAGCCCCACATTGCCTCTGATGGGAGGTTGATGCCAGTGTTCGGCAGCGGAGCCACCATCAGTGTGTGAATGTGTGTGTGAATGGGTGAATGGGACTGTGACTGTAAAGCGCCGTGGGCCTTCAATGAAGGTAGAAAAGTGCTATATAAGTAAATGCCATTTACCATTTAACATCTCACAAAAATATTATAAGAGACTTTATTTGATAACACTTTGGAAGTACTGCCCTCAGTGCAGAATGTACTTAGAAAAAACCCCAAATATATAAATTATTAATAAGCAAATACTGCATTGAGGGTGTATTTGAACCACTAAAAAGAATGTGAAAGCAGGTTGTGAGAAGCCAGTGAGATAGTATGAAACCCAAGAAGAGCAAACATGAAGAAGTTTGAGTTCAGAGATCTCTAATTGCCTGGGCAGCAGAGCCATACTGAGGCGTAGGCGGGTGTAAGTGGCTAATTTTTCATAGTAACTCAAACAACTGGCTCAAGAAGAGAGTCAAGCGCACACATATCCCATCTCCAGCTGCTTTCACGCTGCATAGTACTTTGGAGTAATGACTTGCAGCTCCCCTGGGTTTCCCAGGCTAAGGAAGTGCGAGCTATCTCAGTTCCAGCAACTGACTCCTGGGAAAATGCAGGGGACTATATCAGCAGAGAAACAGAATGACCTCTACCGCAGCCACAGAGCAGCAGAGAAGGGCAAGAGAAAACAGTGAGGAGGGGTAGGGGGGGTTAAAGAACTGAATGAAGGCTGGGGGAAGAAGGCAGATACAAACAGGGACACCAGTAATATCCATCTTAAAGATGAGAGAGAAAGAAGAAAGCCGGGTGGACAGAAAGGCTGACAGCAGAGACCTCATCTGCAGTAAGAGCTTATTGATTGGAAGATGAAGCCAAGGAATTCCAGAGCAAGTTAAGTGGGAATTGAACATGTTGACTTTTCTTCTTCTGTACATAAATGAAACACAAAAACGAGGAAAATAAAAAGGGAACATTTTTAGAAGTCCTCTCTATAGGGGCGATGGAACAGCAAAACCAAGGTAAAACATGTGCAACCGTTTTGTCCTAAAAGAAGAAAATTCTGCATCAGGTCACACCAAGTTGCAGCCCTGATACATCAGTGACCTATTCAGAGCTAACGATCAGCGATGGATCATGCTGTAATGATAGTAGGCACAAAAAATCCCAAACACACAGATGTATACTAATTGATTTGGACTCCTGCACACAGACAGATGAAGACACACACACAGCCCTTCATGGAAAAGATCCACGTGTCCAGCTCATTCAATATCCGACTGAAGTAGGTGACCTTTGAAATCAGGCAGAGCTCTCCTAAAGAAGCGGCCATAGGCATCAAGCAATGTACAGGCAATCAGCATGGAGACGAGTCCAGCATTTTACTTCGTACGTGCAGATTTGGAAAAAAAATCATTCTGAAGGGTAAACTTTGACAAACCAGACAGACTTGCTCTCATGCATCTGTGTCCTGCACGCCTCTTCAGTATTTGTGGAGAGCTCCTTTTCCAGTGTGTTAGAGGAAAACATTAAGAGACGTTCATGGAAATGGAGAAAAACAAAATAGAAAACATGACCAAGGGGCCCCTGTGGATCATTCTCATCCAAAGTGTCAGAACCACACACCCTAAATGATGTAAATTTGAAACTTCACAAGACATTATGAATGAAATTACACACAAAAAAATGAATGTATAGTGAAAATTCTTTCATCAGTTCCAGCTGGCATTTCATTTGAGTTTTTCTCCACAAGTGAAAGGAAACATATTCTCACATTTGTCACAAATGTCATGCTTGAAAATGCTCAGAATCTATTAAAAAACGGAGTGCAACTAACAACTGTGCATTACATAAACAACATTTTAGGTATTTTCATCCAAAAGTTTTTGTTGTTGTAAAGTATTACATTTTAAAGCCTTTTATTTTCCAATTTAAATATTTGACAATTGCAAAATAAAGAAATAAGTAATTATAAAATGTGTTTTCACAACTATGTCATAGTTTGAAATGTCCAAATCTGCTGGTCTACCTTCACAACCACGGAGTCTGGTGCGTAACGTGGCTGTGACAACCTAAACAGTGGCGCGTGTCACGCATCATTTTTCCATCCACTCACGCACGCAATTTTATTTATTTTTTTTCTTTTTCAAATGAAAAGCGGCTCCGTCTTACCCGCAGATTCACAGAGTCGTTCATCCTTCCTTCGGAGGAACACTTTTCTTTTTTTCCTGCCAACTCTCCAGGAAGAAAGGCAGCACGGCGCGTTACGCAACGGTCCGGCCAGCGTCCCGCACAAGCCTCCAACTCAGTTTTTCCCTGTGACGTGCCTCCATTTACCAGCAAAGTCAAATATTCATCCCGGAATATCTGCCGTACATTCACACCGGAAGGGGTTTTGGCGCAACCCCCCCTCCCTTCCATACACTCTTGGTGTTTGGGACAGCGGTCATGCGTTCGAACCCCCTTCTCCGGAAATCGTTGCTCCAGTCCGTACCAACACGCGCGCGCCGCCGCCGCCACCTCCACCGCGGGGAAGGACCAAGACTGACCGACAGATGGACCAACCGAGAGCCGTTCCTGAGGAGGCGGGTGCGTGCGCGTTTTGTGTGCGCGCGCCCTTTAATCTGCGTGTAGCTGCACGCAAGCAGAGAGGAGAGAAAAGCCCCTGAAGAGGGTGTCCAGCAGGGTCCTCTGTGAGCATGATGCCAGGTTTAACATCAGTCAGTTTAGTGAGATCCTCAAGCTGCGCGCAGATTCACTATATTCTCATTGGATCAAATAAGAAGGATTTAGAAAGGCACAGTTTGTCCAGTTTGAAGTTTAAAATATTGTGTTAAAAACCTATCTGACAAAAAAGTACATAAAATAAACTTTTTACTCACATATTAACCGTTCTGCTGCTTTATATTGCATATACTTCAATTCCTCCTCACACAGCAGCTTGAACAGAAGATAAATAACCTAAGAAACCAACTGCAGTAGGGCCGATTGGAAATGTGTCATTATCAGACTAATGCTGTGCGTATTAACATTGTCAGAACACTCCAAATGCTTTCCATAATCTATACATTTATTGGAAGTCAGCTGTGGTTACAGCTTCTGTCATAACTGCAGTCTAATGTCATTGTGACTGCAATAGCCCACAGCATGGATTCAAAGTGCAACCGTCTGATCTATTTAAATATATCTCTGGATACTTACGTTGTATCTGCACTCATGGCAGGCATTCACTAGCTGTAGTGAAACCAAACAAGGGTTGGGTTTAAAAATAATAAAGATTAATTTGAATCATTTATGTTTGACTTCTAGAAAATAAGTACTGATGAACATTCTAGGACAAATTTACATCAAAACAATACTTCTGCAGTAATTACTGTAAAGATTAGGAATAGACTGCTTTTTCAATATAGGAGAAATACATTTTTAAGTTAGACATTTAGATCTTAACAAAAACACACATTTGTTTTCTCGTGCATTGTTTGTGGGCGGGTTTGGTGTTGGACTGCAGTGCAGGGATGCAACAGATTATGTGTAGGAGGATCGGGATGGTGAAGGAGAGAATGAGTCTGTGGGCAGACTTGGCTGACAACGATCTGTCTCATTGCTGCAACAATGCCTCTGTGCATTTTGGTTGCATGGATTCATCTCTACCTCAATCAAATAAAATTGACTGTAAAGACACAAGAAGCCACGGGCAACAAATACAGACAAAAGCATCAACAATCTTTGTCTAGTCCTCTAAACTGCCGTTGAACCCCCTCTTAAAGAAAGCTCTCTTTGCCTGTGTCTGGGTGTACAACAAAAACAAGATGATCCCTGCTAATTTAGGACTTAGAGCTGTTAATATCCTGGAGTTAATTAGATTAAGGTTCTATAAGCAAGTGGCAGTGCAGGAGAGTAAAAAAAAAGCTACTACAGGCATAATTTCACTCACATGTGGGGTTCATTTAGAGCAGAAAGAACGATTTTAACTGTAGAGGTTTAAATGTTCCTTTTATTGTACTGAACAAACAATACAAGTTCTTTCAAGAGGGCTGGATTAAAGAAAAAACTATCTGCAGAGCAAAGCAAACTTTAGCCGTTTGATGCCTGCAGGTCCAGCTAAATGAATGATCATATCACTCCTAGTTTCTTTGCTCTGCTTTTCTCAGGAAAAGCGGAGATTCCATCGAGGCAGACATAGCCCTTCTGGCTCCACTCTTGTACCTATATGGACAACGGCAACAGCTCTTTTCAGGAACATATGTCCAACAAAAGATTACTAGAAAACATGATTCTGCACCATTTTTGATTTGGAATTTGGAAAAATGTTTGTAAGTACTAACTCTGAGAAACTTTTTTGGATTATAAGAGAGTTAAGTTCACAAAGTTATAAAAAGTAAACATTTATGATGACTTAGAATTTTTAAAAAGTTGGGTTATTTAGTAAGCCAAATATAGGTAACTAAGCCAGGCTAAGTCATTGTTAACAGATTTAACACTTTTATCAGACTTCTTTTAAAATTATGCAAAAGTTAAATCGTTTTCAGTTTTGCCATTTTCGTAGATCAAAATGCTTTTAAAAGAAAGAGAGAAGCTATCACAACACCAAAATATCAGACCCAAGTGACTTATAACTTCACTGGCTCCTGGTTGCTGCAAAAACATGAAAGAAAAAAAAAACTTCCCTCAATGTTGAAATACATTTGCCTTACAGCCCCCTATTGGCCACAGGAGGTCACGACAACCTTTAAGGACAGCACACTTCTTTATGTTTACACCAAACTGTTCTTATATGAAGAACTGCCAAATTGTTTCTCAACCATGAAAGTACAGCACAGAAAAAACCTTTATATAAAATCTTTCATAAATGAAATGAGTTTTCCTCCCAGTTTCTCACAGCATGAACTACAGTTAAGTTGCCCGCAGTCACAAGTGACGCCTAACACCGAGTGTGCTGTGTCTATAAAAGCACAACCACAGACAAATATGGCATTACCACATTAAAAAGACAATAGTAAAGTACTGGAGTAATATGATTGCTTAACGAGATAAATGCATATAAAACTAAACTTTAAAATAATTTAAAAATAGATATTTTGTATTATCTGAAGTCCACAACACCACAACATTATAGATGCCTGCACATTAAAATATCAAACAACATTATGAGCTGTTTTACTGTTTGTGTTACATCACTGAGGAATATATATGTAAATACTGACTGATGGGCTTCTTAACAGTGACAGCTGTGCCCACCAACTGCGAGAACACAAGCTCATTGTGTGTGTTAACATGCAGACCTGAAATAGACACTAAGTAAACCTGCTGATGTAGTTACATAACCAACGGTGTCCACTGACATACTGACCAATGGCACAGAGGGGGTAGGTGTAACAGGGGTTAAAAAGAGACTTCTTTTTAGCAATAGATCTCTACCAATCACGGTGAGCCTGATTCTTCCTTGAACCAGTAAGAGGCTTTGTCCCATCTTGTAGTCAATCCTAGTAAAGGACAGATAGGTTAACTTTTTCATCTGTTAAGATCAAACAACCTGGCTAAGGAGACACCCCCCTTACATGTTATAATACATAAAATACTAATGAAACAACAAATGCAGAAGAGCAACATCAACAAAACCAAAGCCTCAAGTGACCGTGTGCAGATTTACATCAAAGTACCAAGGTAGAGATAAAAGGATTAGAGTGGGGGCCTGCAACAGAGTGGCGAACTTTCTAGAGTGCACCTTTGCCCAGCAGAAGCTGGGATTGGCTCCAGCAACCCCGTGACCCGAAAGTGATTCAGTGGGTTTGGAAAATGGATGTATGGGTTAATGCAGTGTTTCTCAAATGGTGGGGGGCGCTTCCCAAGGGGGGGCGTGGCACGATACCAGGGGGGCGCAGGACAACTCCAATTCATGCAGTTATGAGTTATGAGGCCTAAAATAAAATGACTTCAATCAGATCAATTCTCTGTGTCTCAGTGTGGGAAAGGCAGAGAGGGACGCAACAATGTCATCTTGATATCACGAAAAAAAGAGTCAGCCAAAAATGTTCAGAGTTTACATAAGAATTAGTATTTATTTTGGGAAATTACAGGTAAATGTGCTTATTTTTTCTTTTATATTCTAAAAAAGAAAAAAAAACAATGTCAATAAAGTTATTGATTATTTATAAATGGATCCATGTTTTTTTTGTATTCTTTAATGATAATAAGGATACAATCTTTTGCTGATATACTTTCAATGTGGGCAACTTGACTAATGACAGTTGCAGCAGAAAGTTATAGGGGGGGGCGAAAGGATAAGTTCTTCAATGGGGTCCGCGAGAGAAAATAATTGAGAAGCACTGGCTTAGTGTGACCACTGACAACCAACTGGACTGTCCCGTGCCTACAGCACCACGAGGATTGACTGATCGTCAGTCAGTGCCTGGGCGTGGTGAATATGCAGATACATTTCAAGGAGCTGTTCATTTCTAGTGGTTGTGAGATCCATCAAAGCACCACCATCAAGCTCTTGAGTCAAGTGGCCGGTGCCGTGGCACCCCTCTGCAAGGCGAGTCAGTGCCCCCGGATGGCACCAAAAGGATCACAATGACCAGAAAGAAAAGTTCTTTGGCGCCAAATATAGTCTAGCATGACCCGACTGGTGTGAAATGAGAAGACCCTACTAATGACTGAGTAAGCGGCCTTACAAACACAGCCTCTTCCATTGTGGCCCTGAGCTTTTGACTCCAAGTGTCAAACATTACATCACCCAGCAGGGGAGACAAAGGGTGTTTTCTTTTCTTCTTTTGATGAGGTGAGGGGTATCACAGCATAGCCATGTCTGTCATCACCCTTGTACCGCAACAAAAGGGTCCTTTTCAAACTGCGTTGCCTCTCTGATCTCACCCAACTTCAGGATCCTGATTCTTTCTTCATCCAGATACTTTACATCTCAACAATCTAGCGATACCACATCACGCTGCAAAAAGAGTCTTAAGAATGTAAAAAAAAAAACCTCGTTTCAAGAAAAAAAAAAGGCTTATTTTCTGTCTTGCAAGAAAAATAATCTTATCAAGAAGGGGTTTGAATATAAAAATAATCTAAGTTTAAGAAACTATGTCCTAGTGACTTGACATTTTTCTTAAAAAAATTCTAAGACCATTTTCTGACTCCATTGACAGATGTTTTACCAATTACATTTTTTAAAAATTATTTCTAGGGGGGCTGTCATTGCAGTACAAGCCTACTTTAGATGCATAGATTGCCTTTTTATTAACTGAAATCTGGCTTGGTACTGATGCTCCTGTTATCCTCACAGAGGCTTCCCCACCAAATTTTTTCTTTTTATTTTCTACCAGGGCAGGTAAAAAAGGCGGTGGCACTGCATCGACTGCTTGTGGCTCATTTGTGACAAATTTAATCATGTTAAATAGTTATTCCACATTTGAGCATCATGCATTTTCTTTTAGCAGCCCACCTATTTTATGTGTTACTGTCTATTGACCACAGCCTGTCCTGTAGTATGTCCTCTGTTGTTGACATGGCTGTGTCAGATCACGATTGTATATTTTTTAACATCACCAGTTTTACTCGACAGAAAGCTGGTAATTTTACCAATATTGTAGACCAAATTCCCACTCAGATTTTACCTGCATCATGCAACGTTTTGGTCAGAAATCTTAACAATAGGTTAAAGACAGCAAATGATGCTGTAGCTCCACTTGAAACAAAAACTGTGAAAACCAAAGCTAAAGCACCATGAAGAAATAAAAAGATCAGTCATGAAACTGGAATGCAGGAGAGCGGAGAGATAGTGGAGAAAAACTAAACAAACTGCATATCAAGAAATCTTTAAGGAACAACTAAGGATGTACAACAATGAGGTAAAACAAGCTAGAACCCTCCACTTCTCAAACTTAATTATATAAAAAAAAATGACCCCAGATTTATTTTTAACACAATAGACTCTTTAACAAATAGAGATTCACAGAGGTCCTCCATGCCAGCAAAATAAATGCTATTAGATCTAGTCTTTTAACTCAAAAAGATATTGTTTTTAATTATTCTAAAGCATTGTATTTACCAGAGAAAATACTGAAAAGTTTTGTCCTGGTTGATGCTGTGGCACTTGGTCGAGTTTTCTCCCAGTTAAAGCCAACCACCTGCCTTTTAGAACCAATCCCCACATCACTTTTAAAAACTTCCTATGAATTCTTTGAGTTTGAGCTTTTAAACATAGTAAATTACTCTCTTCAGACAAGTGTCTTCCCCGCTGCCTTTAAAATGGCAGTGGTGAGGTCTCTTCTGAAGAAGAAGTGATTTAGATTCTAACACCTATATCAAACTTGCCATTTCTCAGTAAAATCATAGAACTAAATGATTTTTTAAAAAGAAACAATTTCCATGAAAAGTATCAATCTGAAGACAACCGAGAGAGTCTTTTATCAAAACTAAAAAACTATAAAACTCCTCAATGTGTGAGAAACCTGGGTGTTATTTTTGACTCTGAGTTTAATTTTATTCCATAGATTAAAAATATAACAAAGACAGGATTGTATAATCTTAAAAATATTGCCAGAGTCCACCCATTTCTCTCTCTTGTCAACACTGAGGTTCTCATGCATGCTTTTATTTCCAGCAGATTTGATTATTGTAATGCCATGTTCGCTGGTCTTCCCAGAAAAACAATATCAAACTTTCAACTACTACAAAACTCAGCCACACTCGTGCTGACGAGGACCAGGGGGCAGGAACATATTACTCCAATTTTAAAAATGCTGAATTGGCTACCTGTGCAGAATTGAATTAAAAATTATTTTATTGGTTTATAAATGTTTTTATGGTCTTGGGCCATTATATCTGACTGATATGATTTTAAGGTATGCGCCCTCACGGACACTGAAGTCCTTTGGTACAGGCCTTTTGGTTATTCCAAAAGTTAATACTAAAACATACGGCTAGGCCTATTTTAGTTACTATGGACCACGCCTGTGGAACAGCCTTCCAGAGAGCCAGGGCCGCAGAGACTGTTCATGTTTTTAAAGGAAGGTTCAAGACCTACCTTTTTATTTTGGCTTTTAGGAACTTATTGATATTTAACTAATTTTACATTACTTATCTTTCTACTTCGTTGAAAAAAAGTTTTTTTTGACTCTTGGTGTTTTATATCTTTTTGTTTTTACTTATCTATTTATTTATTTACCTATTTAATATTTCACTTATCTTTTTGTTTTGCTATAAATATCTATCTTAACTCTATTTTTGACTATTATACTTTTGTTCCTTTTACATTTTGTTTTATCTCCAGTGTTTTCCTCAGAGGGACCTCCAAATCAGTGATTGTATCTTCTCAGTGAACAGGGTCGCTACACTGGGATCTCCCAGATCTGGCTCCTTGCTTTGATCGGGGGAATCCTTGGCTTCCTGTGTGAACGTGAGTGAGGGGTCACTGATGTGGACAGGTCCCTAATGTATTGTTTCCCCACTTAGTATCAAGCCAGATTTCAATTCATATTAATATTTTCTTTTCATATTTTTGCGTCCCATTTTATTCTTTATTAAGTTGTGTGTGAGTGTGTGTCCATGGGTCAGGCGGGCATTGTATGTGTCTCTTATTTTAGCAATTTCTTTCTTTATTTTTATACTTTTTTTTCCTCTTGCTTTTTGGTTTGTAAATTTGGAAATGTTTTTAATGTGAAGCACTTTGAGCTACACTTGTTGGAAAAGTGCTCTTTAAATAAAGCTTGATTTGATTCAACTCTAAAATATTTTCAGACAATATTTCCATATTTATTTGAAAACCAATATCATTTAAACTGTATGGATCTAGCTTTAATAACCTTTGATTTTTTTTCCAGCTCCTGCAGCTTCAGTTTTTTTGACCACCTAAAAACCACATTTGTTCTGTCACTGTTTATGCACAGATGACAGCAAAACGTCTATAAAAGGATTAGCAGGAGTTTCATTTGGGAGTTTTAACTTAAGGCTAGGATAAATCTGAAGACTAAAAGGCTGAAAATAGGCAAAGAGGCAGGAAATTGGATCAGTCAATTTAAAAAAAATCATTTAAGACCAATACAGGGGCCGTGGCAGAGAATAACAAAATTGTCAGAGGTGGGGATGGTGAATAGCTGCAAGTCAATATTGCAATACAAACTCCTTCGACTTGGTATTTTCTTCTCTGTGTACTTCATGATCGTGCTTGCTGTTTTTCAAAGGAAGCTGGATCAGCCCAAAACATCCAACTGGTTCCTGCACACACAGAGTTCCTATTCAAGCATGTGCAGCTCCTCCTAACCACTAAAAGGCTGATGGGTGGGGTGAGGATTGGGATTTTTGTTTTCGAAAAAAGGGAAAGACCCCAGTTTATTTAGATCTGCAAAACTGAAGCCAAGTACACTGCGATAAATGTGCTGATCCAAGGAGGAGAAGGAATAGGGAAGCAGAAGGCGTGTGAGGTGATACAGTGCTCTCTTTTTTCCTCCTACATATACTGCAGCTTTCGAACAAACATGAGTGCAGGGCTCTGATAACCACACATACCAAAGACATACTTTCAATATAAAACACACAACAAACTAATGAAAACTCCTAGGCCTTACACATAAACAAAATCATGTTTGTTAGCTCACTCAAAGGGTCATTCAACTAATTCAAAATTAATAATAAAGTGAAGCTTAAAAAAAACCATCTGAAACCCAATGAAGTAATTACATTACTTTACCTGATATTCCCAAGGGGTAACGCTTAAGTTATAGCTGTAAACAGAAACAACAATGCAGCAGAACAGAGCAATGGGCAATTCATCAGTCTTGTGGAGGAATGTGTTTTAGCTCAGACATGACTGACCTGCAAAAAGCACCCAAGTGCTGCTAGCTTGGACACGCCTTCAGCACAACTCTGGGGCAGATTAATAGGCTACCTAAACAAGCTCCCAGCTGAACTAACACAAACACACATAAGCACATTTCCACTGCTCACTGGCATGTGAACTGATGTATTGATCCCCACCTGAATGCTGCAGGATTGGGCTTTTCTTTCTTTCCTTTTTTTCTTTTTATTTAGAAATAAACTGCGAGTTGTGCAAAAAAGGATGGTCAAATTAAAGTTTAAGAATAAAAAAAAAAAAACATGAAAAGTATGATTTTTGTGGGTAAAAAGGGAAGCCAGCTTTAGATCTGCTATAAACTTAAATAAAAATACAAAATGGACCAAACATTAAAAAGCCTCAAACAAAGAGCTAAACTCTTGCCCAACTTATGCTGCTTTGTGTCCAAGCCAAGTTGCTAACAATAAGCCAACCTCAGCACTTGGTATGCAGAATGTTTCTTATTTTGCATCTATTTTTGCATTTAGAAACCTCTGTCAAAACCTTCTTAGTAATACAAATATAAAGTATCATGGAAAGCATAAACTTTGATATGTCAAAGAGGTAAAAACATTCTTAAATTTGAATGAAAAAGAATGAAAACCAAGGAGTAGTAGCTCAACCTAATGGGAATTAAATGAGGAAATATTGCGGTCTATTTTACACTAATAATCATTGAACATGTTCTTTTAGCTTTAAAATTAAATTTTAGCTTGCTTCCAGTGATTTGAATTTAAAGTCCCACTCCAATCAACTTTTGATCTATTTTAAAAGCATTCCCAGTCGTCTTTTAATTCATTGAGGAAAAAGAAGATCTAGTCGTCTACAGGGGATGAATCAGAATCTGGCGGAGCTTGTGGCTTGCCCAGTGTGTTTTTTTAAGTTATAAATACAATCTTTTTCAAACTGTATTTGAAGAGCAACCTGCTTTTTCTTCGTCCGCTCCTGATTCACAATGATTTGAAAAAGAAATACCCTGAAATGCTTGTTTGAGCGTAATTTTATTCCATCATCAGAAAAATGCCACAAGAACATGTTTAAAACGCTCATAAAACACTTTTATTGGAGTGGGTCTTTAACAATACTTTACAGATTGTTGAAGGGAAATTGAATTTTACTCCTTGTCTATGACTGGAAACCAGACACCAAAGGTCACCATCATGCTGATAATTTTCTGTCTTAAACACAAAACTCCAGAGGTTTCAGACTCATCCCAGACACAAACCCAACAATTAATTCCCCGGCTTGTTCATCTCTTGAGTCATGGGTTTTGATGCTACCCAAACAGACAGCTGCATACAAAATTGCTATGTAACATTCAAGGTGACTCCTGCAGCGTCACAATGAAGAGTAGGAGGACTTGTTCAAGCATGTTTGTTTTTAGTTTATTTACACATTTTGGGTTTAGCATACCCCTAATTCTGGGTAAAGATGGATTGAGGTTCTAAAAGTTCATTATCTGTTGTGCATAATTCCTCTATGAGAAAAAATCTTAACAGCTTATTGCTGAACAAACTTGTCCTCTGTGATTTTTTTTTTTTTTGGCTTGAAAGAAATCTGTATTTTAAAGGCTCTGTTAATGTCAGGTATGGCACATGGATGACTAACTCCACTCAGAATTTTTTCCAAAGATATGAGATCATATAAAAACAAGTTGAATCATACAGAAGATTCATTGCAGTGAAGATATATCAGCACATATTGAGCCAATACACAATTATCCCACTGGGTGTTGCTTGCGAAGGCTCTTGCTCATGGAAACAGTTCAGGCAGCTTGTCAGAGGTTATGCGACATGTTGAAGAGATGGTGTGTGAATATCACACAAAGTGTTTTTACTGCCTGACTGCAAGGTCCAGAATCTGACGCAACCATCTGAGGCACTGCCAGAGCTAAGTTTAGGGTTTGGAGCCTGCCAGAGTCCAAGCACGAGCTTTGGGTAGAGCAGTCAGAAACTGACATCTGACCCTCATGTGAGCTCACAGGCAGGCAAAGTTAGAGATGAACTATCACTGCACAGTCTGTCTTTGCCTGCAAATAGAACCTGTTCTGATGAAACTTTAAAGCTGAAATACCTCACGTTTCTTACGTCAAAATATTCACAGCAAGGTTGTTTGATGTCATAGTAAAAACAATAAAACCTTTGTGGTTTTAGTGCTGTTTCATGCTAGGACTTTATCAGAGTTGACATCGCCTGGGAATTTTTCTATAACACAGACATGGTTTAATTTGTCTACATTTCCCAGTCTGTATACTCCCAAGAGGAACAATAATTGTTGCTTGATGTGAGCGGCAAAGATTTATCTCAAATTTAGTTTTCTGAGTGTTAACTGAAGAAACCTTAAAAATTATTTATAAGAATGAAAACTAAAACTTTGTTAAGCTGGCCCATGTGAGTCAATGACCCCAGTTAGTGAGAATACAGGACAATGACAGTGGAAATCAGAGACAAAGCCAGCACTGGAGACCATAAGAGGTGTAGGAAGTTAATAAAGGATCTACACGTGCATCCAGCTTTTTGATAACAGGAAGTGGTGTATGTTACTTTTATTTAGTGGCACGTTCTCAGACATAACGCTGGCCTTTCCGGTGGGAACCCAAATTTAGAAATGACCATTTCCTGTTTCCCATCAACCATGACTCCTTTAAGGAAAATCCTCCCTTGACCAAAAAATGCTCTTTGCAGTTCACAGCTGCAGCTAAAGAGGCAAAGTCATATGAGCTAGTGAAGGGAAGAAGTAGAAAGATCACAGTGCACTGTAGACATGAACGTAGCCATCGCTATACCAACAGACTTGTTAAAACCTGAAGCAGAAATGTGACTTTCCTCTGACAATGAAAATAAAATGTATGCCCATGGAAGCAGCAATTAGACACACTTGAGAATGCTGTAGCGCTCCGTGCTTGCATAATTACATTTCTTCAATATTTGTTCAAAATCACATTCAGAAACAATCTCTGCGTATGTTGTCATTATGTGTGCAGTAAAAGGAAGGGGGGGTAGCTTGCAGCCTCACCATGTTACTACGAGAGATAGATAAAGGGAGCGCACTTTATTAACCAATAGTTTTGAAAACTTACTGCAAATTTATGAAAACCCTACAGCAGAAAAAAAATCTCATATATAAACACTCCTGCTATGCCACATACAAAGAATCCCTGTCCCATAAACCCACCCAGGCTGAGGAAAATTTGGGGGTTGGGGGTGAGCAAACAAGTGTGCGTATACCAGCAAAATTATCTCATAAACAGATTTTTTTTACTGGCTAAGATAAAAACAGTGTAGTTCTGCAGCTGAGCTTCACATTTAAACTCTAATTTAGAAACAGCAGCATTGTTTTCCCAAATGTCTAAAGACGTATCTCCTCACTTCATGTTTATATTAATGCAATTCCAAAATATGAAAAATTAGAACGCCATAACGAATAAATGCGAGGGGATCTCCAGACGTCTGCATGTCTCCGATTCAATGATCAGACAAGACAGATGTTTCCAGCTTGTGTTCAAGCAGTAAACAAGTTTCTTAGGGAAAGAAGGCTGTGTGTCAGAATCTTCTAACCCCATTAGTGCTTAATCAACATGTTTAACTGAACTTGTAATGGGTTCTGTGGCATGTCGGGCAACAGGAACAATAAAGTTCAAAGAGGTAAACAATCACTTTCTTCTTCACAATATGTGCCAATAAACCCAAGAAGATTAAAGTCTGGTAGAATAAAATAGACTTTCTTTTGTGAAACCGTTTTATGATGCTGGATGTGTTATAACTTCTTAATGAATGAGTGTAATTGTGTGTCATCGCTGGAACTCAACAGCCTTGCAGCACTGATATTTTCAAATCATGGTTGTTACTTGCCAAAAAAAAACTGCATTCGATCTGATCAGAAAAGGAATATGACAACTATGTAAAAATTTAAAATGTAATAACTCATTAGGGGTGGGATTATACAAGTTTGCTTCTTCCAGCGCCTTTTCACGCAATAAATCATACTTAGCTTTAGTTAATAACCACATTTAATCAGTCTAATGGCATCACTGAAAAATTATGTATCTATGATTATGTGACATAATTGTTTTTTACATTTATGCTGGTTCGTAATCAATACATTTAGATATTTCTGTAATTAATTTGATATATCTGTGTGATTATGCTGTATTGTGTACAATCAATGCTTGAAATAAACCAATAAATCAAATCAAATCAAATTTCCACCAGAAACAAAGGCTTTTTTAAGAAAGAAAAACTGTGGAAAAGCATTGGATTTATGTTACACCTTGTTTCTCGTCTCCTCAGAGCACAAATTAGTCCTTGCCATCACACATGCACACGAACGCAGAAGTCACTGAGGGAATTATGGGGCCCACGTGTGCAGCTGTGGCCCGTGTGTGAGCCTCAGTTGAAAGGAGACACTGAGAAAGAGATGGATGGCATGCAGTGATGTTTTCTGTCTGCTGTCAGTGAGAGCTTTGCCATCTGTACAGCGACGCACCGGCGTCAGCTTGTTTGTCGCGAAGACACATTCCTCCAACTGCCTCTCAGTAAACTGCAGCACAACAGCTGCATTCTGGACCATTTAACGCTGCAATTAAGTCAAAGAATCTGAAAACACACTTTGTTTATCACCACAGCAGAAGATGTAGAAACTCAGAGATACACTCTTGTGAGTTTATTATAATGTTGTAATCGGGGAATGAAAGAAACACCAAACAAAAATTATGGTAAAGAGTTTTTTTTTTGGCGTTTTACCTGCAAGCTGAGCGCAATCTGGCGGATGTACATCATATTCAGATCCTCGAGTATCCACAGTTTTTCCTCCATGTTTGAGTATTTATCAGTTGGCATTCTTTCAGCACAAAAGTAACTCCTTTAAAGTGAAAAAGGGTGTTCTGGGAGACTCTTAACAGGAATCGACCACAAAAGCTTCATGATCACATCGCCTCGTCCCGCGCTGTCAGCACTCGTGCGTAAAAAGACGCATAAAAGTAGGAGTTTCATCCAAAGCACAAGAAAGTGTGAGAAAAGCAGACTTTTGGATGAGATGGTGACACCATCGGGTGCAATGACACTGTCCTTTAGATCTCCCCCAACTCGTTCACGGCGCGTATTCTTCTTCTCCACTTTTCTCCAAGGCAACAAAGATCCTCTCAGACGCCTACAGTCGGCACACAGCGGCAGTGGGGGGCAAAAGAATGGAGCCTTTTAAATATTCAGCTCTTCTCTGTATGTCCTTGTGTCCCAACTGTGAATGCCGTGTGTCTTCAGTGACAGGAGACCTCTCCACAAAAGGGCATCGCCTCTGAGATTCGGCACAACCACTCCACTGTGTGCGCGCGCCTTGCCTTTCCTCTTGCTTGGTGCTAAATTAACCCCTACGACGCACCTCTTTCTTTTGATAATTATCTTTCAAAGTAAAAAAAGGCAAAGAAAATATTACTGTAGGCTACCCACACCCTTTAAAAAATATATAATTAGCAGGTTCCGCAGCAAAATGGGCAGCTTTGTTCTTTTCACTGAATTGATAACAGACTAACAGAGGAAATTATAACATGTAAAGTGTTTTTGTAAAAAATAAACAAAATAAATAATGAACTAGAAACTCAATAGAATGAGATTTTTGGATTCGTGCGCAAAACTTTGCAGACAAAACAAAAGAACTTACTGGTTCTTGTAATATGCGTGTTTTCACTTTGGTGCTATTTATAAATGTGAAAACTTTGAAACCCAACAATAATTAATGCTTAAAAAAACAAAGAAAAGAAGAGTCTCCTTTTCCAGTATCCAGACCCTTGGCGGTCAAACCAAGAAGTTGAATCCTTGCGCCTTTCAATAAACTCCACAGAATTATTCACTTCAACCTGCTTCAAATCTTCAAGACACACACAAAAAAATGCAGAAGCAAGGAATTAAAAACATTTAAATTCCTCTCCAGCCTGCCAAAGATGGTCCCGACACAGCTGTTGTGAGGGAGAAGCGTGCATCCTTCCATGTGGTGTGGGGGAGAGGGAGCAATCTGCGTGCGCACTTCACAAGCGGACCCCTCAACAGGAAACCAGCGTCATGTTGGGTGTTGCTCACTGAGTCACATCTATTATAAAAGTTCTCCTGGATTGGAATTTTATCATCTTTTTGGAGGGCCCTAAGATAAAAACATAAATTTCCCCTCATATTTTGGGACAACCCTTTTACATTTGCACGCCATTTGGCTCCCTGTCACCCTAAAATCTTCCTCATGAAGGTTTTTTTTTTAAAGCACTTGCCAGTGAAACACGAGGAGCAGCTTTTACCTCAAGAGAGCAGAATCAGTGGTGCCAGGATAAGCAGGTCATTTCCCTCAGAAAAGCCTCTGGAGATTAAAGCTACCTGCTAACACGTGACAGACAACAAAACAGCCAGACAGGAGCTTTACTGTCACTGAGGTGGAATAAAAAAAATGTGGATCAATGTACAGAAGCTGGGTCAAAGGTGTTCGATGAGGGATTTTGAAACGTTGTGGGAGAAAACATACATCAGCTGGATACACACGTCAAAGTGCGTATGTTACGTCTTCAGGGAGTTCATCTGGCATGCAGCTGAACTGGAAAAATATCAATTTAACAAGAAATCTGGATCTAACCACCACATGGAAAAACTCTGTTTGAAAAGGCTCAACTCTAACAGCACAAGTGAATCCCACAAAAAAACCCACAAAAAAACTAAAAATCAGACACCCCATTTTCTCCTCCTGTAAGGTTTTTATATTGTTAACAGGGAGCATTAAGATGAGTGTGCTGCAGGTACACCCCGTGCACTAACAGAAACAAAACAAAAGACAAGAGGTTTAATAAAAACAAAATCAGAAAAAAAATCTTGTAGTGTAAATATAAGGCTGGCATGCAGGCCTTGCTCTTGGTTCGGAGCCACAACATGTTAAGCAAACTCTGGCATTCAATACTTTAGACTGTTAGTTTTTGCAAAGGCCTGCTAACACACCTTTGGCTTATTTGCAATGTTTAAAGATAAATATGGGTGAAACATGTGATGGATTAGAGGTCTGTGACTATATCAGAGGCAGATGTGCCAATTGGCTGCAGGGTTGTGAAATCAATGCATTGCACAATATGGTTACAATAATACCAGCTCAGAGGTTTGGCTAAATGAAAGAATGGGGACACAAACACAAACTGACCCTTGATTCTAAGGGCTCTGAGAGGGTTGGGCAGCTTTCAAGACAATACCCGGAGGTCTGTTGTTTTTAGAAGGATGTAAGGAGGAATATGGAAAACTTCCGGTTATACACCTCATCAACTGGGGGAAAACATTAAAGTCAGAGCCATTAATTGTATATAGAGAACTGGACTGAGTGATGACAGCTCCCTTGTATTCCAAACAGGAAGTAGCTTCTGGCTCCAAGAAGCCTAAATGCTGTGGACTTCTATTGAGAAATACACAGCTATTACTCCGCAATTCTATTTTTCAGTCAGAATGACCATTCTTGCTTTGATACCTTTTTCTTAACATGTTAAGAAACCTCAAACCACCTCAAATGTTTGATTGAGGCAGCTCCTGAGGCAGCTTTCGGTGGAAGGGGTGTGGACTTTGAACAAGCGTACTCATGATTGGTGACAGTAGTTGTCAGGGTTGACGTGTGAACACAGATGCAGACGACACTCGTAATACGAAGTTCTCTCGTTTAATTGAGAAAGGTTCACAAGAAACTGAACACAAACTCATGAAGGTACAAAAGACCATCCGACAACCAGTGCAGGGGAGACGAAGACTTATAACAGGAGGAGGGGATGAGGTAAATGGAAACAGGTGTGCCAATAAGGAGGGAGAGAACACAGGAAGTAACAACCAGCAACAAAATAAAACAGGAAGTGGAACCCAACAAAAAAACAAAAGAAATGTCCTGGGTCCATAACCCCACAGTAGTTGCCATAGAAACGTGATTTAGACGGACAGTCACTGTCGCTTGGCTCCAAAATAGCAACGTTCGTATTGCGGAAAAATGGCGACTTAATTGTCTTCATTTCATGGGAGCCAGAGGTAAGGCATTTTCAATAGGTGACGATACACTTGCTCTATCCAGTTCTATATACAGTCAATGGTCAGAGCTGAGGGTTGGCTGCTGGTGGTCCACTCACATTTTCATTTAAATTCTATCACAGCACTCCAAGGTGGATTTTTCTCCCAAAACAATTTCCTTGCAAATATTGCAAAAGCACAATGTATTTTCATTCATCTTCTTTCAATCAAAAAAATTCTTGTGAGTCTTCTGTGTCAGAAATCTTGACCTGCAGGATGGCAAATTCCAAATGCCATTTCACCCTAGACATGACTTTACATGAATGACCAAGAAGAAAAAGAAAAACTAAGTGGAACTTCTGCTTAAATGAGATGTATTTCTTACGTATCAATATTTTCACAAAAGGTATTTCCATTTGTTTTAAGATATTGTAGATGTTTATTAAAAGACCATGAGAGTTTCTGAAAGCAAACTTTTCATGAGAACTAAAAACAGCCCTCACAGCTCTTTGCATCACATTTATGGGTTGGTCTAAATGAAGTCATGGGACTTTTTTTGTTTTTTCTTTTTGTTGTGAGAGGAGCTTATGTAACCTATTCCACAATGTCTGATTATAGCTTCTTACAGCTCAAAAAAATAATTAGCAGCTTTACCGCTAAAAATGTTAATAAAATCCTTTAAATTAGCTTCTTAATCTTTTGTCTACTTTAAACCTCCAGCCTAAACTGGTGCACGTCTGCACACGATTTAAAACTCTGACAATGAAAACCGAGACGTGCGTGGATCAAGTTGTGTTCATGCATCAAAATAAGGCGGCGCAAGGTGCTGGAGGCCTGCCGAACATTGTTTTTACATCACAAATACATTCCTTTTCAAACTGCACTTTTTTGTCTGCTTCTGATTCACAACAATTTGAATAAAGAAATACTCCAGAATGCATTTTTATGCTTAATTTTTCAAATATATTTCCTTCATCTTGAGAAAAATACCACAAGAACTTGTTGAAAACACCAAAGTCATGATTTTCATCAAAGTGAGTCTTAAAGCAAGCCAAAAAAAAAAAAAAAAAAAAATCAATTTCTCTGCTTTTTATAATTTCCTAAAAAAGAAAACAAATGTCGCACTTGGTAACTGTTTTTACACATAGGAGATGTGCTTAATTTGACTTTCCAAAGCTTCTCTGGCACATTAGCCCTTTATGATGTTTCTGAGGCATCACACCTAGAAATCTTGTTTATTTCATGCATACGGTATGTCATTATAGAAATACATTCCATTCCCATCTACTGTTGCAAAGGAATTGTTGACATTGATGCCCCTGATAACATTGTTTGTGGATTGGTTGAAGCTTGGTAGATGTCTTTTTGAGATGACACATAGGACAAGACGGTACAGTTGCCATCACTCATAATATAATCCAGAAACATTTTAGAATGTAAAATATGTATTCTGGTTTTGCTCTTTTATCTTTAAAAGACAAAGCAACCAAGTCTTAATACATTATGCAGTCTTGTCCTTAAAAATCAACTGTATAGCAGGATAGTTGGAAGTTTGATATCGTTATGCTGTCCATTTAACCAATAAAAACTTTTATTTACTTATTTTTTTCTTGATATTGCTTTTAACTTGTTGAAATTTTAAAATAGAGTAGTCATCCTTACACATCTTGAATCAAAAAACTCTTGGATGTGAGTTAACACCAGGCTTTTATTTTTAGCTCATGGAGGCAGGGGTTTCTTCCTTTTTCTGTGAAATGGTCCCTAGATTTCCTGTTGTAGGTACTTTATTTTGTTAAGGTGAAAAGGGACTTTATTCACACGGTGGGTAGCTTTCTCAAAGTGTGTGACTCCTTTAATTCTGAACGGTAAAAAAATCAGAAACTATTTAAAAAAAGGGGCCAAAGGGTCAGAACTTTATGACAATTTGTTGTACCTACCTTTTTACTGAACTCAATATGTGTTGCTCTGTTAAGATCTAGTGTAAAACAATAATATAAACAGCTGTTCAAATTGTTTTTTTTTCAACTTCTGATGAGCTCTAACTGTAATTTGTAGAAAGTTTGCATTTTCTTCTTTTGTTGCAAAGTTTTGTCTTTTTTTGTGTGGAAACATTTTAAGGCAGGGAAACACCTTGGGGGCCTCAAGCAGCTGTGTCAAACCAAACTGTCATCTTATCCCACTCTGAAAATAAAAGGCCACCACACCACTTAAAACACACCCACATAAAGGTTATCAAATGTGGTCAAGACAAAAATGAACAAAAACACCATCAAACTGGACTAAAAAACAAGGAACGCTTATAAAATGTGTGAGATTCGGATACAGCCATACATACTTTTTAATCAGACAAGTGTAAGAATAAGGATGTCTGCATATATAAGGCTGTGTAAGATATAAACATTTGATTTAACCTTGCAAACTTTCCTTCCAGACTTTCCAGTTTTTTGTGCCTACATTAAAAATGGCACAAAGGTTTGGATTTTCTTTTCCACATATGTACTGAAAAGCAGAGACCAGGTTTTATTTTGAAGTAGCAGACATGAGAAAAAGTTGACACAAATCAAATCTGACTCAACACAATTCTCATTACATGACTGTTTTACACAGGCGCTGGTTTACATCTGTTCATGTCAATGACACCATCGCATTACGAGCTGTGAAACCAGAAGTTTCAGAGTAAACCTCCCCAAAGGTCAGTTTTCAGTTTTATAGCTTTAAAAAAAGTGTAACTCAGCACAGAGGCGATGGAACCATGCTGTAAATCTCATCAGCATCAGTTTCACTGTGACAAATCTGCCTCAATAATCTAGATTTATCTTTGAATTTAGGCAAAGGAGAGGCAATAATGTCTGCACTTCTACTCTTGATCATCAAAGCTTGAGTAATCTGGAGATTAAAAGTCTGGCGTAAAGCCATAAAAAGGCAAAAAAAATGTTTTACTTAAGAATAGACAACATTTGTGTGAATGAAAAGATCAAGGTGCCACAGCTTTAGTTATTGAATCATCAGAGCAAAGATGATCTTCTATCAACATTAACATTACTCTTTGTGTTGTTAGCTTACAAGAAAAAAATACTTTAGTGGTCAAACACACACCTTTGGACACACTTTAGCAACAAAGCTACATCCCAGACTCAGCACTGACTTTCAAGAATGCTGCATCAGCTGGTTGCACGAGTCTGCAGCAAGTCATCGTTCTGAAGGAACAGACATCTCAGTGAAAGAGAAACTGGCTCGTTACAAAATTCATCTCCATCGATTTCTGCTCTCAGAGGTATTAAGGCTGTGCCGGATCAGCAGATGTGCGTGAATTGAGGAGGATGTGGGCAACAAGGCAATTCATTGGAAAGTAAGTGTGAGAATGATGCTCTGAAATGACTGTTTAAAAACTCAGACGTGAATTTAATGTGAAAGCTAAATTTGATAGGTCAACAGAAGAAAAAAAAAACAGATTTTATTCAACTTCTAATGGAGTAATAGCTCCCTCTACGGAACATCAACAAGAACAGCAACATTCAACCCCTCATGAAGCAAAATCCAGCACGTGTTTCAACATTTTTATTGTTCATTTCCAACATTTGATGCCTCACAAGAAGAACTTTGTTTTTGTTTTTGACACAAAAAGAACAAAAATTATATGTTTCAGATACGGAAAGGCAAATGAGAAGAGGAACAAGGCTAAGTGTTCAAAACAATCTGGCAGATTTGACCTACATTCACATGCTATTTACCCACATTTTTATGCTTTAAATGAGAGTCCACACCACAAGGTTGGCCCCTCGAGGGAACATACATTTCAGAGACTAAAAGCAGAGATGCAAGTCTGGTCATCTGCTAAAGCAATAAATGTACCAGAACACATCAGGCACAGAGACACGCAGGAAACTACAACTCAAACTGTCACAATATCATAACATTTCTGTGGTTTTCAGGGTTTTGCCAGAAATGACAGGAAGAATAATCTCTCTGGCAAATTCCTCAACAAGAACTGAAGGACTGTGTTCCCTTTTTTAGGTAATTTTTTTGACCGTGCAGGACCAGTGAAGATGATGAAACTTACCTGAAGACTATATTTGTTAAGATTTGAATTTAGAGCTGAATTATTGAAGGATTCTTAAATTAACTAATATACAGAACAATTTTACACTTTATGTTACATTCTAGAAAGGGGTGTTGAACTCCAGGCCTCAAGGGCCGGTGTCCTACATGTTTTCCAACCAACCTGCCATCAAAGCTCCTTATTGACTAAACACACCTGATACAGGTGATCAATAGCAAACAAGGCAGGACTTCTGGAAAATCAGCAGGCCAGCCCTCGAGGCCTGGCGTTTGACATCCCTTAAGCTGAAATATGTCTGAACCTTTTTTCTTTCTCTTAACTACATCCTAGTTAACTGAAAACTTACAGCAAAAATACATTTCTCAAAGTTTAAATTTATGTTTAGTCAACATTTTGAAATGTGGTTTAAGTGAACTGGAGAAACATATCAAATTCTCTCACTTAAGCATCAGCAACGACTAAGACCCTGGCTTAATTAATCAGTTTATAATAAAAGACCCATACGACTTTATACAACATTGAACATGATATCAATTTAAATATTTTAGTTGGTGCCTGTTTTCATTCTCCTGCTGATGCATTTTCAATACAAATAAAGAAAACTTTGTAAAGAGTTTTTTTTTGTCTTTTTAAGTGAAAGTTGAGTAGAGAGGTTGTCTCATTTTACATTCAAACATAAAGTTTTGGAGAAAATAAAATGCTTAGAACATACCATAGAGACATACAAATGAAAAACCCAAAATACAACAAAAACCAAACAACAACGTAATGTTGCAATATCACACTTTCTATCTCACCGGCCCAGTACCCACATACTAAAAGACGTTACATTTGGGCAACAACCAACATGTTTTAGAAAAGGTTGACATGCATGACAGGCTCATTCGCTCTCATGAAGTCATTTACCTGCGTAACATTAACAAAAGCAGACACGCTTTGTATTTGCTCTTTCCAGAACTCCAGAATTTAAAAAAGTGACTATACTTTCAATTGGGACTTTTGACGGCAAACTCATTTGTCAGCTATAGCAATGTGAAACTAGCTTTTTTTTTTAAACCTTGACTTCTACATCACATCAGTTGTTTGACAAAGTTCATCAGAAGAAGATATGTGGGTGACATCAGTGCTTCAAAGGGAGCTCAGAGAGACTGTACAAAAAGAAAATGACTGTTGAATCAGTACAAGAACAGGAATGTACAGCACACCTACTCTTTGCATTCAAGCACATACCTGTAAACATTTGTTAGTATTGATTCCCCCCATGGCAGGTACTTCCACATAAAAGCCCGGCCCTGACTCCATCTATTTCACAATGTGGTCAGGTGGTTGTGTGATGCAAAGAGTGAGAGATAAAGAGTCCCTTTGTGCTAAAAATGAAAGAGGAGACTCACAGAGAAAGAACGGATTTCAGACCTGACATGTGCGTTCCTCAGTTCTTCAACTTAACTGAAGGAGAGATCCAAGCATGCATTGCTATTTTGAAGCTTTACATAAACCTGGTAAAGTCCCACTCTGATCCTCTTTTGATCTCGCATTCCCAGTGGTCTTTTAGTTATGATTATGTCCTTTTTAGCCAAAATTAAAGAAAAAAACCTGTGTCAATGTCAAGGATAGTTTCTGCAAGCGGCAGGAGTTCTTTAGAAATTTGCCTCTTATTTGTTGGCAGAACTGTTGGCGCAGAGTAAGCCTACTCCCTTCCCATAATCCATCTGTTTACACGCTCTCCCGCTAGTTTACAGCCACTCACAACTCCAAGCTGACATTACTGGAGCAACAAAAATGGCAAGCAATATCATAGCTATCCAGGCATACAGCTTTGAGACGGATTCCATCTTGGACAAGGAAAACAAAGACGTACATGAATCCAGTCGTTTACAAGTAGATGCATCAGAATGGAACACAACAAGGAGTCTGGGACTTGCAAAGTAACTTGTATATCACAAATTCAAAGCTTTTTCCAACAGTATTTTTAGGTCTACTCCTGATTCAAAACAAAAAGAAATACTAAAAAGTGCAATTTGAGGATTCATTTTATTTCTATGTCCTCCATTTTTGTGGAAGAATGCCACAAGAAAATGTTAAAAACATCAAAAACATGATTTTCATTGGAGTGGGTTTTTGAGCTCTACTGCTAGAATGAACACCAAGTGCAAAGCAGCACTTTTATAGCAATCGTTTTGAAAGAATCCGGTTTTTGTTTACGTAAAAGGCAAACTAATGCCTCCCCTCTCTTTTGTGTTACACCATTCCAGTGGGATTTAATAATTTCAGTGAGACACAAAAGAAAAAGATGAACTAATTGTCATCACTTTTTAATGTTTCTCCTGCTAAAACTTAAGTCTGGTGTACCCAGCATCTTTTTCTCTCGTAAAAACGAATTAGATCTGGTATCTTGTGTGAGTGAGCTGAAAGTGAAAATGAGGGTGTTCTGGTCTGTTCATGACACCGCAGTGGAATCTGAGGATGCAGGTGGATGAATGAAAGTCTTTGAGTGGATAAAGATGACGAGGGTCGATTTACGTTATGTTCAAGGCTCAGTTGGTTCAAGTTTCTGTCAAGAATTGCAAAGAGAAAGAGAAAATTGAACAAACAGTAAATCACCCATGACTGTACATGGAGAAAGACAAAAGTTTTGTTTTCTGTTCAATCTGGATCAGGAAAGTAGGTTAGATCTTAAATACCGGGAAAAAGGGACCCATTTTCCTGCTTCATCAGGGGACTTCAACTGACTTGGAAATATGGCCCAAATAGTGTAGCTCCCCTGAGAAAAAAAGTGTGTAGAGTATAAAAGACTCAGCTCAAGAGGGCAGATAAGAAGATTAGAGGTAATGCAATGCATGTTTTTACATGATCCAGCTTAAATTACACAATTTTCTAGATGCTTCATTAAGCTCTAATCTAGTAAACCTCTTTACTGCCATTTATGCTGTTTGTTCCACTCTAGAGCTAATCCAACCAAAAGCTTTACCAACTCATTTTAACCTGGTGGTAAATAGAAAAGAGACAGGTTTGATGATGCATGGAGGAAGTTTCCACATCTTGGGATCTTGGAGCTTTTTCAGTCATTAAAAATCCATGAAAGATCTCGCCGTCTGTTTGCTCTGCTTGGAACAGGACAGTAGAGTCTGAGTGAAACAAAGCTCGTCTGTGTTTAACAATGGTCTTGCTCAAGGAAACGCTGCCGCTTAGTCACAGTCTGAGTTACTTTACGCGTGTGTCACACTGCAGGGTTCATAAACCACTAGCAGTAAGTTCAAGACATCGCAGCTCTCATTCACAGAACTGAATGGCAGCGAGGGGTGCCTGGTAATTGTTCTGACATGTATGAAGAGGATGACATGTGGGAACTGAGTGTGAGTGGGTGACTCACTTCCTGCACATGGACACCTCCACTATTTATGTCTGCTTCTTGTTCAGACCCAAACATAGTAGGTAATGACAACACGCATGTAGACCTTTAGCTATTTAAATGCATTCTGACAACAATTGCTAATCAGAGATTATAGACATTTTTAAACAGGTCAAAGACACAAAGGTGACCCTCAACATTTTAAAGAAATTAAAACAGCCAGAGATAGAATATTGACTTTAAATAATTTATAAAAATTAATTTGATTTTTATTGAGGGGAAATCGGTATTTGAACCCCTGGTAAGCATTAGGAGTTCTGGTTCACACAGACCAGTAAAACTCTTCTAATCAATCTGTCTCCTGAATTGAAGACACCTGTTTTGAGATAATCACCTGAAAAGACAGCAATGCCAAGCAGCCGCCACAACATCCTAATAATAAAAAAAAAGAAAAACATTTGCAAAGAGTTTCTCCTGATATGAACACAGACCTGCTCATTCACGACAAGAAACGCCTGACCTCTGTGCTTGATTATAAGGGTTTTGCTACAAAGTACTAAGTCTTCCCAACAAGAGGGTTCAAATACGTTTTCCCTTTAATGAAATGCAAATAAATTGATGTCAATTCTTTAAAGTTAGCTTCTTGATTTTCTATCTTTCACTGTTCAAATTAACCTACCATTAGGATGACAGACTGTCAATTTATTTTAAGTTGGCAAACCTACAAAATCAACAAAGAATCTAATACTTATTTCCTCATCTATTTATGATATTTGTAAAGTCTAATTCCTGATTAATGATAAACATTGTAAAGACACCTGAAGTGTTGAGAACATTTTGCTTGGTCTCCAAAAAGTACAATTTCTGTTTTAGAGTCCGGGTTCATGGCTAGAAATTAGTTTTTCATGGAAAAACCCAGAAAAAGGTAAAAAGACAAGTGTGTGTGGATGGAGAGGACAGAAGGGGGGTCAATAGAAAAAAAGCTAAGAAACTCAACAACAAGAACACAATGAAAGTATCAGATGGCTGCCATGTATCTCTTTACGACTCACGGAGAAAGTGATCATTTTACACATAGGTAGAAACTGAGCTGCAACACAAAACAAATGTTGCAAAAATAACATACTGTTTAAAATGTTTGAAAAAATTTATTTTGTGATTTAAAGTACACACTAAGGACTTGTTTTACGTATCTTCTATTAGCTAAAGAGATAAGAGATATTTAAAATTAAGCTCAATGGACCAACTGTTGTTAAATGAATCCAAATAGAACATTGGTTGAAATTTACCTTTTGTTTGGTTTATTAAAGAAGAGGTTTAACTCATTTAATCACCAATGCCTGGAAACATTAATATAAACACAAGTCTGTTTAAAGGGAAAAAGTTAAATATTTCCTTGTTAGAATATCTCTCAGCATACCAAGGCCCTCAAGCAGAAAGCTCCAGCGGTCCAGCTTTGTTAAAGAATGAGGGTCTTAGGAGGGGTAACATTTCCCTGGCATCTCCTCTGTACCCCTGCAGTGTTCAATATGCCAGAAAGCCCTCAGGGTGCAAAAACACACACACACACATACAACTCCATCCAGGCCTGTCTTGGCACCGCACTTGTTCAAGAAAACAATAAAGTAGAGTGCATCCATTCTTTAGAACCCTCAGGCCTCAGAGCCTCTTTCTGGCATTCCTTGTTTTAGAGCATTGGCTGCTTGAAGGATTCAGAGCCATGATGGTCATGTTGTTTCCTTGGTTTTCAGAGATACCTTGAAAGTGAGACCCAAGGGTTGTTTCCTTATTCCCCATGAGTTGACATGTTTAACCTCTCATAGTTTTTTTATATGCAGGGAAGAGGGGATGCGCTCACATGAACAGGCTGCTAGTTCATCTCACTCTGAACATCAGCAGAAACCACATGTGGGAGGCAACCGAGCATAAGATGGCTTACACACTGGCTCTCAATTGTGAATTGAAAATCTGTTCAAGTGGAATAAATATTAAGACATCTAACATGGAGGGAGTAACACTATGATGCATCCAATCATGCAATAAAAACTACAAAATTCACAAACTCACCTTAAAAATTGAACCTTTAAATGACTGAACCTAATGCTGTAGAATCCTCAGCATGTTTGCCACATCTGATATCTGGTTGGTTCATTGCACACAGGCAAAAGCAATCCATATAATTTAGCAGGTACATTAATCCCAAGCATTTTAAACTGTGACTGTTTTCATTATCAAATATAATGTTGGATTCATGTTTTGTCCTAAAGTAAAAGGGATTGTTTTCACCATCAAATATAACGTTAGGTTAAAGTTTTGCCCTAGAGTAAAAGTGAATGGGTAGCAAGTGTGTGTAAGTGTACATGTATAGATTAGGAAAAAAGTGGACTTTACACCAATTTTGCCATGTTTAATAGTAAAAAGAGAAAAAGAATGACGGCACACCAAAATCACAATGAGAGAAACATCTTTTGACTTGGCCTTTCTATTTTAAATCTAGTAAATGCTTAAAAAAGTTCTCTAATAGACATTGAAAAATGTCCAAAGATTAGACGTCAACAGGTAAATATGTAGGAGACTTCTATACTTGATATCTAATAGAGTAACAAAACAAAGTTGTCTGACATGTACAGTAGACATCTACAATAGATGTCCATTCGTTATCTAATAGATATCGCTTGCAATGTGGTTAGCTTATAATATTAGATAACTAATAGACATCTACTGTAGATCCATATTAGTTATCTAATATACATATATTGTAAATGTATTTTAGATAGTTAATAGATATCATGTGTCCAGTGGGAAGAAACTACCCAAATGGCTTGTTTACAATGCATAAGGCATTATGGGACCACTATGCAATTAGCTGTAAGAAAGTCGTCTGCTAGAGATCTAAACGGGGATATGCAAAAGACCTCTAATTAATAGATGTCTATCAGATGCAAAATGCATATCTATAGTTGTAAGCTTAGAAACAGCCGTGACTTAGATATCTAATAGATGTGTCTGTGCAGGGTGGAACAGAGTCATGTGAGAGGGAAAGATACACACCAACCAACTGATCGGTACAACAAGGCGCTTATTATCCCCATGAACTAAAAGCAATACATGCATGTACTCAAAATCCCCACTTTTAACATTCAAGACAAAGTTTGATTTTATGACTTGTCCAGTCCCAAAATGGTTTTACAATTTTCTGTCAACTTGACTAGACAAAACCTTTTGTTGTTTGCCTTTTTAAAGGACTTTGAACCAACCACAAAAAAAATTACTATTAATTCATGAAAGTAGGCTCTAGTCTTTAAGCTCTAGAACCCTGCAACTTTGGACATAATAGACTAAGTTTTTGTCCTGATTCAAAACTCCAGGCAAGTATATTTTGCGCATTGACTGTATATGAGAACTGGATCAAGTGAATGCAACATTACATTACAGTCATTACAACATTATACAACATATACAACATTACAGTCATCAGCAAGGACATGACTTGCTACCAGTTTCAACAAAATTTAGTCAATTCAGTCATTATTTTTCACGTCACAGGCATCGACATGTTGAAGCCAAACAACGTCAGTAAGGAATGATTAGTATGATGTCAAAGTCAACATTTCTATGGCAACCACTCTCTCTAATCAGGGACGAGGTTGTTGGAAGTCCACACCCCTTCTACTGAAAATGGGCTTCGGAAAATATGTCAAATGTTTTGAATGTTCGACGTAAGACCACATACTTCCATTGAGGCATCAGATTGACCAGTTTAAAACTTGAACAACTTGTAATAAAGAAAAAAATAACATGGAAAAAATTAGAATTAATATGATTTTTTTAGAAAGGGTATCAGAGCAAGAATTGTAATTCTGACTAATATAATGACTGAGTAATAACTGTTTATTTCTTAATGGAAGTCCATGGGATTTTGGCTTTTTAGGACCAGCGGGGACTTCCCATTTGGAACATTAGGGAGGACGAGTCATCAGTCCAGTTCTCTTATATAGTCAGTGATTTTGACATGAATCTATGATTTTTTTTTTTTTTTTACTTGTAATTCAATAGAATGTGTGTTCAGTTATAGAGCTAGCCAAATGCATCTGTAGTTAGGTCTAAATCTGGTGCCCATTTGTGAGAATGTGTGGATTTACTGGGTGGAGGAATCCAGAACACCAAAGCTAACCATACAACAACCACAAAGCTGTTGGACCTTTTACTCAGAAGACTTGGCAGATTCTCCGACCTTGCCATCCACTCTCAGAAGCTGGGAAAGTGTGGGTGGACAGGTGTGTCATCACACACACCTAACCATTTCCTGGTCTCTTGGTATTTAGTCTATAGTGTGGTCCATCTCTCAGCTAAACGTGCAGAAATAGAGCTTTGATATTGAGCACATGCCATCTCCTCCCTAATAATAACTGCACCCTCTTGCTACATGCTTGGGTGGCTTTAGCTGAAACAGCAGAGCTGCTGTGGATGGGGGCAGTGTGCAGTTTGTGCAACAAAGTGAAGAGATTTAGGAAGCACAAGTGTCATATTCTCCCAGTGAGAGCAGCAGGCAAGGAAACGACAGGAGGCCTGCAGAACGGACTTTGCCAAAAGCTGCAAGAGTCACTGACAACATTACTCTATCATCTGCTGATGCAGAAGCAGCAGAATGGTTCAGCTCCGGACCCCTTAATGACGCAGAGGGAATGCACTGGTGCAGCAAGGCCTTTTATGGATGAATACCCTTCAAAAGCTGAAACATTTATCATTTATTTATACTAAAAAGCATGACGTCAAAGCCTGTCGACTGAAATAGGCTAGATTTTAAGAACCAAACAAGACCCTTTGCACACTCTTAGTGAAGTGTTTCTTTTTCTATCATTCAAAGACCCACTTCAATGAAAATTATGTTTTCACACGTTTTTGTGATAACTTTCTCATGATGGAGAACATATATAAAGAAAATTAACCTTAAAATTGCATTTCTGCGTACTTCTTTTTTCAAATAGTTGTGAATTAGTAGCAGAGAAAAAAATGCAGTTTGAAAAAAATTGTATTTGTCATGCAGAAAATATGTTGGGCGGGCCTCGAGTTGTCTGCTCCGCTCCACTCTGATACATTCACTTGTAGACAATATAAAGTTCATTTGACTATACGGCTTCAATATTGCTCGCCATTTTTGTCACACAGGTAGTGTTAAGTTGGAGGTGTGAGGGACAGTTGGAGATTGTGTAAACAGACAGCTCTCAGCAACAAGGAGTAGAAGAAGGGGTGGGATTGCTCCACACCAACAGTTCTGCCCGCAATTTAGAGGCACATTTTTGATAAACTCCTGACGCTTTGCATAAATTATGTCCCAGAAAATTACAGTTTTTATTTTTTTTAATTGACTAATAATGGCATCATCTAAAAAATTACTGGGAACTCTTAGATAACATAGATAACATAGAACATAGATCAAATGTGATCGGAATGGGTCTTTAAAGGATGTGAACGTTTTTTTTTTTTTTATTAATAACTTGAATATATGAATATTTACTTAAGAATACAGGTAGTGATAAAAGAATGCATGCTTCAGTTCCTGAAAATGACATATTTTGGGGGAAAAACATTAAAAGAAGGTCTAGGAGGAATACTGGCACGAACATATAAACAAGATGTCCCTTGACTTGAGAAACACAGGGGGCATTCAGGGCATTTCATTGAAATGCTACACACTGTTTCCACAGTGGCACTAAGAGAGTCTGAACAAAGCGTGAGCGGAAAGTCCCAGTTTGTGAAAAAGGATCATTAGCATTAGCAAAAAAGACTAAAACACAGATTAACCTTGAAGGAGAAGTAGATTATAGAATTAAGAAAAAAATATATATAAAGGGATAGATAATCTATTTCAGAATTTTAAATTAATTAATAAATACAATTTTAAACGTGAATATGGAAAGTTTCTCCAACTACTTCTATTGAATTACGGTTCAATTTCAAACAATAATAATAATAAAAACGAACAAAACTTTTGTACAAGAAGTGTGTAAAAAAACAACTTTGCCTTAAAATAAACAAATGTTCTTGTAACAGCCTGTTTAATACTACTTGTGGGCTCGAATACAAACTTGGTCAGATGACTCAAACTATAAATAAGGCTGACAAAACATGAGATCATGTGTCTGGAGCGATGTCATGCACTGCTGTATGTGGATGTTGGTGCATCAGTTGAGTTTCAGACTGTTCAGACATCAGAGCGGATTAATCTGACAGCAGATCACTGCGTTGAAGCATCCGATCAACCAGCAGTCAGCCATGCTTTCATAGGACACAAACGGTGAAGAGCACAAGCTGACAGGCCTTGCCCCTTCCTTAAAAAACTGATGTGGAGAAACGAAAAGGATCAATACTGCATCCTTAACATTCCTATAACAAACCTTTCTAATGAAGTCCCCTTTCATCCAGCATCTTTTCCTTTTTTCTCCACTTTGGCTAAAGAAACCCACTTGGAACATACAAGTTTCAAAACCAAAACACCATAAATGTTCAAAAGTTGACTTTACTGGATCCCAGCAGTTGACCCACAAAAGAAAACCAGATTAAAGTAACAGAAATGTTTAGGAGAATATGTTGAAAACAGTGATTGGAGGAGAAAGTTGGTGTAAGTAGCTTGGGAAACGAAGGAGTTTCCATTAAAGCAGCAATAATTGAAATATAATTAGAGGTTCTAGTCAAAGTTCCTCCTGCTCTGAAAAACGGTGGCTAATGGGAGGCAGATGCAGAGGAAAACGCGGAGGACAGCAGTTCTGATCCAATGATTAACAGCTGGGAGGATAAACAAACTGTTTTTGCTTTACAGTTTGAGAGAACAGCAACCCACCTAAAGTCGGGACTGTGCAGCACTTCACAGTATTACACAATAAAAAACCTATAAGAGAGCAAAAAATGAAATCTGAAGTTGAATTAAATTAGAGAACAAATACTTTGTATTATTTGAACATAAAAGGCTTGATGGCATGAAAGAAGTTGAAACCCACTATGATGGGCCTTTATGTAACCTATAATCTTAAAAACACTTTCATGTTAGTGCAGAACGCTGCAGAGTCGTTCGGAAGCTCCATGCGCTAACACGCATGTGCGTAAAAGGCAGATCAGAAGCGCCTCCAGCTGTTGTGTGTTGTGAGAGATGATGGTGATCATCTACCCGCGGCAGCGACCCACCTGTGATGTGTCCGTGAAGAGGCTCTTTCTGAACTTTCCTCGCCGTATCTCCATTTCCAGAGCGGAGCCCCGGGCCACGGTGGCCCTCGCTGTTTGATTCCGACAAAACATCTGAGCGCAACCCCTCCTCCCTCCCACACTAAAACTTCTCAGGTAGGACACTTCACAGTCCTCCGTCAGCCTAAACCAAATCCAAATGGAGGAAACACCTTAAAGGAACTTCCGAGAAGAGCCGATCCCGGTGAGGAACACAGATCCAAACCCGAGGAACGTCCCACGTGTGGAGAGGGAAGCACCGACTCACAAGGAGAGGAAAACAAAAAGATCACTACGTGCAGAGAGCCAACTTTTATTTCCCAAACACTGTGGGGCGTCCAGCTGTGACGGAGGGGACATCCCAAGTGGGGAGCTGCTGAGACCCGGCTTTGCGCCGTCCCGTCTCCAGGGCCCTCTATCGGTGGCAGAGATTTGCTGCTGCAATTGAAAAATCTCTGTGGGCCAACTTCTACAAAGCATCCAGCAAGCAGTGACACCCCAGTGGCTTCTCCCTTATTACCTTCTGACAGGAATGGTTCCTTTAAAAATTCAATAGAGTTGCCTGTTTTCTCCTTTGTGTATTTCAGTAAAAACAGGACAGTGAGAAAATGTGAAGCAGTTTGTAAAGCATCCTGTGATAGACTGGAGAAGTTTCCAAAAAAGTACCTTCACCCAAAACAGCTGGGATGTGAATCAGAAGACATCTGAGGATAATTGGATGTAAAAAAAAAAAAAAATCCAATCCGGGGCATCATTAAGTTAAGGAAAAACAAGACAGTATTGATTTTATTTCAATTAAATCAAATAACTCAGCTTTTGCGTTTTTTCTTATATGATTGATTCAATAGAAATAAAACCAGTCAATTTACTTTATTTTATTTGAGTGGTTTGATTAAAATAAACCAAGTAATCAATCAAATCAAAACAAGGTGTTTGATTTGATTGATAAATTGGTTTTACTTCAAGCATAAACATTTTTAGTGTTTTACAATAAAAAGATAAAAACACATATCTAAACCCATTTCAGATATAAAGTTAGAAATTAAAGAAATATAAACAAAGACGCCATCTTTTTGACAGTGTAATTACTCATATTCATAAATAGATGCACTCAAAAAAAGATTTAAGCCCCCTTAAAGGTAAAATGCTTAGATTAATGCGACAGACTGGAAACCTGTCCAGGGGTGTTCCCTTGCATTTGTTCTGAGTGGCCGGGTTAGGGTCCGGCAGCCCGTGACCCCGAAAGGGAAAAAACAGATGAAGAAAATGAATGAATGAATGTTTAGATTCAATGTATTTTTAGATTTTTAGTTATGCAAACAATACAAACAAGTCACAATAGATTTATTAATCTTAAGGATTGTCGAACAAAGTCAAAGTTTTAATTTGTCACTTGAAAGGGAGTAAGAAAAAACAAATGTATATAATCCCACCCCTAGCATGTTTTAAATAAATATATAAAGATATAGTTGCCATAATTTGGTTTAATTCTAAAATTGAAATACACCGCAAATAAATTCATTGGTAAATTGTATTTGTGACAGTAAAAGAATGTATTTGTGACTTAATAAACCAGAGAAAATGCTGAAAGTGCTCTGAAATAATAATAAAAACACACATTCGTGTCAAAAACTGACATGAAAAAAAATTGTGTTTCAAGAATGAAATATTAAACAACACTCTGCAAATCATATACAGTATCTATCAACATTATAGCAGTGCAGTAAGATTCTCAATACTCAATTTGTTGTTCAGATATACAAAATTTTAAAAATATATTACGTTCAACCCTAAGATGTGTTGCATTTTGTAAGAAAGTACTACTAATAAGGAAGCCCTGTTAATGAACTGGATAAAAAAAAAAAAAACTATGACTGGGAGTGTAACAGTAGAAAATGCCTCAAACTCTGTCAAACACGATGAAGACATACCAAACAGAGAAAACAATTACTGAGCTGAGATGAAGATAAACATATTCAGCCTTCTTTTATGCTTTCCTCTAACTGGTGTGTTGGCTACTGTTTAAGCTTTGAAAAACTTCCTCAATGAGAGCTCGTTCTTATGTTGTGGAGCTTGCAGCAGGGAATATACTCCCACAAAAAACAAGCATTTTATTTATGAGCGTCTGCGGTGAGCCATGAAGATCCAGAAGGAATTTGAATCATAACTTCAGCCGGCCAAGGAATGTTTCGGAACCTGCTGTGACTGGAATTCCAAAAGGTCAGATGGTGATCGCAGATCATTCTTGCGAACACAAAAGGTCAAAGCATGTAAAGCAGAGGTTTGCTCTAATGGTACTGGGAAATGTGACGTACTTTAGCTTTAAGGAAGTAACAGTTAATAAATCACTGTATTTTTATATATATTTATTTCTGAGTAAACAGCTTAGAAATAGATATCTATTGCAAATGCAAATATAAGTAACAGTTCGGTGTACATAAATTGACTGATTGCTCAAACTGGCTGCAGGGTTTGTAGAAAAATATCTCACTACCACTTAAACCACTGCTTGATAGTCCAAACTGTTGCTTTCCTGTGTGAACAAACATATTCTGGAATCAGCGCTGTTTGTAGTTTTAAACATAGTTCCATAGAATGACTTGGGTTAATGTATGACACTCTTGAGAAGAAAAGAAAGCTTATGCAGACCCGTTTTGCAGTTAGTCTCTGAGGTCTGGTGGTTAAAAATCACAGTCTGTTGATGTTGTGAGTAAATAGCTGAAGGCCATGCAGCTTGTGCAGCAATGTGATTGCTCTTGTGTATCTCTTTCCCAGACTATGCAAAATGCAGATTATGTTTACAGTCTTTTTGTGTTTCTGGTCAAGTGGGGGTTGACAATCACACAGGAGAGAAGTGTTCTCCCAAGCAAGGTCAGCCCCTCTTTTTTTTTTAAACTCCTTGCTGGGCTCCACCAGGCCCTTTGGGCAGCTCAGTTTGCTGCAGTCAGACATGCAATTGGCTTATGCTTGGGCTTTGCTGCGGCAGATTTAAACCCATCTGTGGGGAAGCGATAGGTTTGGTTGAATCGCCCTTCATGTATGGCACACATTTGATTTGTAATTCTCACAAACTACACTTCCCGACTTGCTAACATCCCTCTTTCTTCCGTTTTCCCTCTTTTGCTCGCACATATGTGCAACAAAAGCCGCCGTTAGCTACGGCGAGAATCGCATACAGCTGTAAATACGAGCAGGCGGTCACAGTGGGCTATAAAACGTCAACCACAGCCAGTGCACAAACAAAGAAGCCACTCTTTACCAAGAAATTAACACCTGCAGAGCTGCTGGAGGAAGACTGGAAAGTATAAATATGCACAATCATATTGTTGCATCCTTGCACAAAAGCCTATTCTATTTCTCACCCCTCCCTTTTGGACACAATATGATCAATGCCCCACAAGTTTGGAACCAGGAGAAGAGGGTGTTAGTGCTTAACAAATCACCAGCATAAGACATTTGATAAAAATCAGCTTGGCTTTCCTTTTGTGGAATGAAAGCATGTGGGGCTCAGCAGAATGAATGGAGCTGTTCCCTCTGTAATTACATGTGGTTTATCCACACTCTAAATATAAACATGCTGAATGTATCCTCAACGGCCATCTTACATCTTTTCTCCTTGTGTTCTTATATTGTCGAACTGTCCTGAATTCGGAATAAAAAAACTCCACACAGCACGATGGCCTGAGAAAATAAGAGTTGTGCAAAATCCAATGAACTGATTATCTACATAATCTAAATAAATTAGAAAAAAAATGTGTGATTTTGCTTTGAAGGGAGAGAAAATTAAACTGTTACCGACACCTAGTGATTTTAAAAGTTTGAGTCTTTTTTCCTCACACCTGAAACTGAAACATTATAATAGGAACATTTGAATTTTGGATGAAAGATGAGGAACAAAAGGAAAAAAAAAGGAGAAAATGGACAAGTGGAGCGCATCCTCTGCAACGATTCACTCAATGGGTCGCCTGGAAAGCCTCATTGAGAAATGTGTGCATGCACGAGCCAGAACAGGCATTTTTGTATTAATGACAAATGTTTTAAAAGCAAATTACACTATTCTGACTTCTGCTGGACAACATTTGCCATTACAGCCACATTTGTCCTTGTGAAACATGTGCCACCATAACTCTCAATCCAATTTAGCCTCTGCATCCATTTGAAAAATTGATGAAAGCAACACATTTGTATATTGGCTCTATGAATGGTTGGGAAAAGAATCATCAGTCTTTCTTTCTGAGATAGATTTTATTAATTTATTTTGCTGATACAAAATATTTACTGGAACACAGGTATAAAAATATCACTAATTAAAGCAGTTACATTTTTGTGTCGTGAGACTTGCAGCTCTATTGTGGTTCCTCCTGCCTTTTTAGTTTTACTTTGAGATAACTCTTCACATGACAGGAATACACTTGAGTCTAAGCTACAATATTGGAAAAAATAAACTGTATTCTTACAAGATATGAGTGTGTTGCAGCACTAAGTAGAGGGTGGGATACCAGAAAATGTTCTTTGAAGTGCCCAAGGGAGGCTCGCCTCAAGCAACCCTAGATGAAAGAAGTCTGACAACATCAACACTTTCAATATCTGGCTGCCCAGCCAAATTAAGTTCAGAAAGGTGTGAAGGTCTGCGGTCAGACAGATAACTAAAAAGTCAATGTCACCATGAGTCACTAGGAGTTCATATGTAGAGATGTGAGAAACAGCGTGGAATTCTTTAAAGAAAATAATTTTCACATAGCGCCACAGTGCTATTACATTTATCTATGAAAAAACCAATTTAACTAATATATTGCAAAAAGTTCCTTTGTTAACAAGGCAATTAGATCCCTGTCAGATATATATGCAAAGATCTTGTATAGTGTCTGATCTTATCTATCTTCTTCAGTGTGAAGGTTCTGGGTAAGAAGAATGACAGTTTAGGTTGACCTGCAAAGGGGCTTCAGGCAAATAAGTATTTTTTATGTTCATTTTAAAAAACAACAAAAAAAAGGGAACTCCAACATTTATTTTTTGCTTATTCAAATGTATAAAATGTGAAAACATCAAAGAAGAAAATTGTGAAGACTTTGCATCAAAATGTACATTTTCTTTTCAAGTCTTCATATTTTCTTTAAAAACACTGAACAAACATTGTTGTAATAGCCTTTATTTTACTCTATTTACAAATTAATCCAAGACATTTTTAACTGACTTAGCGATGAGACCAAAGCAGTTCCTTCAAAGGCAGAAGAGCTGCTAATGTGAGACGTTAATTCACTCAAATGTTTGGGGTAAATCTTTCATTTCTGGTGCAGTTTTGTCCACTTGGCAGCTTCTTTGCGTCCTTGTTTTAACCCCTACAAGCAGACAAATATAAAGTTTAAATATTTCCTCATTTACTTTAAATTTACAACAAAATATTTTTAAAAAATCAATGACATAAAGCAGGTGACTAAAAACCAGTGACCTCCTATGATATTCCATCATGGCTTTGTGTACATACCAGGTAGTATCCTGTGTGATATCCACTCATGTACCAAGATATGAGCACACTTCCTAACGCTTCATCATCCACCATGTCAGGACTCATGGGTGGAGGTGGAGGAATCATCTGAGGCAAAGAAAACCATCCGTCTGTGATTAAACTGAAGATTATGGTTTCTAGACAGAAATGTGATATATTTACGTACATGCATTTACATATTTTTTCTTTCTGCTGCTTTTAGCCTATCAGGCCAAATTGTTTTGTCCTGATTAAATTCTAGTTTGTACAGACGAAATAAAAATTCAAGATTTCCTGCATTTGATCAGAGTTTTAACTTACAGGTGGGCCAAAAGGCATCATGGGAGGCCAGGGAGGAGGTGCAAGTCCGGGATCATTGGATTGCTGATTTTTTCTCTGGTAGAAGTCAGAGTAATGAGGTGACGTGTTTTTAAACAGACTTCTTTAAAGAAAAGTTGTCTTTTTTAAATTAACTTCAGCTGATGTAAAGTCAGATCAGGGTTTTTAAACTTCTTACATCAACATTAGAGATAAAGTTTCTCTTCTTACCTGTCTGAACACATGCGAGGGAGGTGGACCAGGAGGAAACCCGGGAAAACCAGGAGAACACATTGGAGGAGCATCTCTGCTTGGTTTAGACTTCTGGGTTTTACTGTGTGGCTGATGTTTGCTTAGGTTTGGTGTGCTCGACCGGTCACTTTCCTCAGTGGACGATTCCGCTTCATTTACCTGCAAATGTTAAAGCAATTTGATGATTGATATTTAAAACTCAGTTACTAGTTGTTAAACATTGTGTTACTGTGAGTTGATTCATTAAAAAACTATGCAAAACAAATCCACCAGCAGCAGGTGTTAAGCTGTAAGGTGTTTTTTTTTATTTAACCAGGAAGGGAAAATGGGTGGATTAACATCAGGATAATTGATTATGATTGGCTAAAGCAGTGTGATGTTTCATAGTAGCCAATTGGAACCAACACTGTTTTACATATACTTCATATACACCAAACCAGTGGTGAAAGCAACAGACATGGCGAATCCAGAGCAGCCTGATGGAAAGTTGTCATTTTCTAAGAAGTTTTTAAGAACTCCTTCCAGTCTACTTCCCCTTTTTGTGAAGAGTTTGATCTATTTGTTTAGGCTACCGTTACTGCAAGAACCTGTTTAGAATCACCTGTTTATTTTTGAAGAAACAAATAAAGATGTGTCCCAGACCAGCTGTCTGAGATTGTAGAGCTGATTTATTTAATTGGGACAACATAGTTAAATGCACTTCATTTAAATGTTTACTTTTTTCAAAGAACAAAATATTTGAAAGTACAGATAATTTACTTTTCCAGTTCTTTTGTCCAGTTGTTTGATTCAACTGACTTGTGAAAGATTACAAAAATGCCAATTTTGACTTAAAGTCACTTTTTTTTATTTTGACAATTCTTCCAAATGTGCATTGGCGATGTCACACACTGATCTTGGTGGAGAAGGCCTGGTTCTAAGTCTCTGCTCTAATTCATCCCAAAGGTGTTCTATGGGGTTCAGGTCAGAACTCTGTGCAGGTCAGTCAAGTTCATCCACACCAGACTGTCATCCATGCCTTTATGGACCTTGCTTTTGTCATGTTGGAAGATGAAGGGGCTCACTCCAAACTGTTCTCACAAGGTTGGAAGCATGAAATTGTCCAAAATGTTTTGGTTTCCTGAACCATTCAGAGTTCTTTTCACTGAACCTGAGGGGCCAAGCCTAATTCCTGAAAAACAACCCCACACCATCATTCCTCCTCCACCAAATTTCTCAATGCAGTCCAAAATGAACGGTTCTCTTGGCAACCTCCAAACTTAAACTCGTCCATCAGATTGCCAGGAGGAAAAACGTGATTCTTCACCTCAGAGAACGCGTCTCCACTGCTCTAGAGTCCAGTGGCGACGTGCTTTACACCACTGCATCCGGTGCTTTGCTTCACTCCACTCCATGAAGCTCTCTGCGTACGGTACTTGGGCTAATCTGAAGGTCACGTGAAGTCTGGAGCTCTGTAGCAACTGACTGCACAAAGTCGGCGACCTCTTTGCACAATGACCTTGAACATCCGCTGATCCCTCTCCGTCAGTTTACCTGGCCTACCACTTGGTGGCCGAGTTGCTGTTGTTCCCAAACTCTTCCATTTTGTTATGATAGAGCTGACAGTTGACTGCAGAATATTTAGGAGTGAGGAAATTTCACGACTGAATTTGTTACATAGGTGGCATCCTATGATAGTCCCACACTGGAATTCACTGAGCTCCTGAGAACGGCCAATTCTTTCACTAATGTTTGTAAAAGCAGTCCGCATGCCCCGCATGCCTTAAAGTAATGTTCCCGAAACTGTTAACTATAAAGCACAAAAAACCTAAAACATTAAGATAAAAAGGAGCCTTTAATTTGTAAAATTTGTTTACAGGACTAGTTTTTATCTTTAAATAATTACGATGAAGTAAAACAATTTTAGCTGATATTATGTTCTTTTCAAAGTAAAGGCCAAAATCCATTAATTACTTGTTTTCAAATTTAAATGTGTGAAATGAGTTTGTAACTGTTGAAAACAGTCAAAAATTCATTTTCCTTTGTCAAAGGTTTTATGAAAAACCCACCCATTCATGGAAAAAAGTGCTGTAGAAAAATGCATGCTTAAAAAATGATATAAATGTATAAATCTACTACTGTACCTTAAACTGAGATTCCTCATCCGCCTCCGAAATCTCTAAAAGCAGGTCATCAAGGCTCTGTTCCTCCTCGTTGCCATAACCTTTATAGACAACTACACATGTGCCTTTGTTCCAGTCTATAGAAGAGATGGTGGCAGCATAAAGCTGGCCATCTTCTGACCAATAAGCACTGCAGGAGTCCCCAACCTGCCACTAAAAAACAACATAAAACATAATTAGGTTGAAAGCATATCAGTGATCTCTCTTCTGGTCTAAATTAAACTCAATGAAACATTAGTCACAGATTGGCTAGACACTAATACGATGGATTTGAACCAGACCATGTAAGTAACTGATTGCCAAAGAAAATAAACGATTCAGCCGTTACCTTCAGGCTTAAAGAAACATGCTTGATTTAGGATTTCTTCAGGTTAGGGGACCAAAGACCAAGTATCATCTATTAAAAAGTCAGTTTAAAAATAGCATAAGGGACACTGTCAAAAAATAAACAGTAATTTAACCCTTTGTTTCGCTTAATAATTAAACTTAAAGGAAGAGATATTTTTCAATGGAAAACGGTTTTCTGGTTCCCTCCTATAAATGCTATTTAATACACTACTTTAAAAACTAACTGCAAGGGTGGAATGTGGTACGAGATGAAACCTTTTTTTACTATCATTTCAAAAAGACAAGTGGGAATACAACACTTAAAAAAAACATAATTGCCCAGAAATATAACATCTAGTGTGAAATGTGTGTGAATGAAACGTAAAAAATAAATGTATTAAGTAACATGTTCAAATTTTGCATTTTATTATTTGAATAGTGTCCTAAAGCAAAAGTTCAGCATTCAAATTTAAAACTAAGTTATAACCCATAGGAAAAGAAATAACCTCAACACAAAAAATGAATTGGATAGTATTTTTTCACTCAAAGTAGTTAAATAATATCAGTTAAATTTGTTTTAAAGTTGCATTAACTGATTAAAAGAAAAGTTTTATGTTTTTGTGATACAAACATCTTTTATATCTGTGTGGTGCTAAGAGAATGTTTATTTTTCATGCCTGGTCTGGTCTTTATTGCCCATAATTGAATCTCAAAAATTACATGTAAACAATTGTTGCTTTGTTCTGTAATTTCTTCACGAAAACTCCAATTTAAAAATCATATATTAACACAAACAAAACCAACAATAAACTGTCTGAAAAACAAATTAAAAAATAATATATGAACATGTCACTTTTCATTGCTTGGGGTTTTATTTTATGAGTTTCACGCCTTTAGCTGTTTTGGATGGTGTCATAAATTTTAGTCTGTCATTTTATTGCTGCTGTGAATAAAAGTTAACATGAATTTTATTGAACAAATTGAGTTACATCACGGTAGTGCAGGATACACTTTCTTCTTCCAGAACACAGATAAATGCATTGAGACTTAAAGCTTTTATTGTTTCAAATAAACTTTATCTTAATGGGTTTGAAAGTCTAAAAGTGGTTATGTAAATCACTGAAATAAAGTGTGAAACAGCACCTGAACAAGTTTATAGTTCATTTCATGACTACTCACTTAGCTTTTTCTAAATGAGTTTCTTTTAATATAGCCAGTCCACATTTAAATCCTGACAGGTGAAATTTTAAAAAATAATTTAGCAGACCTTTACTGCCATCAGCTATTAGTCTCTACAATGTCTCATAGACACTGGACACTTAATTGTGTTATTTGTTGTACATTTTAATGCTATGTTTTATCTTTTGTTCTTTATTATTATCTTGTTTTTGGAGCTATGGGAATAAATCAATTAAAATCATTTTGATCAATCTATTTACCTATCATAAAACAAACAATAAGTAATTTAAAAAAGCCTACCTTTCAAAATGAAAAAAAAAGACTTTTTTTTAAGGTTAGAATTAAGTTAACTATCAATTAGAATCATGTTAGTCAAGCAAAAAATATACTTTCAACAAATATAAAATTGGACATCTTGCATTTACAGTGTTTATTTCTATACCTCCTTCTCCACTGGTCCATTGTTTCTTTTTCTGCTCTGGTTCTTTTTGTTATTCTTGCGTTTCTTCCCTGGGAGACTTTTCCTGGAAGCTTGCGGCTCATCTTCCCCTTTCAGGGCAGTCTAACATATATCCAAAATTAAAACTTAGACAAATAATTGAAAAAATGTCATGTCCAAGTGCAACAATAAATCTAAATTTACCTTGAATGATGCTACTGCTTTGTCATATGCTTTTATAAGAGCAGTGTCATCCCAGATATCTGAATCATCACTCTAGGATAGAAAAAGAAAAGAGAAAACAAATAAACAAACAATTTGCACCATTGACATGTGCAGTTTATGTTATTTCTAGCAGGAAAGAGTCACCTGCTGCAAAGTGACACGGATGCCAATTTATAGCGAATTCTGCCTGCAGCAGCAACATCAAGCAATTACTTCCCGTCTTAGTGCATAATGAAAAATTTACATCTCTATCCCCGTAAGTCTAACGTTCGTAAAAGGTTTAATTTGTTCCTCTTTGTTCTCCACCTAGCTAAACTTTTGGAGTTTAGCTGCCTACATTGACAGCTATATAAGTCTACCAGGAACAAAAACAAACAGATTAATGTTTTGCTATATTAGGCAAACGTGTGAAATGAACCCACCTGTCCAGTTCCACGACTAAACAACACTTCTTTACACCCATTCGCCATGCGAAATCGTAAATGCGATGCTAGCTATTGCTAATGTACAACTATCGTGCAACGTGCGTCGGAAGTGGTTTAGTGACGTAGATTTAACGCGACGCTGGCTGTCGTTGGCCAGGCAACGGTGTTAGCTTGCAAGCAAATACATGTGAACGGATGAATTATTACTCATTGAGCCGTTTTTATTTTTGCTCTTTCAAATAATAGTTTACTTCAGCGTTTACTGATAAACTCCGTAGGGATGATTGACTCTTCTTTCAGCTCTTTGGATGCGAAAGTCGTCCTCGCGTCTTCCAGCGATGAGAGTCACCCACCTGAAAACATAGTTGACGGGTACGATTTGGGTTTAGAACAACAGTTATTATTACTTATTATTGCATTAATGTTCTAACAGTAATAAGTCACTTTAAATGTATTTTTTCTCTTTTCGACTAGAAACATTAACACGTTTTGGATGTCCACCGGATTGTTTCCTCAGGAGTTCATCATTCGTTTTCCGGAACCCACGACTGTGTCTGCTTTGACACTAGACACTTACAATCGTATGAAAGAACCAGTAAACACTTATTATTTATTTTTAATCTTTGTATTATTTTTATCATCGTTATAATAAAATAATAATATTTAATAATAATAATAATAATGACGATGATAATAATAATAATAATATATTTAGCATTCATAATTACTCGATGAAAGTGCCAGATTGTAGCTTTTGTTTTTAAGTGAAATAATTTTGCTTTTATTGTTGTTTGTAGATTTCCCCCCCACATTAATCATATTTTCACCAACTTTAGGCTATTTTTTTTAAAACATGGTTTCAGTTAGATTTTTGTACTGGCTGCAGACATATTGTGATCATTTAGGTTGTAATGATGGACTGATTATTTGCCTGTTTATTTAACATATTTAGATACTTTTAACACACAATTTTAAAGCAAAAATATGAGCTACGTAACATCACAGTTTGCAAATGTCTTTTGCTGTCAGCATATTACCAGTTCAGTTCATTTAGTTTTATATAGCACTGATTCATAGTCACAGTTGCCTGAAATCTTTTTTTAAAAATACAATTCTTCTTCTTTTTTTGCTTTGGTAATCTTCGAGAGGAAACCAAAGGTTTTCCTTTTAGAAAAAAAATGATGATTATTTGCAGCTACACTTTTACAACATGCTACCCTTTAGTTTGCTAATGATGGGTTTTTATAATTTTTTACTTTTTGGTGTTTTTTTTTAAACACAAATCATAGAAGTGAATATTTCTGGCCCAGCTAAGAATGTTTATCCAAAAAAAAAAAAAAAAAAAAATTATGCTGTCTCTTAAAGTCCCACGCTAATCATGTTTTGATCTATTTTAAAAGCATTCCCAGTGGTCTGTTAATTAGGATTAAGCAAAATAAGAAAAAAAAACAAAACAGTGTAGTTCTACAGAAATTTGCCTCACTTGTGGGCGAGACCGCTAGCTCTGAGTAGCATGCGCTTATTTCCCATCATTCCTTTGTGTACGTACTCCTCCGCTAATTTACAGTCCCTCACAACCTCAACCTAACATTGCCAGTGCAACAAAAATGGCGAGCAATATTGGAACTAACCAACCGTACAGTTCTGAGCCAGATGCCAGCTCAGATGAAGAAAACTAAGATGTTAAGGGATCTATTTGTCCACAAGTGGATGCATCAAAATGGAGAGGAGCCGATTTTATGTATCAACTATAAGCTTTTTTTCCGACTGATACTGATTCACCAAAGTTTGAATAAAGAAATATTTAGGAACACAATTTAATCTTTCTAGTCTTTATAATTGCTCTGCATCATGTGAAAAATTCAACAAGAATATGTTAAAAACCATAAAACATGATTTTCATTGGAGTGGGTCTTTAATTTTAACAAGAAAAATGTTAAAATGTAGCTAAATTTTTTATGTAATTTACTCTCTTTTTGTTACAGTAAAAAATCTGAAAATCGAAAAGAACGTCTCACAAAGTACTTCTCAATTTGAATCTGTTATGGAGAAAGGTGATGTCAACATCCGTATCCATTATTATCATTATTTTTTGCATTTTCTTTCAAGTCCAGAGAAACTCATTTAAGAATTCCTAATTGCTTTTCAGAATTGGAATGCACAGAGGGACATCTTCAGACAAATGCCATTTCCGTAAGTTGAATCACATTTTAGTTCAAAGGCTTTTGAATGTCCTCAACAAATATTCGTTGAGACATGCTTTGTTTTTTTTCTTCTTCCAGCTTAATCCCTGCAGCGCAACCCACCTACGTTTTATTATCACTTCAGGATATGATCATTTTGTCTCTGTGCACAAAGTCAGTATAAAAAATTAAATGAGATTTCAGGCATTTGCATTTATCACTGATGGGAAAAAAACAATAAAATTAATATTGAAAACAAACCAAAAAAACTGTATTCCTCTTAATTTTTTCATCAAAGTAAAAAGGAGCACAAAGTTGAAAGCTGCAAAATATTTGAATTGTGCAATTAATCGCAAGGTTTGATGTTGCGTCTTTTCACTGTAGTACCATTTGGTATTTTGCAGATTTACATGTTTTGATTTCAATACTCAACTGCCAGTTCCACAATCTGATTGCTGGAAAAGCTTTGCCATAAGTAGTTGGGTTCAAGATAATTATATATATATATATATATATATATATATATATATATATATATATTATATATTATTATATTATTTAGGAGCACCTTTCAGGAAACCCAAGGACACTAAACAACAGAGAGACACATTATAAAATAGCGAGCATCATTTGTTAATTCAGGCAATGGAACAGTGACAGTTACAAAGGTACTTTCTCTTTTTGTGAGAGATAAAGTTAATTAGTTCGTTTTGGGCATCAAGGACTTAAATTGGCATTCATCCAGCACCCACAGACACCCCTTCTTCCCCAAAACCATTCCCTCATGAGCATGACTCCCTCCCCACAGATATGGATAATCATGGGTATTGTTGCTGACAGGGCTAAGGGACCAGATGGCTTTCCAGCCCACCAGCACGCATTCAAAGGCTTCGGAGCCTATTTACACAAAGCACTCTATCTCCTGCACTGAGACACACATTCGGCGCGCACACAAGTTCCTGTCTAACTCCATTGCCATGTCAAGTTCAGAAGTATATGAGGACCCTCAGGGACTCCCTCTCCAATTACTTGCTGACTGGAGAGGAGCTTGGAAATTTGCTGAGGCCATGTTTGCTAAAACTTGGTCTGCATACAAGACTTGGAGTAAACCAATAATATATGAAATACATGCCTGAATAACTAGCCCCTTGGTATTTTGGAGTAACTAATTGCTAGGGGATGTGGTTGGGTTATAGCACATTTGAGTTTATGGGTGTGCGGTGAAGAACGAGGGCAAGGTAGAAACTGATACAGTGTTATTGACTCATTCATTATTTAACAGTGTGGAATATTCACTGTAACTTAGGGGCTGAAGCGCTGGCTGAAAATCAGCCGGCAAACTCCTGTTTTAAAAGAACACAAGCATTTTTTCTACTGTTTAAATTATGAAAGTATGACATCTGTTTGCTCTCAACATGCAAGCAGTCGATTTCTGTTTGGATGGGGAATGGGAATGCAGTAGCATCTCCCGTTGATAATGAATTCAGGTCCTTTTGTGCGTAACTGTGAGGCGTATCACAGGAGAATCACAACAAGAAATGAGAGCATTGTCATTAAATTGCTGCTTTGCAGGCTGGGATAAGTTGGTGGTCACCCAGTGTCCTCTGCCCAAATTCCTGCCAATCACACTGAGACATATGCTGAAACAACTAAGTCTACTGAAAGATTTATTGAAAAAAAATTTAACAAACTCAATAACATTAAATTTATTGAAAGCATAAATTGCACATGATTCATGCAGCTTATAATATGTTACAAATGTATTATAAAAGAAAAAAACTATATCTCACTCAGTTGTTAAAGTCTAAGTGATGTTTTATTTGGTATTTTGAGCACTGAATATCTCCAACCTTTCTTTTTTCTTTTCTTTCATACCAAACCAATTCATTTTATCTCTTCTGCGATATCCACTCTTTCTTTCAGTCACAGAGCCAGCTACACACCAACAATAAACCTTAATTTGATCTCAGTTTTGATTTGGTCCTGTCAGTCCATTTATGACAAAAGCTGTAATGCAAGCGCTGTGTGAAGAAAGAAACACTGTCAAAAGACAGAGGTGAGATAATTAGACGGGAAGGAAAAACAATATTTTGATCATTTCAGTCCTGAATGAAAAGAGAATGGTAATCAGTGACTCAGAGAAAAGTTGAGTTTAAGCAATTTCTAATTTAGGATTTGAAAAACAAGCAATGGTTTTGATAGATTCTTTTTTAAATGATTATTGTCGGGTTGTTTTATTTAAACACACAACAATTCTAATCCATTTTTTAAATAGAAAGATTGTCTGTTTGAGAGCAATTTCTCATTTGCCAATTTTTTTAAATGTTCTTTTTTTTTTTGGCTAGTTTTTGCCATTTTTGTCTAACATGTTGGATCAGTTCAATGTTGACCAAAATAAACCTATTTCTGAATTTTATTTTTAATTCAGGCACCTAAATGATTGAGCCTTTAAGTTCCTTTGAGGCTTAAGTAAAAAAGATGCACACCTGCAAGAGCTTATGTTTCCTTCTATCCAGTATGTCAGCCTCAACATTTTATGCTGCACTAACAGATCAAAAAAAGACATAATTACTCATACTTTGCTAGTCTTATTTTTCCAGAATACTGTTTTTTTTATTGATGTTCCCCAGTGGTGGTACGTCTTGTATCTGACATAAACATAACACTTGAAAGCTCTATGAACTTTAATTGGTCTGTTGAGACATGAAGTTTGGTTAATAAAGGGTTAAGTCGATCAATGGTTTAATTTATGCTTCAGAAATTGCCACAATGAGCGCTTGCATAAAAATTTACTATAAGTGGAGTGATGGTTGTCCTCTGAGTGAATAAAATGTTTCACATAAAAGTTTTACATGAAACCTGATAGAAACTTTCCACCAACATCGCAATAACAGAGGCATCTACGTATTTTTGAACATGTATTCTGGAGTGTATTACAGTTTTACAGAGATATGGCACTATTATAATGCCTTTTATAAAAAAAAAAAAAAAAACTTCATTGTATGAAAAATAATTTCCATGCCCAGACCCACTAAGATAAGACAGATTGGAGAACAGAATGCCATTGACAAAAAGGAAAAAAATAGCTGACATTATCATTTTGTTATGCTGGAAGATATGCTGAGCAACCACAATGCTTTGCATGTCGTACTTTCAGACAATAATTCTGACATAAATGCATGTTTGTCTGACTTCTAACATTATAGTGTTTGAACTAGCAGGATTTGGACATTAATTAACAAAAATGAAGCAATTGAACATTAAATAACTTAATGGACAAAGGTTAGAAAGGTTATACGCACTAATAAATAGCTAAAGTGAAAAACAATGTGTCAATCACAGAACTCCTGCTGGGATTTTGCATACTGTAAACAAGCTGAGATCCCTGTTTAAGAAGATAGAGAGCAGGGGGGACCGCTTTCTTCAAATCTCTGTGGCAATAACATCATCGTAGGTTTGCAGTCCTGAGCCATAGCAGATGCCCAGTTCTGTTCGGCTTTCCAGCTCAGCTGTCAGCTCCTTCAGGACCCTCTCCAGGTTTTGGTTCTTTTTGTGCATGTGCAGGTAGTTGATTTGTAGCTGCTTCTGATATTTAATGACCTTGTCCTTTTCCTTGTTCCATGTCTGTCTTTCATGCTCAAAGCTGCTGGCCTGTCTCATTTGAGCAGCTTTTTCATCGTTGAGCTGCTGCCTCAGTCTATCCACTTCCTTTTGGAGTGATCCAGTGAGGACGAGGTCCTCTGGTTCCACTTCCTGTTTCTGGATGGAGGTGTCTGAAGCTTGGATTGCTCTTTCTGAGGCTCGAGTTTTAGAATGAGCCAGAAACTCAGTACGGTTCTGCAGATTATGAGATTCGGGCTCTACAGCGAGCTCCTCTTTCATTCCTTCAATGTCTTTTTCTAGTTGAGTCACTTTCTCCTGCAGACAATCAGCTTCATTCTTTTTGCGTTGGAGTTCATTCTGGCACACCTGATGAAAATGGAAAACTTTAAGATTAACACAATACAAATTTTCTTCATGAAATTCTCATAACTGAGAACTTTTCTGTTTGGAAGCAGACTAAGTGCCGGTATTTGCATTCAGATGTCATTGTGGATCAATCACAAACTAACCTCAAGTTCTACATTGGAGGAGTACAGCCTCCCCTCATGGTCTTTTTTCAGCCTCTCTAACTCCTCCATCCGCGCAGTGCTTTCCTTTAGTGCTGCTCTCAGACCAACAATCTCATTCAGCTTGTGACCGACATCTGTTTGGCACTCTCTGAGCTGCTGCTTCAATAATGAGATCTCTCCTGTCTTCTGACAAACCTAAACGCACATACAAGGAATACAAGTTGAAACAGTTAACTGCTGCTTGTGACACGCAACACAATAAATATTTCAATAAAAACACAGAAAAAATAATTGATTACAAAAACAACTGAAAAATAGTTTTGACCTCACATTAAAATGTATGAAGTTTACATGCCAAACTGGCAAAAGAAAGTAACTGCAGGCATCAGGGACATTCGGTCAGGGGAAAATAACAGTTCCTTAATCTGAGCTATAAATGCAATTTATGTATATAATTCTAATCATTTTAATACTTTTTATAAACAAAGTCACTGTATTTTGCGTATTTCCTGTTCGATTGCAACATAGAATGTGAGATGAGGCATCACTGCCTCATGTTAAATGCAAACTCATCTCATGCATCTCATGAGAGCATAGGCTACTGTTAGCTTGCTTAGTCTATGCTAGTAATATAATGATACATTAAAAGTTTTATACATTATATGTATTTTGTCCTTATTTTCTGTAAAATGGGGGATGTGTGTCATGTTTGTCTATCATGTACTTCAGATCTGACATTTAAAGCCACACTGAAAAGACAGAAGGTGAGGTAAGCAGGAGCACACATTTGATCTTTGGTGGTTGCGAATAAAGTTCAATAAGAGGATGATGTTTTGTGTTTTGCTCTGACTGACTGCAAAATGCATGCAATATTAAAAAAAAATGTCTCAAAGTTAAACAATTAAAACTTAAAGCGATAAATAATGCATGACCAATGACGGACAAACTTCTAAATGAATATGAGAACTTTTAAAATCAGAGATTTTTGCCCAGAAGGAGACACATATGGATTTTATTTACAGGTAAAGGTTAGACTATGGGGTAAGGAGACCAACGTGCGAATTTTGTCTGTGCGTGCATGCATGTGAAAAACAGTGTGCATCTGTTGTGGTGCTGTGATTATGCTGTCTGCAGCATTCACCTTGGTGTTTTTTAGGAGGCATACTAAACCGCAATATGTTTTGAATTCTTCCTTGGCCCAAAATGAACCTGCTGATTTGAGATATGGAACACATATAAGTGGTTGGCAAATATATTTGGTTTGTATGTTTGTAGATCTGACTCACTGCCTCACAAACCTCACGCTGCATCATTGGTGGGCATTCAATTTTTAACATATAAATGATGAAAAATAAAACAGAACAATATCTCTCTCTAATGTCCACAGGGTAGATAGCTCACTCAAAAAAAGCCATTTGGATTTTGCCAGCTTGTTGTTGGCCCATCACACACACCTATCTAGTTTAGCCAAAGCAGCACGCTCATTTTTGGAGCAGACATTTACTGACATTGTAGCAGGGCCTATGTTCACAGGCGCTGCCAATCAGGAACCTGATTGCAGGAATTTGCAGGATGAGCTGTCAGACAGTTGCAGAAAAGATTTGATGAATTGCAGTGGTGCTGCAGTCCACATTCTCTGCTCAGTGTTATTCCAGTTTAACAGGCAAAACCCCCCGACACACAGCACCTATACCTTAAACAGGTCAAAAAGAGGAAATTCCTGTATTGTTCACAAGATGTTCATATAACTTGCTCCTCTTGCAGATCTGGTACTGCAATGTTTCTTAAATTGGAGTTAAAGTTTAGTTTGAAGTTTAGTTGTCACAGAAATGCAGATTTGTAAACAGACAGCTGCTAGTGGTCACTGTTCATTAATTGAGTCACAAAATAAATGGCTTTGATACTTAACATTTTAGTCAACTAGTACTCACTCACCTCCCACTGTGTTTCCTCAAGTGTTGGTGCAAGCCGGGTGTTCTCTTTTTCAAAGGACCTGAGCCTGAGCTCAACCAGCTCCTTGTCTTGGGTCAGCTTTGTGACATCTTCCTGAAGTTTCTTGTTGTCAGCCTACACAAGTTTTTTTTAGCATTTAAGCAGAAAAAAAAGTTTTTTTTTCCCATTTGATAATATCTGGTTTCACTGGTCATTTTATGCACAATTTCTTCGAGTTGCTTTCTGAAATAAACGTTTTGGAAAGATACTGACAATAGACAGACTGACAGCTGTCAGGTGAGAACTGACCTGAAGCTGGCAGACTTGCAGCTGCAGTGCCTGATGGGATTTTTCAGCATTTTGTGATGCTTGTCTTAACTTGACAGAGCATTGCTGCTTCAGTCCCTCCATGTTTTCAACACAATGCAGTTGTCTTTCCTCAAACAACTGGCAGGTGTGTGTCTCCTTCTCCTCAAAACTTACCTGTTGGAAAATTAAGTAGTTTGATGTTACAGTCTGAAGGCAACTGGGACTTTCTAAACTTTATTATTTTCATTTTTTCATTTCATTATTAATAATTGATGATTAGTACCTGTAGTTCTTGCAGCTCCGTTTCTTTCTCTAGAAGTCTTTGTTCCAGGTGCTCAATCAGTGATTCATCTGTAGTTATAGGAGATCTAATGCCCCCCGCAGCTTCGGGGAAAGTGCTTGGCTCATCGGTATGTAGCGTGGAACCAACATCCATGCCCTCCTTGAAGGCCAACATGCTGCTATTTAAACCAGACTTGTAAAAGTCATTGTTAATGTTATTCCCATTGTTCCATGGAGAGAAATGGGATTGCTGTCCTTTCCTGAGGCTGTTTCCGATGGCTGAACTGCCATTACCATGACAGACGGGGCCTGTGGTTACCCTTAGACTGCTACTTGTGCTGTGTGTGGGGAGGCTAGACATGGAGTTCCGTCCTGAGTCAGAAAGAGTTCCTGAAAGAGAAAGATTGTGCCACACTTTTTTGTAATTTGCTGTTTCAGTTTTAGACAACGTATGACCAGTATAATAATGATAAAAACCTAAAGTTTCTTGCTTGTTCCCAACATTTGAACTGCTTGCTTTCCTCAAAGGACAAATGATATGATCCAGGCTGTTGTGGCCCGCCTCTTTGCAGGATGCTCCGCTGGGATTCACAGATGAAAAGGCAGTGGAATAGCCCGGTGACTTTTTACCAGAGGGCTTGTAAAAGTAAAATGAAACACAGTCAGTCTTTTTGTTTTGTTTTTTTTCCCCTCTGGTGTTTGCTTTTAGATTCAACATTTTCTCAGCAAAATGTTGTACTCTGAGGAGGAAGAATTTAGGATTGTAATATTATGAAACTTTAAAAATCGGTTTCACAGAGAAACAGTGTCTAGTGTCACACCCTGAAATTCAGTACAAAAAAATGGGAATGCATTTTTTTTCTTCCAAATGTGCCTCTCCACTGTAGAAAAGAACAACCGAAGCGTGGAGAATTGATGAACTTCAAACTGACAGCATTAGAAACCAACCACCTATTGCTGCAGGAGAAATTCCCCAAACTGTCTAAATAAGAGAAAACTTATATAACAAGATGAACTTATTTATACCACATGGTATGTTGTTCACGACTGTCACCAGCAGTTGCGTACCTCCACTTTTTCCTCTTCTTTGCACCCTATTTCTCCCCTCCATGTGCTGTCTGAAGGAAGATGAATAGCTCCTCTCTGTGATATTAATAATATGAGCTATTGCTGAAGTGTATAAAGCTAAAGCTTGTAAGTTCAGCATTCCTTCTCACTGACTTCAGGGCTGGGATGCCTTTCCCATTCTTTTCTCCCGATCTGTCAAATTCTCACTGGCCCTTGTTCTCTTTTTTTCTCTCCCCTTTTCTCTCTCTTTTACCTTTATTCCTCCCCTGATAAATGAAGGCCAATCTAAGAAAATGCTGTCAGCTCATTTATTCCTGGCACAGAAATGATTTCTCTGAGAAGATCAAGGCATTCTTTAGTCATTAATCTGGGAGGGGGTGATTAATAAGGTGGAAAGGTTGGACAGGTTATGAGGAATGGTTGCTGCCTATTAAACTGTACCTGTTGTGTTTTTTTTTCTCCCTCATCCTCTGCACTCATGTAAAGATTTTGAAGTCTTTTTTAATCATGCGGCACAAGAATTACACAATTACATGATGTTTAGATAATAAAGCATGACTCTTAAATGTCAAAGTATACTTTGAAAGAAATTATTTGACATTCAAGTATAAAAATAAGCTTTGCTCCTATTAAAGAGTTCAGTGAGAGGATCAATATTGCAAGACCGTGTCTGCATACTATATTTGAAGGGAGCCATTGTTCCAAACAGCAACAAAGTATTGCCTGATAGAAACAAAATCCTCCTTTAAGCTTCCAAATTGGCAGCCTTTGGAGGTAATCATTTGCTGTGCAGATGTTGGGAGTTTTGAGCTTAAAGACACACTTTAAAGTCAATTGTGTTTTTTTTAACATGTTCTTGTGGCATTTTTCTCAAGATGGAGTACATATAGGCTTATAGAGAAAATTAAATTTAAAATTGCATTTCTGAGTACCACATTTCTTTGTTCAAATTATTGTGAATAAGGAGCAGACACAAAAGCAATGTTAGAAAAAGCTTGAAAAATGTCACGTACTAGTTACTACGGGAAGCCACAAGCTCCCTGCTCCACTCCATTCGGATGCATTTATTTGTAGATGACTCGACCCATGTAGATCTTTGTTTTCCTCGTCTGAGCTGGCATCAGGCTCAAAACTGTACGGCTGGATAGTTCAGATATTGAAGGGCATTTTTGTTGAACCGGTAATGTTGGGTTGGGGTTGTGAGGGGCTGTGAGCTAGCAGAATACACATATACAGATGGACTCCATGCCAATAACAGTCCTGCCCACAACTGAAAAGTGAATATCTTTTAAACTATTGCTGCTCTGCAGAAACTGTCCTTGAAAATTGAAGTTTTTAAAAAAAATCTTGTTTTAAAATCATAATCATAATCATGAATAAAAAAACACTGGGAACACATTTACAATAGATCAGAAGGTGATTGAAGTGGGACTTTAACTACTACTCAAAAGTAAAACTTGTGAGGCTGATGTTCACACATGGGAAGTCAAGCGCAAAACAAACTCTGAGCTTTATGAAAAAAAATCCCTCATGAGTTTTGAAATACAACAAAATGCAGTTTCTTGTGGACTTAATGATCTTAGCATTAGAAGAAACCTAACAGTTTCAGATTCCTTTCTAAATCCTTCAATAAAAGTTTTTTCACGGCTCTCTTTTTATTTTGACGCTGGATATATCGACAATTCCTCGTGAAAAGAAGGCAAACTTCTCGTCCAGGGCTGGCCAACCCTGGTCATCAAGAGCCTCAACCCTGCCTGTATTCCTGTTCTCCCTGCCCAGCCTTCTCTTGATAAGCCGACTCAGGAGAGTCCCTGACTGACTGAACACACCTGATTTATGCTACGTTTACAAATACAACTGCCACACGTGATGGGGAGACATCAGCAGTACCTTCAAGATTTCATGCCGCAGCCTGATGTTTTTTTTTTTTTACATTTTTGTCATGTTCATGAATGTAGATGGCGGCTGTCAGGTGGGCAGAATGGCCTGGTTTTTATTCCCCCCCTGGCTACCAAGCGGCTGTCGGCCGGTGATACTTGATATGGACGGCTGTCATGCGGAAACAATTACACATCCTCCAATCAGAGCTGCCGCTGGTGGGCGAGTCGACTGCCACTGACCTGACACTTGCCCGATTTTGTGAAAAATTCATCCCCACCTGTCAATGGACTGCTATCGAGTGACCTCAAAATGTGCCCGGATGGCCACTGACCGTCGTCAACTATTAGAAGAAAATCCTCTGATCGCTGTAAAATTTAAACTTTTCTTAAAACTGCCATGGCCTCCATGCGGCGTATAAAAGTGCAACTGCCGCCTCACGATTACAAATGCCACAGCGCGGCCCCCTGCCAAATAAAAAAAAAAAAAAACGTTGCATTTTGGTCGCTGCGCTGTAGCATTTTGGGATATGTGACTGTAGTCATAGGTACTTGGCCTCAAGCAGTCTGGGGAGAGTTGGAAAACAGACAGGGTTGTGGGTTGAGGAATTGGGTTGGCTAGCCATGCTTTAGTCCTATAGCCTTTTGCAGAATCATTCAAAGCAAAACATCTCAGCATGTCAGTTCATATAGTTTGACAGTATTTTTACCAGACGTCAATAAAGGAGGGTGAAAAGCAGGATAAACAAGAAATACCATTTGTAAGATTTAAATAACATAAATGATTCCACATGGCTGCTAGATGGCTTCATTCCTTTTTTTTTTGTTTTTTTTTTCAAAATAAGGAAAAAATGAAACCAATAACTAAAATAATGTAATTGAGTTACTTATGCAATTATTTTTTCCGAATTTGTCCGTTAGATTTTTTTAGGATATTCCCTGCATGACTTTTCTGAAGATTACCATAATTTGCTGTTTTCATTACTGTCAATCTTTTATAAATGTTGTCATAACTTTTTTTTTTTTAGTATTTACCAGGAGAGAAAAGAGTCACCATACTCACTCTCTCTGCCATATTTCCTGGCATGAGCAGCAGTTTTGGTTGCTGTCGTCTGCCTGATTCTTCATCTTTGGCTGCTCTTTCTTTGTGGTACACAGGCTTTGGCTTATTGCTAACCTTTTGTCAGACAAAAAAAAAAAAAAAAACAATGTTAGGACACAACAGAAAACCACATTTTTTTTTCCCAAAAGTAATCTGTTAGATGCCTTCTAAGGTATATTTTTTGTCATCTTTTATGCTTTTATCTCCAGTCTGAGAACGTGATCTACCTTGATGTAAAAGAAATCCTCACTCCGTCCTGACCTGGAGTGAGACAGGCCTTTAGTGGGATGATTGGATGAGGAGGAGCTCTGAGAAAAACCACACTTTAGCAAACCATCAAGACTGCAACCACCACTTTTTCTGTGGTGGCTCGATCCCTCTTTTAATCTGTAGTCCGATGCCTTGCAGTGTTTGCTGTTCAGGCTGTTACCGTTTATGAGACTACTGACACTACCCATGATCCCCCAAGCCCACGTAAGAGCAGGATGGGGCTGAGGTCCAGATGGTCAAGTTACAAAGGAGTTATTGGCAGGCATGTCTCATGACACCAGATGAGTTCTGTCAGTGGCTTCATCTGCAAAACACAAAGATAATAGGTACACACATTAAACCAAAGAAATAGGAAGCGTCCGATCTGATTTTCCCTTGTTTATTCTGTATATATTTATTGCTTCTTGCTCATGCATTAATGAGGCAGGTGTATTTAAAATAAACAAGCTGAAAAGGTTTTTTTCTTGGCATTATGCCTGGCTTTGTGAGTCGAGATTTATGACTTTACCATTGAATTTGACAAATAACCCTTTGGGTGCCCTTCCTGAAAGCTGGCAACTAAGCCACTTCCTGCCAACTCAACACTTGGCTGCTGCGGCCATCTAAACAACACTTCTTGGCAGTGTTTTTTTTTTTTCATTGTTTTTATTTTCATATTACAAGAACACACTGCAGACAGATTGGCTCCAGTCAACAAGTAAAGTTTGTTGCATACTTTGTAGCATGCATACATTAATGCATGAATCTCTACTTATAGCAGAAAAAACACTTTCCTTTGCTGACTAATTTGTCAAAAAGATGCTTTCTCATTCTTGTCAGGGCTCCACCAGACCCCAGATGTTATCATCTCCAACCCACCGGGGAAATGTCGACTCAGTGGTGACTTTTAATGGCAAAGGGCTTCACACTGACTGATCTTTGCTCCTCGAGCCACCTGGTCCTCAAGCCCAAATCATTTTATAATGGTCACAGCAACAAAGCACGGCACTCACTGCCTGCTATGATTCATATATTAGTGTGACTCTACATTAAGTTCAGGGTTATTCTGTGATTATCTGTAAAATTTGTAAAGAAATAAAAATATGTTATTTTTATCTTCCTATATAAACCAAGTAAAAAGATTAACATGTTTATTTCAGGTGATTCAAAATGAATGGAAGTTTTTTGTTCAGTAAACATTAGCAAAAGGACAGACAAAGCCAGCATGAGAACAAGAAGGAACAACGACAGAACAAAATGCTTGTTAGTTTTGATTGTGGCTTTAGCAGAAAACTTAAAACATATAAAGAAATTTTATATTGTGAATCTTCAGAAACTTGGGAAAAATAAACTAAGCATATGAAATGATTCCCGAATAACCTTAAAGGACCCTCTGGTTGACTGGTGAAAAGACTCTGGCACAGCCATTTCTGTCTAAGCGTGTTTGTACGTCTGCCGCTAAATCTGCACAAAACACTTCACTATCACTCTCAGATATCAACATCCACCACCGGCAAGGGACCAAAGTAATGAAACTATATATTTTACTTACTGCCAGGCCAAACTAAGCATCCATCTCTAACAAAGCCTCTTCAGATTCATCTGCCCAGTCCTGATGTGATGTGTATGTCTCTGTGCCTTTCAATGAACAAAAAGCAAACACTATCACCACAGCCAGGAGGCACCGCTTACTGTTCTGGGAGGGGGCGGGTCTTACTGTTTGTCTAGTCAGCCTGTGCCAAGTTTTGCATCATAACTGACATGTAAATTCAGTTGTGTGTGTGTTGGCGTTAGAGACCTCCCACTCCTCTCAGGGGAATCAGTGTACAACATGTGCTCCTATAGAACCGGCGTGTGCCGTTCAAGTGATTAACTCCCACTTTTGACAAAAGATCTTTTACACCCGCCCTGAGACCCCTCCCTCCTCTCTGCCCACTCGCCCACAATCACCCCCCCAACCGTTTGTGCATTGACTGTGTAATAACTATTCATTCTTGCCTCTCCCCCTGATCCTTTCAGTCTCTCTCGACCCAACCATCCCCTCTTGGTGCCCTGCACCCACCCTGAACAAACAATTCATCCAAAAGGAAAAAAAAGGAAAAGGTGCTCGCCCTCTATCTTCTTGCTCTTTGTCTGTTGAAGTGTGCCCTCTTTGTGTGGACTTTTGTGCGCTGGTTGATGTATCCCCTCCTAAACAGTCCAAGACCATATTTGAGTGTTAAACAAATGACTAGTCCTCTCAATAAGAGGACTGAAGAGCCCAACTTTTGCAGAGATTTACAGCTATCCCGCCTTTAGGCTGTTTGTTCGGTTATGTGCCCACGGAGCCGTGCTTTCCCACACAGTTGTGCAAGCCGCATGATTTCCACACTGTTAGACAGAGTCACTGTTCAGTCAAGGCCTTTTGCCAAAGCGTGTGACAAAGTACTTCATGGACAACAAATAAACATCAAGATAAGAAAATTTACAGAGGTCCCTGTTCCAAATGACTGGATAGGAAGAATAGAGCAGGTTTTGCAGCTCCTCTGCTAAAAAGAGAGAAAAACAAAAATAAATCTAACATCTTGGTTTAGCCACAAAGACATATCTGCCTCCTGTAAAAAATATAAAAACTAAAACTCAATGGAAATGAGCCATTTGACTTAAACCTTACTTAAAGACCTACTCCAATGAAAACATTTTTTTGTTTTTTTACATGTTCTTTTAGCATTTTTCTCATGATGATATTAAATATTTCAATATTAAAACTGTGTTTCTGAGTATTTCTTTATTTAAATCGTGTTGAATCAGGAGCAGATGAAAACATGCGGGTTGAAAAAGCTCAGGTTTGTGACACATCTTCGTTTTCTTCGTCAGAGCTACCACCTGGCTCAAAACTGTGAGGCTGCATAGCTCCGATATTGCTCGCCTTTTTTATTACGCTAATGTTATCTTAGACTTGTACGTTGCCATAAGTTAGTAGGAAAGAGTTTAAACAATGGGTTAATGGGAAATCAGCCAATGCTAACATCAAGGTGTCTTCATGACCATGTGACCCACTCATATTGTAACACATAGCTTCTATTGTGATCCTTTCAGCTCACAGCCATTGTTCCTCCATTAGCTCTATTATGACCTTGAAGGATGTTTGACCAATACAGAAATTTCACTTTCACAGTCGCACAAACTTTCTGCTCAGAGGTGGTCCACTTCACTTATATGTGTAATACAAGTCATTTGAAAGCACTGCTATTGCTTCAATTTTGCAAATAAAAAAAAAAACAGCTACAAAACTCTGACGTCTGGAGTGGACTGTTTGATTCAGGACCTATGCTGGGGTCATAGGTCAGGGTGGGCTTGTGTGGGTGCATGCACACATCTAATCTTATATCTGACTGGCTTTGTGTTGGTCGGTACAAAAGCGTGCTCGTTTAGCATGCGTTTATTTGCAGAGGTAATGTGGATTTCTGGGTGAAGTGTCTAGGGCGGGTTGGGGTCTAATGCACTAGGGCGGGGGATCTGCCTCGCTATTGAGCCACAGCTGACCCGCCTGAAGCAAAACAAGACAAGTTGACAATACGCTTCCCCCCTCCTCGCATCAACCCGCCATAGACACACAGTCAAGTGCACGCAGATGAACATACATTCACAAAGCATGGCAAATCCATTTACACAGCCAGTGTGAGGCAGCAGTGTGATGTAAAAGACTAGGATTTATACTTGTCTAACAATGACCATCAAACTCTGTTGCTCACACTGTACCTCCACACGCTGCCACTGCACCAGATGGCTCCACTGTCTGTATGGTAATTTCTAACAGATGAATGCAATCTATCTAGTTCAATGTCTGCTTTTGTAGGTTAATCTCAAGCTTATTGTCATTTGCTCAGGAGTGCATTTTGAAATCACGTCTAATATCTTACATGGTTTATGTTTAATTAAAGGCTTTGGGCATTCTGTCTACCATCATATCCCAGATAACTTTTTTATCTTAAGTAAACTTATGAAACAAAGAATGTAATAGAACAACTTTAGTATTTCAACATTTAAATTACACTTTCAAATCCACATTTCAAGCTGATAATTTCAAAAAAGTTGTGCAATGACAATTACACACGGATCTAATACTGTTCTTACAGAGATTTATCTAAATTTACACGTGCAAATTCTGCCAGTCAGTTTTGATGTTTTGACTATTTTGTGACATCAGTTCTTTTAAAAAACATAATAATAAGGTTTACAAGACACTTTCACTGAAATTGTTAGATCATTTTTATCATGTTACAAGATAAATTAATAAAATAACATTTAATTTGAGAGAAAAGAGCTTAGGATCCTCACTGGCACATCAACATTTAGGCCAATGGATCTGCTGTTACTTCAAATTAATTTAAACTTAGTTGGTGTAAATAGTTTTATACAAATTCTCACATAAAGTTAAAAAAGATGCAAACAAATGAAAGAGCAGGAAACAAAAATCCAATTCATGCAACATGTTACGTTTTTGTCCCAATGATGTAACCTCTTAGATAACTGGCACTGATCCATGGTTCACACAAAATAGTCAATGTTTAATGGCAATGGCGAAGGCATTTCCTATCATTCCAAGAGTGACATTATAAAATAAATGAAGAGAAAGATGAGAAGAAGAAGAGGAAACAGCTCACATATGACAACAGAGCATGATTTAGAGAATGATGGACTGTGGAACTGAATTATTGAGAGGTAAAACTCTCCTTTTCTCTCTGTCATCTTCTATAGCCCGTCAAAGCCCTGGTTTCTTCCCTGTGCTCTCTGATTCTCTCTTAAACACACACAAACCCACTCACAGGCCTCTGCTGTTGGGATGACTAATATGGGCTGCAGAGGAGCATCAACTGGGAATGAAGTGTGGGATCGAGACACTCATCCATCTTTCACTTTCACCACTATTGCATCCATTCAGTGACCAAGCGCACACAGACACACACATTCAATGACATCCAATATTAGCTAATTGGGTAATCCTTTTAGTGCATTGTAACGGAGATGGAGCATGAGTAAGGCTTCAATGGTGAAGTGCAGAGCACCAAACACCCATTACTGTCCCAGAGTTAAGGAGATGGAGTACCAGGCACAGAGTGAGAGGCATGAGCAGAAAGAAAAAGAGTGTAAGAAACATTTATATTCTGAGGGGCTCACATTATTTTATGAACTGATAGCCACTGGCCATGGTGCAGCTAATGTATCCTCTGTTGACAAGGATCTGGAGCCAGAAAAGGTTTAATCAAGAACTATGTGAACAAACATTTAAAACTCATTATTTTGATCTCAGTGTCCTCTGTTGGCAGACGCACGGTCGAATCCTTGACAAGAGGCCACGCTTTTAGTGAAGAACCCCCTCTTGAAATTAAATTGCATTCAAATGTTATTATGATGAGACATAAGGTCAAATGAGCAATCAGCCTCTTTGGATTTTAATAGAGAAGGAGTCCGTCTGCACTGCTGGCTAAATTTATATGGCAGACAAGCATTGCTCCTGAAGTGTGAATATTTGCATAAACTTGGCAGATGGAAAATAGAGCAAAATGTATTTTTAATGGGAGCATTTAAAGTTACAGCATGAACTAGAGCTAATGCTCATGAATTTGAGGAGTCATTAAATCAAATGTTGAAGAACTGAATTTTTATTTTTTTACTATGTTGAATCTGTTTGAGCAAGATTGATTAGTACAACTTGTGTCTTTGTTTTTACAATTGCAGTACACCCTGGAATCTTTCCAAAAATGGATCAGGAGAGTGCTGTGTGTCCATTCCATTAAACACAGAGGAACATGGTTAGCTCTGCTATCATAAAATATTTACTTCCCAGGCTTTTATCCATACTCAAGACACAGTAAGTACATATTAGCAGTATACTATTACAGCTAGCTGTGGTGAAAAAAAAAAAGACGTATTTCTCATTTATTTTGGCTCGCAGAAGTCACTGACTGCAAGGATCATATTGTTTTGCAAAAACAATAGAGAAAAAACAAAAAGGCACAAAAACAACCTAAAAAAGATTTGAAGGAAAGGAACAAGCCCAAACAGACATGAGCAGTGTGTAGTAGAACACAAAATACACAAAGAGACACTCAACCTGGATGCAAAAACTTCTATATTGTAATCACAATGTTTATACTTATTCTTTTTAAAGACCATTTTATGGCCAATTGTGAGATTTGGTGATTTTTTTCATTTTCCCACAAAAATGGAAAATAAACTTTTGTTTGAGCAATTTTCAAGAAATTTCACACACATGCTGCCAGTTTAAGTCTAAACAACCCCTGGAGTTATATCGACCTTGACCTGCCGTCTTGAATAAAAAAAACAAAAACAAAAACACCTTTAGGAAAAGCTACAAATCAAAAGTCGTCCTAGGGATTTTCGGCCATTGTCTCCTAACTTCTCAAGCATCATTGGGAAGCTACTGTTGAAAAAATGTAGAAGTTGTAGATTTTGATTGAGTAAATGTTCCAGTTTTCAGGATGATATAACAATGTCATGTAAAAAAAACATGCCCTACATGTGCAGCCTTATAGTTCTGCCAGTCAATCACCTTTACACAGGCTCACCTAAATTGTCAATTCACTTGCAGCTGCACATTCCGCTATGTATTTAAAATATTTATTCATACACTGTGACAGAATGATGTTATTCATAGGTAAGTGGAAAAGAATGATGCTTTTCTCTGCAGAGCCCATTGACCTGCAAGCTGAAGACTGAGTGATAAGGTTGTCATTCTTGAGCATAACCATCCTCCCATCCTCCTAATCTGCTGTGGCTGTGTGTTTGTGTGTGCATGTGTGTGTGTGTGTGGTGTTATGTAGTAGTACAAGGATACACAGTGATCTCACTTTAAGGAGTCTATATCATCCTGAAAGCAAATATGAGCAGCAGGCGCTACCTGTGCCCAGCTCCAAAATAAAATCACTCTGACCTTGTATTACAAAACTGTTCATGTGGAAAAACTCTGCTCTATTTTTAAGGTTTTTAGACATCTAACAAAATTAGTTGCTGATGTGTACATGCTTTATTTATACAAGAGTGGAAATCTGAGTCCAAGAGTTTCATACTTTGCAATAATATTCTGGAGTCTGAGGACGATGGAGAGATGCTGCACTTGTCTGACAGAGCGTTCATTCATGGGAGTTTGCAGTATTTGGTTATCTGGGACAGTTATTTTAGGAAGTGTGCTCTTCAGCAGGTCATGACAGCTCACACTGATTGTCACTTAGCAGATAAATGGAACAAAGTGAAGAAATCTTGGTGATTTGTTTTTGGGGCATCGTTCTGATTTTTTCTCAACCTTTGCATTAAAATAACAAGACAACAAGGTAACCCTTTAGAGCTTTTTTCCTGCTTACTCTTTCCCTGTGATGCTGACCCTGCCCTGTAATTCATTAAACAATGTTACACAACAGAGCAAACCTCAACATGCCAGGACAGGTGACTTGTACTTACCCAGTTTACCCTGTTATAAGCACAGAGTGGAACAATTCATGATCTCGGCGAGTCTCAACAGATGTCCCACTGTACACCGGTGTGACATTTTTGTTCACTTTTTCCACACACTTATCCTCTTTGTTTGAAATAAATTACTGAAAAACTTGTATGAAAATTAAAAAGCAACAACGCTGGAAACAATGTGAAACTGTGGGTGGGACAAGCGTGGGTGGACAGAAGTCTTATTCATTGTTTAAACACCTGAGATAACCAGCTGAGTTTTTAATAGCATCTGTTTCCTCAAACTGCTGTATCCAGTGGTACAATTAAAGCAAGCTCCAGGCTGGTCCCTGTTATTTCGTACTCCTCAAAACATTGTTTTCCTTTTTTTCCACCAAGAACTGTCTTTTGGAGAGAACAAAAAAAAAGTGGGCTGTCAGCACATTTCTCAGACTATTTTAAATTAAACGTTCAAACCTTTAGAAGCAAAAAACTTGGATTGTTCTCCTGCTGTGATTTTGATTTATTCTGGATCTTTAATTTAGTAGAAGTAGTTGTGATTTATTAAAGGAAACTGAGTAGATCCTGTTTAAGCATAACTACTTATCATTGCTTATTCTTATGGAATCCTTAGTTGGCCTCCTTGAAACATTTTAGCCAAATCTTGAAAACAATTTTTAAGTCTCACTAAAGTTGACTTACCTTTATTAGACTTTGCCAGCCCCCATAGCAGCACTGACTGCCACTGCTGTCGCCCAAATCTTTGCTGCTCACTGTGGACAAACCACCACCAGAGTGTTTGAAAAACAAAACAAAGTGGTTTTAAAGTTTAAAAATGTTTTTTTTTCCTCCGGATCCCTCTTTACCACTCGATCTGGTCCCATAAGGCCATCCCAGCTCCCATACACTGTCACATTCCTCCATAAACACACTGCTTCTTTTTCTCTCCCTCCTCTTTTCCCTCTCTATCCTTGTTGTCTCTCTCCTGAACTCCCTCCCACTCTGTCTTTCACTCGGAACATCCACCACTCTGTCCCATCCTCCCTCCCTTTGCTGTGTGCTTCAGCCATCCCATAAATCCACTTCTCGGTGGTAATGCAATGCTCCTTTCTTTCCTGCTTTGCTCTTTAATCCACTTTTTGCTTTGCATGACAGCCTCTCTTTGTTTGAACCTGTCTGCGCTGGCCTTTACCTTGCTTCTGGCTTTTTATTTCTCCTCGCCAGTACATACTCTACATGGGCACACACAGCACATGTTCACTGATTGTGAAAAAAAAAAAAAATTGTTCCTGTGTTTGATTTGGAACACAAAATGTATGTATACCTCCTACTTTTGTTAGTGTTTTTCCTGTAAGATGACAGTCAGAACCTGTACAGCCTATATATGCATTCCTGTACATAAACAAAGAAGTCACTCAGTGACAGTTAGCCTGCTGACTCGTTCCTCCAGTTTGTGCACGAAATACAATCTCTTTGCTTCATCTTATTTGTACTTTGCACAGATTGGCTAAATCCGTGATTAACGTGCAGGGGAAACCTCCCAGATAAGTCGTGATTTTGCTCACTCCTCTTCAACATGTAGATCCTGCACTATCCCCCCCCCACTTAAGCCTTGCCTCTCATTTTTATCCTTTTGTTCCAAAATCTCAACAACTGCTATGCTGTGATTTGAATAGTGTAAAACATTTCCCATCTGCAGCCCATGAATAAAAATGCAGTTTCCCTCAGTGCCATCTGGGCCAGTTTAGTGGAAGTATAAAGACGTTTTTCAATCTTCCATGTGTACCAGTTTGTTTTGCAATGATATCCCAACCTTCAGTGTATCGAATCTGCTGCCAGAAGGAAAGCCAGAGCCACTGCCTTTGCACTCAGTGGGTGTCAAAGTTTTGTATCTCTGTATTCAGTGGTGTATTCATGTTCTTGATTAAAGCCTGTAATTTCAGCTTCCAAAAAGACTTTGAATTGTATTATTTAAAGGCTTCACAGTATTGTTTGCTTTTTTATGTTTCCTGTTGCTGTGAAGGTTGCTGCAGTGTCTGTGATAATGACTTAACAAGTAAAGCTGCAAAAACAACTAAAAATCTTTTCCATTTGCATGTGTGAAGACATGGTTTTCTCATTCACAAATCACTTTTTATAGAATTCTCAGAGTACCAAAAGGGACTGTTTTTTGTAAATGCTGCTGAGTAAATAAACTGAGCACAGTTACTCATGTAATTTGTGTTTGCTCTTTCTCTTTTCTGGAAGAAGCTGTTAAGAAAAATGACTAGATTTCATGTCAAATATTCTGTTTCACAATGTTTTTCTTCTTCATGGCCTCATTTTTTGCCTATCTTTTACACACTCCCACACACACATGCATGCAAGTGCTCACACATTCACACACTCTAACACAAATAAACGCATACATGTGAATCTATGCCCTGTGGAATTGAAAGACAGAGCAAAATGTTGACCCAGCTGGCATAACACTGACCCCTACAGTCACTGTGTTTTGACCAGAGTCTGAGCTTCGCTGCACAGAAACCCACTCCACACTCATGTGAACAAGCATTTCTGAGCGGTTGTGTTTGGCCTTGAACTCAAGCAGCTTCTTTTGTCCTTTCATTTGAGTTTTATTAGTGTTGGGTTCTTTATGTTAACTCACAAAAGGAAAGGCAGTTTTACCAGACTGAGGAATGCAGGCAGCTGATTGCATGTGTGTATTAAGCAAACACACTCAGAAAGGTTACATTAGGATAGCTGCCTTACACGTATGACATACATGCGTAATCCTCAGTTTTAGCAGCAGACTAGAAGTTTTAAACCTTCTGTTGCAACATAAGACCTATAAGAAGTTTTTCATTTTTTCCCAAATGATAAAATGTTACAAATTACACTCAATTTCAAGTCCCTGTTTTTAAGTGCCATAGAAGAAATGTGTTAAATGTTGTCTAAATTCTAAGCGAAGAACTGTAAGCAGTGTAGACACAGCAATAGAGATTTACTGTCTTATGCAAAGACTTAACACTTTCAAGTAAAAATAACGACAACCAAATGAACATCATTCAAAAACTACCAAAGCTTATTTCTCATTTCTCTGCATGAATGATTGGAGTGTGACTGAAGTTTAACTTCAAGTCCTCAGCTTTGATAGATGTCAGTGTTTGATATGCAAATGGAACAGAAACTTTAACTAAGCTAAACAGACATCCCACAAAACAAAACAGTTAGAGAATACAGAGTTTTCAAATGTAATTAAACAACACTGGCAAACTATCAAGGGTGTACCGTGACTTTGCCCCTCAGTAGACGAGTAGCCTCCAGCAACCCACTGACCCACTACAAAAAAGATAGCCTAAAAATAGGAAAACTGTAATCTTGAGAAGAAAATCACTAGAAAGTTGTAAAATTATCTGAACGTGCAAGCAAGCAATTTTTACTTCACAAGAAATTTAAAGATGTCAAAATTTAGTAACAAGGAGTACACAAGCATTCAAAAAAAAAAGGAAAAATAAGCTAAAAAAACTCACTGTCAGATAGAATGAGTAAAAACAAAATATTATAACATTTATTAAACTTTAACCTCTTGGGACCTGGTATCCACATCCATGGACAACACACTTTGGGTTATTATATTACAGTAGTTAATTCTGCTTTACTGGAGCCCTGTGACTTCATGTTTAGAGGATTAGCTCAAATATTAGCTCAGTCTTAAGATATTAAGGTTAAATTAATATCATTAGAATTCAACCAAAATGTGCAGTACAATTGGAGTTTTTTTAGTTTTAAATAAAAAATGTCTATTGTCAGGAGTGTGAAAAAAATGATTTTGACTCATTTTAATCATTTTCTTATTTCTAGATCCTAGCCCTTGTTGAAACAAACAATCTTAACTTTGCTTATTTTGAGAAAAGCTTGGAAATGTTTTAACTTATCTTTGCTCTACACAACTTATTATCTGGTAAAATATCTTTAAAGTTTTTTTTTCTTTTTTTGCACAAGATTTTCTGGTTTAGACAAAAGATGGCACGAAGCAAATTAAAATATGATGTATGTACTACTTTATTTTGAAATTGGTGAAGATATTTCAGCATCTGTACATCCAACAAATATATACACAATGACACAATATTGGGTTTCTGGTAGAGTAAAAATGTACACTACCTCTGGCATTTCCTGATAGCAAATTGTTTTCTGTTTCAATTTATAGTGATGCAGTTCTTCAACACATATTTATAGCATTTTCTCATTTAAAAAAGATCAAATCCCCTTTCTTGACCCAACAAATAAAAAATAGCTAACATAATTACTACTATTACAGTTCTGACTTTAAACATGACCAAGCCAAAATGGTTGTTCAAATGATTTCACTTTCTGTTAATTCTGAGTTTGCAAACTCTGATGGCTTAATGATGATGCATTTTTAAAAAACAAAGCTCATAAAGTTTATATTACAAACTCTAATACATCATATCTTTAGAAACCACCCATTGGTTGAGGCTTCCATGTACCTTGTTGTGTAGCTGCAAAAACTGGCTCCCAGAAGTACGTCAAAAATTCTTAAAATTTGAAAAACTTCATCTAAAGAAGCAAAAAAGATCAGTCAATGAGGTCGGAAAAATGATCTTACCAAGAATGATCATTTTAAGAAAAAAACGTTCTGCCACTAAGACATATTTCTTGAACTAAGATTACTTTGAAAGACTTTTTTGATAATTTTCCTTTTTTGCAAGACAGAAAATAAGACAAATTTTCCTTGAAATAACGGTCTTTTTACTTAAGATTGAGTTTTTATCAGTGCAGCTACATTTATATTGGTTTTTAATTCTCTATGATGCATTTTTAGAATTGGTCAAATTATTCACATGTTGTGGTCAATTAAATAATTATTATTATCCTTCTGTGCAGCATGCAGGATTCTGATCCCTGTCACTTGAAAGATTTTAGTTTGGAGGCTTGCTAAAGTTTTGCACTATAAAGCTATGAAACGTGAATGGAAAGGTGCGAACTGCTGACTTTGGGGTAAAAATATGATTTTAGAACAGAATTGAGTAAATTAAGCAAAAATTTTTCTTCACTATATTTTTGAAAGTCAATAAATTGTTATCCATGCAGATATAAAGTTTCCAAACCTCAGTTTTTACCTCAGTGATGATCAAAATGAATGATTTGAAGCCATTGGCTACTTCACTCAGTTTAATTACAGTTAACTACTCCCTGGTGTTCACTGTATCTAGTGAGCAGATACGGAACAAACAGCATTTTCCCCTGTTGTCCTGAAACCATTGTGTGTGTGGTTCACAAAGCCTTCTATCATTTAAACTGTCTATCTGGGAAGCATTACCCTTCCAGGACTCCAATCACTTTTCCCCCTGTGACAAAAATTAGGTATGCATTTGTCTGATGTCGGCACCTCTCCACTAACAAGCGGAGAGGCCTTCGTTAATCCTCTGGCTCGGGCCTTTTCTTTCTTTTTCTGAAGAGCTCTTTTTCATCTCCTGTCAAGAGTGACAGCCCCACTGCATATCAGCATGTTCACCGAGGGCCAGGTAGAAGGACAGATAGAGATAACACTGACAGTAGTTGTAGCCCGACACAGATAAATTATGTCAGCTGAAAAAAAGCAGGTAGTGGAGACAAAATTGGAAGAGAAATTTAAGGCGAGAAAAAAAGGAAGGGAGAGAATTTGAGGAAAAAATAAGAAGGTACAGCAGTTCGGGTGCGCACAAGGGGGGGCTTGAGCTAAGGCTTTATTGATTCTGTTGGCTTTGTCTGTCACCCCCTCGGAGGACACAGTTGGCCTATGATGTATGGCTGCTTCCTTTGCTGCCGCAGCAGCAAGGGACACGAGTCAGAGAGTCGGCCACTCAGGGACGTCATGTTGCTCTGCTGGTATGGTAGGGGCAGGATAGGCCTCCCAGACCCGTACATCATTACTCCCACCGAGAGCTGATTTGACCCGGACAGAGCAATAGAGACATTCACCTGTGTGTTCAAAGCTTTTTTCCTGCTTAACTTGATTCCTCTATTGCTCTCGCTGCATGTGTCATAAAATCCATAAATAGAATTTATTCTCTTCGTGTCACGAAAGTGTACGATTTAAAATGCCTTACAGAGTTTACACACATACACACAGATGTTCACACTTCAAAGAGATGATGGCAGTCTCTTTCCACAAAGGCGGTTTCCTCCCCCAGGATCTCCTTCACAGGTAGCATATAAATAAGCCTGCTTATAAATAAGCGGTCAGCAAGCCCAGTAACAGCCTGTCAGGTTAGATGAGGACAATGAAAATTTCTCTCCTTTGTCCACACACTATAGTTTAAGGCTACTGCACAACCAGACACTGGTCCTGTCACCAAGATACTCACACCATTGCAGGAAGGACTTATTAGTATTGATTTAGTGTACCTTGCTCAACTCTGTTAAGCCACAGTTTGATGAGGCTTTAATTCATGAACGAAGCCTCCATGCTGAAGATGCTGGGCTCTGAGCCAGAGCACTGTCTTCAAAGACAAAAAAGGATTAACTGACTTTAGATAAAAGCTGTAGTCCAAATGCGTACACATCTGCTGCTAAGTATACATCTTGACCCTTCAAAAAAAGTGAAGGTGTGAGAGGTTAAAGGCAGGACAGGGAACACAGTGAATCTCTGTGCCCCCCGGCTGCTTTTTTGATCCTTATTTTACTTTTCTAGCAAAGAATTTCCTATAATCCTTTTAAACCTTGGGGGTTGATAAAAGAACTGTTGCCAACAGTTTACGTTTTTGATTTGTGAATGTTGAGTTGCAGGTTAAGTGTGCACCTTTGCAGGATAGAATGGTGCTGATGCCATCATCATGGGCTCATTTTGCCCCAAAGTTGTGATTTGCATGGCGTAAACAGCACTAATAAAGTCATCTATCTCTTGCTGTGGTTAATACTTCAGAGGCTAACTACAGTTAACTGCTTTGAGAAGTCTTTAGCATCTGCTAATAGGGATTACATGGGGTGTAGCTGGGTTATATATTGCAGTGAGGTGTGCAGCCAGGCGTTGTGAACAGAATACACCAAGCATCCTCTTCCTCTAAAATCTGTTTGCAATATTCAGTGTCATTTTAAACTACATTTTTTTTTTTTGGTTTCCCCTAAAGGTTGAAGTGAGAAATATGTAAACTGAAATTAGAGTCAACTCATAACTGATTTTTAGTCCATATGTCAGCTCTCAACAGGTGTCTGAATTAAATCATGTAAATGAGCAGTCTGTATGCTAGCACTTATTACTCTGCAAAAAGGCAGGGCAGTTGAAATACGGCCCACACTATCCTATAATCAAGCCTGTGAACGCTAGCCCACCTCTAAACAAACGTCTTAATTCTTGCCAAGCTAATTAAAACAAAGGCTCTGCCATAGTAATGCGCCTTTAAAAACCAACTGGGGACATAATGCCAGCTTGTGATTGCACTTTACATGTGCAGTCATTTCATTAGGCTCTTGTTCTTTGCCAGACATAACAGGTATTTCAAAATAAATCCCTCACACATATAACCCAAATTTCACTGCCATCTTTGCCAGTCCTCATCTTTTCCAACTCCTGCATATATTTGAGCAACGATAAAGTAACTCAAGTGTGTTGACAGCACAAGATTAAGCTATGTAGATTAACGGAATGAAAAAAAAATAAAATAAAAAAATTGGGAGCTGATGTGCCACTGGGTGATGAGAACACACCACTGCTTTTCACAAGGGGGCACTGTTGTCATTTCCTTCATAAACCCTGGTCTTCTTATGCATTATTTTTCATTTTCACTTCCTTTTAGATGATATCATACACAAAATGAAATTATGTTACTTCTTATAAGCAAGAAGGAGACATTAACAAAAGCATCCCAGTTTCTATCCTTGGTTAAAATTAGCTGAGTGCTGATACAGGGGGCAGTCCCTCCATTGTGCTCGAGGCACTCTGGGTCCCTGTTAATTTCCTAGCTCAGTGGCGATGCAGTCATTATCTGACGATGGGCATCTAGAATGGATAATTATCCTGGGAAAAGGATTTCAAACTGTGGAGAAAATACTGCTTTCAGCAAAGGGGCCTGAATGCACTAAAACATTGGCAAACAGTTAGTCACCACCATTACGTCTGTCTGTCTGCATCCTTCCAAACGCCCAGTAGCGTGTTGGACCAACCCCTGACAAAATCATTTTAAAAACTCTCCCTCCTCTCCTCTTCCCCAGTAACATAATTTTATATTTATTACTGCCTCATATCTGATTTCCAAATGAACCTGCTGGCTCGGACAGACCACAAAGATTTGAGTTGACCATGCAAAAACAGGTACATGTATACAGAAATACACCGTAACACTGCCGCACGTTTCTGCCCAAGCAATATGAGAGCAACATACAATGTAAATTAAACCACTTTGAATATTTTTCTTTTGGATGCTTTTAAAACTTATACTATGAAACTGTAATATTATTAAACGTTTACATTTTAGGTAATTCAAAGATAATGTTTTTATCATATTCATTACTTTTATGGAAATTAACATTGCAGATAATATACCTCTATTATTGTTCAGCTACAGCTAAAGGTCAGAAGTTCAAGCACAGTCTGCATCAAAAGTAGTTTGACCTAATGTGGTGAAAGAACTTCAGTTTGCTCTTGGGACCATTGATTAACTTTTTTCTTCTACTGTGGACTTGGAACACCACTGCAGAAATTGAACTGCTGGGTTTTCTGTGAGGAAATTCATACAAACTCAGTCCTATCGGACCAAAATAACACTATTAATAACTTGGAGAAACATCACAGTAACACCAAGATAAAAATTTAAAACGACTCCTTTTTTTGTGCTGCAGTGGTGCATGATCTCAGTGGGCAAGTCAGGAAAAGAACCAGAGCCTAAAAAATGCATTATATCTTAACAAGATTATCCCCATAAGCAGATAAAAGTTAAATAAAATAACAGAAATTCCCTCTGGATTTGGAAGAAGAAGAAGACGATACTGTGCTGATTTGTTTTCTGAAGTTCTGGTTTGGCTCATAATAGGCCGTTCGGCCCGCAGGACACAGGTGATTTTCAGATAAGTGGATCTGTGAGAGGCCAGGTTCAAGCTAATGTTCAACTACGATTGCCAGCAGTTGCTCTTTTTTTTTTCCTATTTCCACTCATTACACTTTGGGTCTGCGGTGTGGGATCAGAGCTGGGAAGTGTAGCGCAGGTTTGCAGCCTGAAAAACTGCAATGAAATAATAGAACAGAGCAAAAGATTTTGAGTCAGATTGGCTAGACTCTCTGACTACAATGTTGTGACATGCAGATGGAAGGAAGTGCAGGGAGAGTTAGAAATGGAAAATGACAGTGAGTGAGAGTAAATATCATACCTCTATTTAAGGCTCTGCCACACTAAACCTGCTACTGTCACTTGAATGCTAGATGCTTGGATTTTTTCCACTCTTTACCTCCTTACAGTTTCAATCCCTTCCCCAAAGAAGCATATTTATTTCTGTCAGTAGATTTTCTTTCCAAGCAGGCTGAAGATTAAAGATACTCAGAAACTGGGATGTTTCAGCCAACATTTTTTTAGATTATGCACAATACAGGTGGCCTGTTATTATTTACAATTTTTATCTAGGCTATTAGGATATATTATAATTGCGCTGCTTTTTCCGTATTATTTATTTACACAGATGTAGCCACATTTTCAAAGAAAATTTGGTCCTTAAATAAATCATTTGACTCTGAAGGCCAACAAAGTGTATGCAATGTTTTAGAATTTTCTGTGGAAATGGATGATGTGTTCTGGATAGTAATAGCTAATAGGAAATACTTGTATGTTTGAATTTCCATCATAAATGAGCCTTTATGTTGTCATTTTGCCTCAACTGTCCCTTTAACTTTGCGATAAAAGGCATTCTCAATAATATACTGTTGACAGGAAACATTTAGAGGCATCGTTTCTGTGGGAGCAAATCACCAGCTTTGCATTTGTCCATTACCGTCTTATTGTCTTTCCCATTAACTGCAAGCGTCAACAAGCAACCGCCTGCTCTTTCAGTCTACTTGACCCCCTCAATTAATTACCCTTCCTCTCACTTTTTCCATGGAACGTTTACTCTCTCTCCAAGTTCAGTTCAGTCACTTTTTTTTCCTTCCATCTTAGAGTCTCCACAGAAGCCTTTTCATGAGGTGAAGTCAATTTGTTGATAACCAGGAAGCACATACTTTAGGGGAAAGTATTTTCTAGCCTTTATGTGAAAGGTTTTTTTTTAATGCTTCCTAGCTTTTTGTGTTTGAGCAAAAAAAGAAATAAATCTACAAATTTCATGCATATGTCTGTAAACAGCAGAAAGCTTGGATGATAAGTCTTTTATGACTGACTGACAGCTTGACCAGTTAAAAGGTTTTTTTTGTATGTTTAATACCTTTTTCTTCCTAGACTGCTGCTGAAATTTCTGGATATAGATCAGTCTTCTTGAGTTGTTCCCCATTATGTCTTTTGTTCTGTGCTGTGCTTAATTTTTCTTCCTGTCAGTGTCACACCTGGTGTTAGTTAATTATCTCAGCTGTTTCCCATCAGTATTTAGTCACAGCGGTTTTCTTTTTGTCTAATGGTGACATTCTTGTTTGAGTTACCTTGTGCTGTAGAAAAAAGTCCAGCTGTGTCTTTACTTTGAACCTGCATCTGGAATCTTTTTAAGGTTTTTCTTTAAACATTGTTTTGTGTACTTTACCCATCTTTGTCTTTAATTTTGGTTTAGTGTTTGTCTTAACATCCTGCTGATATGAAGGGAGTTAGCCTATATTATTATCTTATATTATTTCCTTCAGAAACAAAGGGTACTTGATATCAATTATCAACCCTAAGTAGGGTGTTACTCTCCAGGATGTAACTGTAGGGACGTAGAGTAAGGACCTGAATATAGTTGAACTCAGTGCCACATGACAATGATGGCTAATGCTCACTCCTGTCACTTGAAGTAAAAGCAGGAAAAGTTGGAGCCACCAAAGCAAAGCAGCCCAGCTCTCTCCTTATACCTAAACCTTAACCATTGGGTTGCACTCACATCATCACTAAAGATTTGTGGCAGAATGTGGATGCAACTGTTTTACATAAACCAAAGACCTAAATGGTACTCTTTACTTTTTCTGTCAGACTAAAGAAAAAAGGTTTTGTGGCACAGAAGAAAAAAAGCAGCCTCCTTAGAGCTGAATGCTTATGTTTCCACTGTTCTACAGCTCAAAATAGATCTTTTTTGTTTTATTTATGTTGAGGATTTAGGTTGAGCCATTTTGATCTAACTGTGTCGTAACTGAACTGTAAAGATTTGAGGCTGGGCACGCTTAGCAATCATATGAGATCTAGACTGTGCCCGAGTCCACTAGACTGGTACCACCACCAACCACAGTACAGCTGACTTAACCTGCAGAACGATCTTACAAACAAGCCATATTTTGGAGATCAAAACGTGGTCAGCTGGCGTGATTGTGACTTTAGACCTACCAGTCAGTTATCTGCATTAGGACTCATGAAGATCCCAGACTTGAATTTTACAATTAAACAGACAATTTGCATATTCTCCATGTTTTCAGGAATACTTTGTCTGTTTTTTATCCTTCCCTCCCAAAGATCAAATTTCCTTCAAGACCCACTCCAATGAAAATTGTATTTTTGGTGTTTTTAACATGTTATTGTAGCATTTTCTTTTATGATGGAGGACATATATAAACAGATATAGATTAAAACTGCATCCCTGAGTATTTCTGAGGTTTGAAAAAGCTCAGGTTTGTGATGCAGATACTGCCATTGGGGGGCCAAAGTCTTCCTTCTCTGCTGCAATTCTGATACATCCATATGCAGACAAATAGATTCATGCTAGTCTTTATTTTTCCTTTTACAGTTGCATAGCTCCAATATTACTTACCTTTTTTTGCTTTTGCTATGGTAATGTTAGCTTGAGCTTGTGAGGAGCTGTAAACTAGCGAGAGAGAGTGTAAACAAAGGAATGCTGGGAAAAGAGGGGAGGCTAACTTCTTCGCCAACAGTTCCGCCCACAACTCAGGGGCAAATTTCTAATGAGCTCCTGCTGCAGAAAAATTATCAGAAAAAAACCCACAACACTGAGTTTTTGACTTTGGCTAAAAACTGCATAATCATAATTAAAAGACGCTGAGAATGCTTTTATTGTTGTGGGACTTTATTCAGTCTATGAATTAAAGAGTGTGAGCATGTTTGTTTGTTTTATTTGCAGAAAATTGATATTAGATATGAACGGCTTACTAACAGCATGCAACTCAGTCCAAACTGAGCATGTAGCTATGCTCCAACAAGACTCATGGCTTTATATAAAACAACACACTTGCACACAATAATTCGTTTCTTAATGACCAACAGCTAGCATGACAAAATAGTAATTCTGTGTAAATAAACAGCACATTTTGAAATTGATTACCTTTATAAGAAAATTATTAGAAACTAAGTGAAGAAAGAAACAGCTTCCTGAGAATGCTGTTTTAAAGACCATGCAACATTTCTGAGTGTGCAGTAATTCACTGTGACTTGAATGTGAGCTGGCAGTCACTGAATAATGATGAAATCATATTCAACTCTATACATCAATAGGGTTCTTTCATTTAAGCTGGAATAGAATTTCCCCCAAACACAGTTAAAATGATACTTTTGCTGCCAACTATGTCCACTGAATGACAATGAAACCTTTTTTTTTTAACCAAAGTCCTATTAAGTGTTTATTTCCTTGCTGAGCTCTTTATGTTTTTTTTTTTTAATCAATTTGAAAAAAACATTTATAAAAATGTATTTACATCATACTATTGTTAAGCCTTTTTCAGTAAACTAAATATATAGCAATATTTTACCTTTGGCACACTAAAGAGCGAATAAAGCTTTATTATTTATTACAAGTTTTCATTAAGTGTCTGAAAAGCCCCCAAAACAGATATTGCCACTGATATAAATTCTTGCAGTTAACACCTGACCATGTTTTTAGTTTTTTTAAATTTCAAAACTTTAGGGGTGTAATAATTAATCGATTGATCAATTTACTACATTACAAATTACTACAGATCAATCTGGCATGTTGTTAATCGAATTGACCTATACCATTAAAAATATTTTCAATGTGTGGAAAGACTTTGAATTTTGCAAAGGCGTGACCATACAGTGTAGTATCATGTTCTAATAATGTTCTGTTTGTCTTACTTTGATGTGGAAACACAACAGTGGGCTGAATTTTATGAAAATAAAATGTGAATGGATTTCCCATTACTTCTTGTTTGTTTGTACACATATTTAATTTACACTTGATTATGTTGCAAGAAATACAAGGAATCTGTAAAACTTCACCTGCAATGTTCAATTCCCACATGTATTCATCTCTGAGTCACACTGGTGGAATTTTTGGCTAAAGATGTAATGGCTTGATTTTAGGTCAGGGAATTGGATCAATTCAAATAGTTTAAAATGAATAAATATCGACTATGAATCTAGTCACCAACCACAAATTAGAAAATTATTACAATTGTTGTTAAAATGAAATATTATTTTATATAAAATATATATAAGAATATTATATATATACACATATATATACATATATATGAACATATTTGAACAATGACCAAAACACAATAATGTTGTCCAAATATAATATTTTATCTCTGACTGTCATATTTTTGCAGCAGCTTTTGATTTTGGAAAAAAAAATAGAGTTGATCACAGCATTAGAAAATCCAAATGAAAGAATAGATGAATAATGGTTAAATGAACTGCAAGAATTTAATGTTTGAAGACAATTTGAAGCCTTTATGTGGGACATTTTTTTTATATGATGACAGTCTATGTTTTTTTTTTTTGTTGTTGCATGAATATTACTTGCTTGTATTTCTTTTACAACCTGATTTAAAAACAGATGGTGAAAAATACTTTAAAGCCGGTTGGCTTGCTACTGGTGGAAACACATCCTTGTTCACTTAATTGTGATTTGGGAATTTACCAAAAACCTCAGAAACTGTGAAAAATAATTGACCAAAAAAAGGTAGAAAAATTCTCAAATAAGAGCCAACAAAAGTCACACTGCAGGTCATAGTCATTGAATTTGATTAGTTTTTTTGCATTTTAGATTAGTACAAATATTTTTATTCTGTAGATGTTTATTTGGTCCATGTCAGTGGTGGAGGGTTTTACATTAGAAGATGAGTTATAGTATCATCTGCAGCAAAACAGAAGTTCAACTCTCTGCTCTTTTGTGCATCAGTATTCACAGAGAATATGCTGTAGGTCCAGAAAACTCATCAGGTGATAAAAAAAGGAGAGAGAAAAAAAAAAGAAAAATGACCTTCAGCAGCCTGGTTTGTGATTTCTCAGATGTCTCTTTTTTTCTCTAGTTGTCTCTTTTTCCCTCAATCACTGTTTCTCTCCCTTTTACTGCTTTTCTGCAGCACTTTCCACATACAAACCACACAAATCCAGAAGGTGAACACAGCCCTTTCTCTTCTCATCACCTTTTGCAGGACATCACCCCACACAACAACTTCTTTTTTCTCCTTGGCTACATCTGTTCATGTTATTTCTGCATGCACCTCTCCATCCATCCTCCCCTGCTGCCCTGCCAAACCTTCTGCCTTTTATCCTTCTCATGTTCCCCTTTAGGCTGCACGGTGGCGCAGTGGTTAGCGCTCCTGCCTCACAGCAAGAAGGTTCCCGGTTCAAGTCCTGGCTGGGGGACCTTTCTGTGTGGAGTTTGCATGTTCTCCCTGTGCATGCGTGGGTTTTCTCCGGGTACTCCGGCTTCCTCCCACCGTCCAAAAACATGCTTCATAGGTTAATTGGTCACTGTAAAATTGTCCCTAGGTGTGGGTGTGCATGTGAGTGTGCATGGGTGTGTGTTTGTGGCCCCTGCGACACACTGGCGACCAGTCCAGGGGTGTAACCTGCCTTCGCCCATGAGTAGCCGGGTTAGGCTCCGGCAACCCCGTGACCCCGAAAGGGATAAAGCGGCTTGGAAAATGAATGAATGAATGAATGTTCCCCTTTTTGAGTTCAGTGTAATTGGTAGTTGTAAGACAAGGTGTTTTGACCTGGCTCCAAGTTTACTTAAGCCATTTATAAATGCGTAGATGCTGTAAGGTCTTGGTGGTCTGGAAGCGATGGTTGTGGAGTCCATCTTTCCAACCGTTGCGCTGTTTTAGGATTCTAACCTAGCGCTCATCACTGAAGGAGAGAGCCTGACATTTGGGTAAAACAGATGCTTCAGCATCTTTTTCACGTTCATTTATATTTCCTATCTTCAGTGTTACCCTGCCTCTCTTACGCTCCCCTTCTCTGTTCACCTTTCTTCTGTATGCTTGACTGCATACATAAAGTCCACAGACCCAGGAAAGTACAACAGCCCTTGGCAAAGACCTAAAAATACAAACTTCAGTATTCCCTTATGTGACACACACACTTGTACTTGGAAGATCACACTGGGATTCCAAGAAGTCATGTGCTGCCTCCAATCAAACAGTGATACTCAAAAAAACTGAACTAGAAACAGTTTCCGTGCAGCAGAAATTACTTTTATTTCTGTTTTCAGAGAATATATTATGTCACGCAGAATGATTTTTTTCTGAGCTGGTCAATGCAATTTCTGCTCCAGGAGGATATGTGGGTACAACCGATGCATTTAAAGACAAGGATTATTTACAGGTACATCCCAGCTGGTCCTTGTCCCACATCACAGACAAGCCAAAACCATATCTCCGTGATATTTCAGTAAGGAGAGATCTTAGGAATGTTTGCAAAAATGTATTTGTGATACAGAAAGGTGTGGATGAAATAAGTCCATAATCTTTGGCCAATACAGACTTGGATGCTTGGGATAAACTTGGACCGCAGATGAATAAACCCCAGAGGCAGGACATTGATGGTGGTTGAGGGCCAGACCAAAGCAACATTCCTGGTGGAAAACTGAGTAGGGGAGAGGGCTGGCAAAACTGTCTACAGGAAAAAGACAACCTTTTGCTTATTTATAGTAAAAAAAAAAAAAAGTGATTGACTGAGAAGAAAAGGTGTGAATTTAACCACTGGTTCAAAATGAAGATCTAGTTGATGATGGCGTGTAGAGTAAAGTGACAACTCAGCACACTTAGAAGTGAGATAGATCCTTCTTGTTGAAGTTGCACCAAAGCTTCACTTCTTGTCTCATTCTTTTTCTGTTTTTTGATTGGTAAGCTGGAATCTTGCCTCCAATTTAAAATGCAAAACATTGTCTGAAAGAAGATTTTGAATCTGTCCTTTTTTTAGAAGCATTTTCGATTTTGGCAGTGCAGTTAAGATTTGGGAAGTGTCTCAGCATATAAAGGGTTCCTACAAACAAAACAAACGACTTTAAGACAGCTGCACTGCTGACTGCAGTGTCATCAGTCAGTTTAGCCAGCAAAGGGGTGAAAATTGGAGAATAAAGAGGGACTTTACATTCAAACAAGAACCATGATGAGTCTGTCAGTGAGAATAAAGACATAAAGTTAGTTGTTTTTTAAACCCCTCAATTACGGGTCACACATTTTTTCAGGATACTGCTGCCTCTGTAACTGAATGGCATTTAAACATCAGAGTTTTTTCAATGACACAAACTTTCAAAGATTCAAAGGAGGCAAGTGTCATTTCTGTCTTTGTTATCTTCTTTCCCCTTGAAAACCAGACCATTGTGTACGAAAAAGAGAAGATCTGTCTGTTCCAAGGCTCTGGAGCTGCAACAGTCTCCTTTACATTTATTCATACAAAGGGAAAGGGGAGTCTTAGTGGAACAATTGAAAGAACAGTAGTTGCGGTGTTTGCTTTACACTGTTAGAAATTGTCAACACTCGCAACATGTGACAAACATCTTTTTTTTCGTCTAAATCTGTTCTAATTCCATATCCAATTTTAACTGCGAAGTCAAAATGAAATCATTTGAAGAAGATGACAGATTGTCTTTGTTTTTTCTTTCTTTCCAATTTGACCCAATTTTATCCTGGCAACTTTCTTTGTTGAAAATGTATTTATCTGATTAATGGCAAGATGGGAGCAGACACAAAATCAATGGATGTGTAAATATCCTGCAAGAGCGAGTGAGAGATGGTAGTTCAAATTTCACTCAAAGCAAGTGAGGGTGGGTTTAAGAAAACAGTCAAAGATTCTGGTGTCAATGCAAATTTACTGAATAATTTGTCATCTGACTCAGAGAGTTGCACAGTAAAATATATCCGGCACAGACAGACACATTCACAATGTTTGTTTATATAACCTGATAATCTGTCTCTGAACAAATAAAACAGAAAAGGTAGAACTGATACATTTTTCATTCTACAGGAAAATAACTTTCCTGATAGCGCTGAATAATTTCCTAACTGACTTACAAGGCAGTGATCCACATCTTGGTTATCAGGGAAAAAAAACGTTTATCTTGTGAAAACTGTTGACCTTTTGAAAATATTTGATTACCTGAAGTTCTTTTCTGGAGCCAACTTTCATCCAACTGCTAGTGAGCAAAAGATGTTCAATCACAGCACCACATGGTAAAAATATTCATGGACAACCACACTGACCCCTAAAGAACCTGGTACCGCCAGGCACACTGGCATGAGGGTTTTTGGACTGAAGTAGAACCTGGGGGTTCATAAAGATAAACCCCAATAAGCAAGAACAAGGTAAAACATACAAAAAATACCATCTCATCTCAAAAAATCAATCCGATACTTTATTATTTAAGGATTGTCAAGGTCTGTTACTGAAATTAGCTTCATCCATGCAGGGTTATTATACGATTTGACAGTTCAAAGTAATTAGTTAGTTGCAGAAAATGTATTTTCATTCAACTGTAAAGCTTTTATTCTCAAAGTGTGTTTTTGTATTATTTTTGTATTTTATCTTTATTTCAAGAAGGAGAACTTTGTAATAAACACCTTGTTTTATTACAGCTAGGTACATTTCTCTCCCGTTTGTATGATGTCAACATTCTACACAAAAAAGGAATTGCAACAATGTACTGTTCAAGCATTTGATAACTGATCTGAGCAGCAGCCAAACTCTGATTGAAAGATTGCAGGTTTGATTCCCACCCTGCCCGCCTATGCTTTATAGTGTCATTGGGCAAGACACTGCACCCCACATGGCTCCTGGTGGTTATAGGTTGGCACCAGTGTTAGACAGCAGTGTGTGTGCATTAGTGAATGGTACTGACTGTAAAGCGCTTTGGGTTTTCTAAGAAGGTAGTAATGCATTAAATAAGTTTAGGCCACTAACCATTTATTTTTGCCCAAATCTCCTGTTTATCAGCAATGTAAATGTGTCCTATGTAGAGGACATCTCTAAACCTGAACATTT